>CM031239.1:337266245-337823745 GCA_018340775.1 Taxus wallichiana var. yunnanensis | reverse complement strand
CGAGTTTTGCGTTATTTTTTTTTTGGAAAAGGGGAAAAGATAAATCACGAGACATGCAAACCTATTTTTCCCTAATCTAGTTGCCACGTGCCCGTATTAAAAGAAGATATGTTTTTCAAATCTGTTTTCCCGCCCATTTTGTACAAAGCCGATACAAACTTCGAAGGGGCATATCTTTCGACTTAGGGATAAAAATATTGTAAATATTACACCGTTGGAAGCATCTCAACGTCCTCTACACCATGGAAAGATAAAAATCATTTTTTCAAGCCATGGTAGGTGAAAATGGAGAAATGTCTTTGGGCCTTTAATGTAGGATCTTCTTGCCTCAACAACCAGATCAGATTCGATCTGCTCCACCGCTTCTTCCTCCTAGGCGCAAATAAGGATTTGATGCAGTCAAGATAGATTTGGAACATATTTTATGGGAGACATTAAATAGTGGTGGTTGAGCTTGGAGCTATTTTCCGCTTCTTTCTTTTTCTCCCACTCTGTATTGAATCTATAAATACAAGCTCGGGACTCATTGTAAAGGGTTGGACATTCTTTTGTTTTGTAGGCTCCCTTTTCCTTCTAGTAAAGGAATTCATGGAGTTCAGGCCTTCCATTAAAATTGTAGTATGTTCTTTCCTCTTGGCTATTTTGTAATGCATTGTATCAATCGAAGAGCAATAAAACACGTTTGTGATCAATTCTAGATCCTTTCTGTCTCTTCTTCCCGCATCTGGTCTTTCATTATAAATCACGGTTATCTGTGCTTGATTATTGTATGTATTTTGTTGGTTTGTGTCTATCAACAAAACTAATGTTCATCATTCCTTCAGTGCATCACCTTGTAGTTTAGTCATTTCTTATTTCTTATATCCCTTTTTATCCCTGTCTCCTTGGCAAATTTTAGATTAGGTATATAGATAGATCCTGCAAGTTCTCACGTATGCACCTAAACAGAGGAATAGGAACCAACCTTTAATCTGGAGAGCTTTTCCATTTGCAAGGTCCCACACCTTGGGGAAAGTTCAATGTTATGTGGATCACACCAAATGACTCTGCCTTAGAAAAGTAGATCTATAGAACTCATTTGGGGGAATTGTGATTTTGCACTAATAGTTTTGGCACGCTCGGTGGGACAGAGAAGTCTCCATCTTATTACAGTAAGATTGATGTGCACTTGCTGTGATTCTAACTTTTAAGAAGTTTTAAAATTGTACATTTGGCGACTCCAAAAGAAACAAATCCACTGGTTTCAGTAGTCCAAGAAAGTTCATGAGAAGGATACAAACAAGGTCTAGAACAAGAGAGGAAGGATAGTTTGTACACATACACTTGTCTCCAAACAGAAGGACAAGAAGAAGAGCCCAGAGGTCTCCATCTCCCTAAACCGAGCCTTATCAACACCTCCTCCTAGTAGGTTGTTCTTTCAAATAAGAAGGGTACTCAAGAAGTGATCGAGAATGGCTCGGCCCAAATCCTTATGTCAACTTCATTGGCAGTAGCCCACTCACCTTGAATGCACAAAATCCGGTCCCGATTGCAGCATTAAAGAGCATCCCATATTTCACTAGGGAAAACTAGAGTTCTCCTGGTGACCATGTCCAAATATTGCAAATTTCTGTATAATCCATGAGATCCATGAGATGGATATCACGGTCAATTCTTAGCCTCTTCACTCAAAGGTAAAGCTTCACATGATGGTTCGAGGAGCCTTGAAGCAGGCTCTATTCAAAGCGTAACTTGATTGTGCATAGCTCTTCACAACTAGTTTGGAGAAAAAGGTGATAACTTGTCTTTGTTGGAGCAACTGACAACAATCAAGAGATCCCGAATGAGCAATCGACTTGATTTCAACCTCAGATTTCAATAGACCTAGGAAATGATTCCAACAGCAGTAAAGCCCACTAATGAAGGTGCCTTCTTATACTTTCTTAGGGCTTTAAATTCTGATATTTCTTTGATGATTCAGTCAATGGGGGCACAACCTTACCTACAACCTATATCCTTTCCATAGGAGCTGAGAACCGTTTGATTCAGGCTAAAAAAATTACCCCTAGGCCATCCATGCCCCTTTACCTTGAGTTAGGAAACCTAGGTACCAGCCAAACACCCACATTAGCTCCTATACCCACCCCCAGGAGTCAAAGTTCAGCTGAAGCCTCCACTTCATCATCTAACACCTCAAAGGAGCTTTAGGAAGTGATGAAACAACTGCAAAACCTAGGAAATGAGCTAGTAACCATCAAAAGACAACAGGCTTAGAGTTCTAGGCCATATCAGCCCTAGGCCCGATGACCGGGCCGAGATCCCCATATCAACAAAATAGACCACCATCCCAGGCTGTAAATCAGAGTCAACACCAAGGGCAACCTCAAGTCTGCTAGACCTTTTAGGTCATATGACCCAAACACAATTTCAACATCAAGGGGATTGGTTCCAGCACATAATAACATGACACAAGAGTATGAATGGTGTTTCCCATGTAATCAGTCAATGTGCTTCAATGGTGCATTAAATCAGGCTCTGATGGTGCAAACCGTTGGTGTGTCACAAGAACCTAGCCACAAAGAAAGTCAACAGCAAGGAGCTCAGTAAGAGGGACCCCCAAATGAAACTATGCTTGTCAATTGGCAAGCTAAAGACTTATGTGGAATGAATCAGACTCCTTCTCAAAGTATAGCTGCTAATACATGGTCTAAGAGGAGAAATATTGGAGAAGGAAATTCACCAAGCTCAGGTGATCCTCAACCCTTCGTCGCTCAACAAGGTATTGGCATTCAAAATACAACTCCCAATGTGCAAAGTCAATCCAAGCCACCTTCCAGACCTACTCAGGCACCGGTTGTAACAACCCAGGTGCAAGAGAAAAATGTGCCTAGGAAGGGGCAACAAAAGGATAGCTCATTCAACATCATTGAGCAAATGAAGAGGACAAGTGTGAACATTTCACTATGGGAGTCATTGGTCATTCTAGGGCGAGGGATCTATTGCAGACTACTATACAAAATTGGTCAAGCTCAAATCACACCCCTAACCAGCAAGAGAAAGTGCTTACCAATACAACTCAACCTGGGGAAAACCATCGAGAACAACAAGGTAAGAACTTGAGACCTCCTCCATTATATGTTTCATTGATTATTGGAGACAAATTGGTGCACTGATTGTATGATTGATTCTGGGGCAAGTAGTTCTGTAATGCCCAAGCAAATAGCTGATCAACTGGGTCTCTAATATGAAGTCACCTCTAGAGGGGTAGTGCAATTAGATGGGACAATGGTGAAAACTGTTGGAATCATCAAGGATTTGAGCCTCACTCTATATGCCTACCCCAATGTGACTGTTTTGCAGAACGTATCAATCATATATTTACCACCACATTTTGCTTTGTGTTTGTCCAAGGACTTCACTGCCAAAATTGGAGGCTATCTATCTGCTGATTGGTCACACTCTTTAGAACAAGGTATGGGGAAAAGGCCACAATCAGATCTGAGCCCATTGCTGATTATCATATTGAATCTTATGTGCCTAGCCCAATCAATGCCAACTACTCAACTTTTGATCAAGAAGACCTCCTAAGCACTTGTGAAGTAGATACCAAGGTGGGATGTATCCCAGACTTGACTCTCAATGAGTGGGCCAATAAAAGACATGATTTTTACCCCTATAAGGAGATGGAAGAATCTGAGCTAGGTGTCTACTGTCTACATGAAGAGAATCATCCTCTTCCGACCTAATTAAGCCGAGAATATAAAGATGACAATGAGGAATGGCAATTGTTCTTTGATGGCTCGGGAGTAGACAAGGAGCTGGAGGAGGAGCTATGATTGTGTCCCCCAAATGTAGAGGTAAAGTAGATAGAACAACCGAGGGAGGAGGAAAAGACCTCCAAGAGAGATAGAAGAGGAAGAGGAAAAGGAAAATAGAAGCGGCGAGAGGGTGCACAAGGATGTGTGAACCCTAAAGAAGAGATAGAGGAAAAATATGAAGTGGTCAAAGAAGAGAGAAGGATAAGAGAAAAGTAATGATGAGTTGGAATTAGTTAGGAGTAGGTTTAAAATGCAACTAGAGATATAATAAATATGGATAAATTTTCATACTTGGACACACATGTATGGAAAGAGCACCTTACATTAGAGATTCTTTGCATCATCTATACATGCCACAAAAATTAAAGATAGCCCTCCTCTAAGATGTACATCCTTGGAGCTAGTTCAAGAACTAATTAGGTGGGATTGTTTGAGTGATATAGAGCAAATTGGAATTTTGAGAGAAATTAGAGAAAAAAAAGAAATATTGAAGGAAATACAAGAAAATTTAAGTAGACCTTACAATGTGTACGAAGAGTTGAATTCGACACCAATAGCCATTGAAATAGAAGACCCATGAAAAGAGCAAAAATATACTCTTGGTAAGAAACCTTTACACATTTGTTACCTTAGCCCAAGTAACCTAAAAGTGAGAATCACAATGATGTCGATTCAATGAGTCTTAAATATAGTGCAAGCTTTCTTGAATCTATAGAATCTGCATACAAGTTCATTTAAATTTGAAGAGTTAAATTTTACAACAATTCATGCAAGTGTAGCACATGCACAAGTAATAATTAGCGATCTAAGCAAGCCAACACAAATTTTGTTAACAATTAGATACCATTGGGTAAAAGCGGTCAATTGTAGGAGTGAGAATAGTACACGTTTCATGTCCCTTCGTAACTTTGTAACCATATGACAGTCTTCAAATTTTGAAGGTTATTTTTGACCTATTATAAGTATAGAAGCAATTCACAATCAAGGACTGGTACTGGATAGGATCGAATGCACGAAGAAACCTATATGTAGCAATAAGATCTAAAAAATACTCGAATGATGAAGAAGCAATACTTCTACAACAAGAACAAGTACATGAGCAATCTAACTCTTCATTAAGTGATTAGCCTTCATTAGTAAAAAAGTACATAGGAAGGTACATTATATAGTGAGAAATTAGGTCACCCAAAAAGGTAACTTCTCAATGAAGAAATAGAAAATGACTTAAAGTACATTTCCCTTTAATGACCTATTATGACCTAAGCAAGCTAAATTAGACCATGTAGGTAATGCCACAAGGTGGGTAAAATCCTACACCAACACCCCCTTAAGTGTAGCTTAGGTGGGTAGAAGAATGGGTCCCGAAACAAGGCCGATGAGGTACCCAAGAACAATGCAAATCTCTCATAAAGTAGAGAAAAGGAGAAAACCCATTAGGAAAAACTCCCTGCAAAAGAGAGAAAAGAAGAAAGGATGACTAGAAACCCCCTAGAAGATGATGTTGATGTGTCCCACACCCCAAGAAGATCTCGCAAGTGAAGAAGCTTTCTCTTAGTGAAAGGTTTGGTGAAGATGTCAACAACTTGATATGATGTCTGACAATATTGAAGATCAATGACCTTTCCATGAATCAACTCTCTGATGAAATACATGTGAATCTCAATGTGCTTAGTCTGCTGATGTTGAACTAGATTCCTACAAATTTGGATGGTGCTTTGGTTGTCACAAAAGATGACTGTGGGTCACTTGTACTGAATACCAAACTTTGTCAAAATCCCTTGAACCCAGTTGGCCTCCATAACAAAATTTACAACTCCTCTATATTCGGCCTCGGTAGAAGATAAGGAAATAACATTCTGATTTTTTCTTGACCAACTAATAGGACCATAACCTAGAGAGAAACTATAACTTGATGTGGATTTATGATTCTGAACATCACTAGCCCAATCCGAGTCTGTATATCCAACCAAGTCAATGTCAACACCAACTCCATAGTGAATCCCAAATTTGTGTGTACCCTGAATGTAGTGGAGAATTCTCTTAGTTGCTTTCTAGTGTAGCTCATGAGGCTCCTGCATGAACCTGGAGACTAGGCCTACAACATATGAAATGTCAAGTCGAGTATGAGTCAAATAAATGAGATTTCCTACAAGTTTTCGATATAAAGTAACATCAACCAATGGTGAAGTGCAATCAGCCTCAAGCTTGACTCCAAACAATAAGGGAGTTGGATTTGGCTTACAATCAACCATGTGAAACTGAGAGAGAAGATCAAGAGCATACTTAGTTTGTGCAATGAATATCCCTGAGTCATACTATGAGATCGAATCCCGAGGAAGCGGAAGTGAGCAACAAACCCGAGTTTGTCATGGAGAATATATTATAGAGGGATTGTTTCACTGTTGTAATGGACAATGAAGAACTCCATGTGATCAAAAGGTCATCAACATAAAGAACCAAAACCAGAAGTGAATCATCTTGCCACAAAATATATACATTGGGATTTGAATGACATCAAGTGAAACTGTAGAAAGAAGGAAAGAATCCATTTTGGCATACCAAGCCCGAGGGGCCTGTTTGAGACCATATAAGGATTTCCTAAGTCTACAAACCAAGGAAGAATCCTGAACAAAACCCTATGGTTGTTCCATGTAGATCTCCTCCTCTAGGTCACCGTGAAGAAAGGAACTCTTCACATCCATCTGATGAACATCCTAGTGATGAGCAAAGAAAATGGAAAGAGTAAGTTTGATTGAGTTCATTTTAGCGACATATGAAGTCGGAATAGTCAATTCCAGGAACGAGAGAAACCTTTTGTAACTAACTATGCTTTGAACTTGTCAATAGACCCATCTGCTGCATATTTGGTCTGATAGATCCATTTGCATTGAACCATATTTCTTCCCTTAGGAAGTGGTGTCAAATCCCAAGTGTGGTTGTTGATTAAGGAGTTGTACTCCTCCTGCATAACAATGTCCCACTCAGGATTTCCAGAATCCTCTCTAAATGTTTGTGGATCAGAGGAAGAGGCAAAGAAAGCATGAGGCCCATCCTTAAACTCTGATCATGTACATCTGACATCTGTTGGATCCCTACCCAAGTACTGCACTCTGCAAATTTCATCTAGCCCAATGAGGACCAGTGGTGGGAGTGTTAGGAATAAATTTTCCATTGTCTGAGTCATGGCTAGATGTGGAAGGAGACAAAGCTCCATCACTATATTCAATGTCAGAACTAGAAAAGAAGATTCCTTGGTAATAGGAATAAGCGCAAGAACTTTCTCAAGCTCCTTTGAACTATCAAAATCATCCTTAGAAAGTCCAAGTGATGTTGATGGAAGTGGAGAAGAGTCAGGTGTGGAATCTGGTGGGCCTTCCTGAAATTTGACACTCCTCTCGATGAATAACTCATGTGTGGTTGGATGAAGAAGACAGTACCCCTTAACACCATCTAGGTATCCCACAAAGATACATGGTTGACTTTGAGGTTCCATAGCCTTTTGTTTCTTCTTAGGGATTTGAGTCACTCTAAAGTTCTTAATTACGGTTTTTACCATGCCAAGCTTCAAAAGGAGTGACTCCCTTTAATGCTTTATGAGGGACACGATTCTGTATGTAATTTGCTCAGTTAATAGCTTACCCCAGTATTGTGGTGCCAAAGATTTGGAGTGAAGCATATAGTTTGCCATCTCTTTTAGAAACCCATTCTTTCGTTCTGCAACCCCATTTTGTGAAGGACTATAGGTAATTGTTCGTTGTAACTCAATCCCTTATGTAGTGCAAAATTGCTCAAACTTGTTATTGACATATTCCCCACCATTGTTTGTTCATAGAATCTTGATGACTTTCCCATATTGTTTCTCTGCAAGGGCCTTGAAGTCCCGAAAGAATTCATAAACATCTGACTTCTGATGAAGAAAATAGACCCAAGTATATCGTGAAAAATCATCAATGAAAGTGAGAATATACCGTGCCTTGGTGAAGGAAGGTTTGGGAAAAGGCCTCGAGACATCATTGTGAACCAACTCCAATACTGTGTAGCTCTCCAAGCTTTACCTTTGTCAAATCTCTCTTCTGGATGCTTTCCAAGGGTGCAGCCCTCACAGAGACCTTTAGAGAAACTAACTTTAGGAAAGCCTTCAACCATTCCATGTTTACTCAATTGTTCCAAGTAGCGATAGTTAAGATGGCCAAATTGCTCATGTCATAATTTTCTAACCCCATCTAAATGAGTCAACAATGCATTTGGAGAAGAGTCTGGAGAAAAATGAGAGAAGGTATACAAGCGTGTTTGGTGGTCTACCCTTCCCTCTGCAGCAACCGTAGTGTCCTTTGTGTAGCTCTCTGATGATAACTTAATTTGGGTTAAATTTCACTCCCATACCATTCCCATTGCGAGTGATACGTGTTAGGAATTATTAGCACTCACATGATTTATTACGTGAGTTATTATATTGTTATTTGGGTTGTTTGTAAAGTTGTTAGTAATATTGTTATGGTTATAACAATATTTCGTAGATAGGTTAGGAGAGGCCTCATATGATATATAATTGTATGGTGTCTCATATGAATTTAATAGAAATGAAGAATATTATAGTATTATTTTTGTGAAGATCGTACCAAAACTTCATTTGGCATCAAAGCGAGAATGTCACAATGAGAGTCCTTTGCGTAAGGTCAAAGACTTTTTGTTTAGACATGTTTTTTTAAGGTGATAAGATCTACATCTACTTTTTTATGACTATCGACCTATGATTCTACATGCCCCACACTTCACAATATTACTAGTGGTCGCTCCAAGGGGAGCAAGATTATGCCGTGGGTTGCAATTCATTTTTTTATGGTGGTATTTATTTTTTTGTAATTTTAGTATGCGTCAATTGAATGCTTTATAATATCGATTATTTTATCATGCAACACCTATAGTAATTTTTTTTTTTTCTTTTTGTTTGTTTTGTTTTTTAATAATCTTTCTCAATTAATCAAGTTGTTGTTTCTAAATCAATTATTCTCTGCAAAATTAAAGGGAAGTTTGTATAGCCAACGATTAGCAGGGTTTAATATAACTTGGTAATTGAAGAACAGGGCACATGTAATGTTGACCTCGCAACAAATATATGGGAAAGTTATCTAAACATGACAAACATTTGCTCTGTTTGATAGATAGAAAATGTGTACTTAATTACTTTTCTTGAAAGGTAAAGCAATGTAAATGTAGTGACATTGTATGCTGATTGTGCTAAAAAAAGTAGTTTATATATTTTTCAGTTATTGTTATATGGCCCATTAAAACTAATATTCTATTTCCACACAAACTCCTGACTAAGAACTACTTCAGCAAAGCAATTAAAACTAAAACAGATAACAATTACATTACATGTCAATACGCAGGAAACAAAAACCCATAGACTACCTCATATAATAAACTATCCTAAAGTTAGAATCGTGATTATGTGGACCATCTATGACCAATACTGCTTCCAAATTTCTACCAAGTTGTGATGCAATGCAGATGTCCAATCCAATTATATTATAATACTATTTGTAACAATTCCTATACCAAAAGGACATCAATTAATGCAGCCAACTATATCTCTTAAATACCTACCAATATTGTTCCAAAAGGTCCAGTTGAGATGATGATGCATAACAAAAAAATCCCGCTCTTAACAAAACAGTAGTATAAAAATACATCCAAGACCAACTCTCCTAACATGCTTAATTGAAAATTCTATGATGCAAACTCATTTTTGCTAAAAAAACTATCTATGACCAACAAATATACTATCTATGACCAATACCATTTCGAAGTCCTACCTAGTTGTGAAGCAAAACAATGCATAAATCCAACAACATCAGGCAACTATCTGTAACATGTGTCATTCCAATAAGTCATCATTCAATCAATTTTACCTCCTAATAAACATAGGGTGGTATAGAGAAAGTACATCCAAGATAAAATCCCTACAACCTTAAACATTGTCTAATATGTAGAACTCTTTCTAACACATATAAAGTCAAAAGCATATAATATTCAAGTCTAATCCAAAATATTTCATTTAAACAAGCTCTTATACATAATTTGAAATTCAGAAATGAAAAAAGGGCATCCCAAGCCATACTCAAATAATCCCATGAATAAGGGTTCTTCCTGCCTATCAACCAAACTCGATTTTGAATGAGAAAAGATGAATTGTGCAAAGCAAATGGCTCATAAAAGGGGAGGGAAAGTCCAACATCAATGCCTGTACATTTCATGTGGCATCATTCGACCAGAGGGGCATTCATATGCCAAGTGTCCACGACCACCCTAGTTGTGACAGATTATAATGTCTATGTAGTCCTTGCTCATATGTCTGGCTGGTTACATGACCTGCAAATGATGTCACTGAATCTTGGTGGACCTTTTGGAGAACCTCTTTCATCTAGCATTCCACCCTTTGGACATTGTCTAACAACATGATGTGAAATTTTACACACATTACAAATAGGATCGTTAGGACAGTCACAAGCCAGATGGCCAGTTTTGGGGCAGTTATTGCATGCCTTCTCATTTGTACAATCTACAACTATATGCCCTTGTTTATAGCAGTTATTGCATAGCCTCATATCTCCAGGTGGGACAACATGAGTTGTACAATCTCTAGAAAGAGTTAGATACAAGTACATTTATCTATAATAGTATCAAACCATCGAGCTTCACCTGGTTCCCACCACATGGACGCCTCACCTCCACGTTCACTTGCTTCACTCTTGGCCGACCTGCTTCATCATGCCCTCTCGCCACTTGCCCTGCCACCTCCCGTCATCCTTCCACGCGTCTTGTAGCGAGAACAAAGAAGGATCACAACCCAAATTTCAGACGGGACACACAGCCAAGTCAGATTGAGAAGGGAGGGAAAAATGTTGTAGAGAAGAATGAAGAAAAAGGTGAGGTAGGGTTTTATTCTATGCAAGTTGTTAACAATGCCACACTGGGGTTTTAATATAGATACACTTTACATTTGTGGTGCTTTAATGGTCAAATTAAATATAATATAAAGGGGTCCTTTGTCATATTTCACATGTTGTTACATCAGGGTTGTTGAATCTATTTGAAACTTTGGCCTCTTTAACCACATTTTATTATATCTGGTTTTTTGCCTGGAAAAACCCAATCAATGGTAGCATCGTGCAGCAGGAGGAACCTGAGATCTCTAAAAATAGGTTAAATTGAGGGAAATCGAAAGATATATGGCTTGAGTGATGTAAATGTGCGTAGGGGTTGAAGGATTTGGGAAATAGTTCTAGCAGTTTCTTGGGCTTGTAATTACCAGTTTTAGATAGTAAAATTTGGGTCTGCGAGGGGCTCATTGAACTACGTACATGGTTCGAGGCTAATTGAGAGGCACTTGGAGGACATTTGGCATTGAATTTGGATTTTGGTGGCGGATATTAGTTGGGGGTGAAAGTTATGCGTAACCGGAGATTGCAGAGTGTAAGATTGATTTGAGGGCTTGTTTCTAACGCCCAAAGCAATGAAGCGTGCTTACAAATTATGTATCCTTTTTACATAGGCAAGTATATTTACGAGATCTGGTTTACTATTTTAAATCCAGGATGCAACAATGTCTAAAAAGGAAACAAGAGGTGGAGAAAATAAAAGAAAATGCAAATCCAAACTTGGCATGCACAGACACGTACCAGGAGGTTCTAAAGCCTGCAATGGTTTCATGGCCGCAGGTGGAAGTGCATTGTCCAGACAGGAGAAACTTGTTAAAATGTGACGTCGGTGATGGAGCAAGTCAATGACAAGTAGCTCAATCTCTAGAGCATCATCGTGAAGGGTTTACTATGCAAAACCAAGCTTTCCTTCTCTTCTAATGTTCCTAAGGTGTTTTTGGAAAATACCTCATAATATATTTGTTCATTAACATTCTCTTGCACAATATTTATAAACCGGGGGATGGTTAAAAGAATTTTAAAATTTGGTCACATGTGGTTGAGCACATGATAGCGAACATATATACATATCCTGCAATCATGGCATTCCATGAGACCACATCTCTTTAAGGCATTTTGTCAAACAATTTATGTACATTGTTAATGCTTCAACATTTTGCATACATGTCTACATGACACCTACAACTACATCATCTGACAAAAATCCATTCTCTATTATTCTTTGGTGGATGTCCATACCTTGTTTCAAAGCTCCTATGTCGGCACAAATAGGGAGTATGCTAGCAAAAGTGAACTAATCAGGTTGGACACCTGTTGGTTGCATTTGGGGAAACAATGTCAATTCTTCGTGAGGATGCCCATGTCTTATGTAGGCTGCGATCGATCAAATTGAAGACTGGATTAAAACCCCCTTTCCCTAAATTTGCAGGACACATACACAATGTAAATACCACTTTTTCCATCGTCCACCTACAGGAAGTATCAGAAAATTGGACACGGACAGAGGGAAAAACCAAACAGGTCAAGTTGAAGGAGGTGGAGCACGTGAAGCAGGAGGGCAGTGAATGGCAAGAATCTCAAGTTGCATTCTGTGTCGTCAAGCTTGAGCGGATGGTAGCCATGTAACAAGCTGAATTTAACAATTGGTTTTGTTTCAAATTTTAGAAATAAACTAATTTTTGATATAGAAAAGTCTAATAGCTATAGATATCTGTACAAAACTATTGTACAGAGCTAAAATATTATTTGAAGTGCCCAACAGCTAACATGTTGTCCCAATTCAATTGTCTTTTATCAAGAGGGCTCTTTAATTATATAGAGTATCATTAACTGTATTGTTTATTATCCAATATTTGTTGCTGATAACTATTTTTTTAATCTGGTGTTTTTTAGGAAATAAGGGTGGACACATATAATTATGCATTCCCTTGACTCTCTCTATGAAACCTACTTCCGTAAACCACCTAAAGCCAAAGATGTAAACATATTATGACATAAGCAATGATGGTTAAATTTGAAACATATTATGACAGAAGCAACATATAAACATATTATGAGAGAAGAAACCCTATTTAAATCTTAAAACCAAGAGAGAGTTTTAAAGAGAGGGAGGATTATTAGTTAGGAGTCACAATCATGTAAAATTTCTCATGCAAGTATATTACAACTACAAGGCTAAGGTTTGAATAGTGGTGATTGTGATGACCATGGTAGGAGTAGGCAATAATCTGTCTTTGTCAAGTTGGAATTATTTTGCAGAAGGAAATAACAGTTGATGGTATTAGAATGACTGGTACCAAATCTTCTATTTACTAACTCTAGGAAAACAAGAATTTAATATGCAAGGTTATGTTGGATAATGCATGATGAATTGGTCAGCAACGTAGAATAGAACCAAATCTTTAATGCCATGTGTTGGAGATATTAAATAGAATTATAAATAAATTTATTTTCTGCATATCGTGCAATGCCCGTAGTCTAGGAGACCACATTTATTGCTGCTATTTTTTCAAACAGCTAGTGACCCATTAGAGGAGGTCAAATCCATGAGGAGCAAGTGCACCTATGGTAGGAGCAGAATCGATCTAAAAACGTGAGTTGTAATTTTTATCACTTTTAAAAGTTTCCAAAGATCGTGATTTTCTTAACCAATTATAAGTATTTTAAACTCCAAAAATAGATTAAATTCTGATTATTATGCATCCATAGAAGTGCGGAAAACTTGTGTAGCAAATAAATAATCAGAAAACTGAAACATTCAGATAACAAAAGAGATTGTTTACGGGGTTCGGAAATTCCTACGTCCCCGGGTTGATTAACTGATCCATTAATAATATTGAAATGCAAGTAAAATAACTCTTAAAAACAACCAATAATGAATCAAAACCTGAAAATGAGCTGATCAATGTCCCAAGAACTCTAAAAATAACAAAAGCGCCCCCAAGAATGATCCGTGGCTCCTACAGTGTTTTCACCATGTGATCTCCCTGCAATTGTGTTAGAAAAACACCTACAAGTGGATATTTAAAAACATTATATGAAAAAAAATCATATTTCTGAGATCAGATCTGAATTTTGAACACTTTTCATGTTTACACCAAGTCACAATTCAGACCAGAAGTGCATTGAAATTCGTGTTTTCCAACTAGCTATCTTGTAGATCCCTATTAAAATCTGCATTCAAAGCTTCCAAAAACAGGTTAAAACTCAACAAAAAAGATCAAATCTTACATCGTTGGAATCATCTCAGAATTTCCTTCATTTCATCTTTTTACTCTAAGTGCCCAATCTGAGTGCAAGGCCTTCAAAAATGGCGTTCTCTGAAACTGCCTCCTTATGCTGCTTGCACAGACCTGTACCCCTAGTATAAGATGAAGCGCCCCATTTTATAGTGCGCCCAAGCCCCTAGGCGAGTTGGTTGGAGGATTGGTCTTGGACCCATGAGGTCAGGGGATCAAATCCCAGCGGCCTCTATTTTTGGCGGATTTGCATTTTAAATGGGATAAAATCCCAATTTAGCCGATTTGCATTCTAATTAGGATAAAAATCCCATAAAGTGTGGCTTGAATATTTAATGGGATTAAAACCCAAATAAAGCGGCTAAGGTAAAGTGGGGTGGTATTGTTTAGTTAAGTGGGATATCCCACATTTGGTGCCATTAACTTTGGGTAGGGTTTTATTACCCCAAACTCTCACCGTTTATCACGTGGAACATTCCACACATGGCTTTAAGCTCAACAACCTTGATCACCACGCATTCCATTAAACATGCTCCTAGCAACCGCTTCACCACCGTCCATGTGGTCAAAGCATATGCATTTGATTTGGTGGTTCATACTAATGTTTTAAACATTAATATATATATGTGGCATTTGTAAAGTGGCCTTACCAAGTAATTATAATTTTGACCCATACAATGTGGCCTAGAAATAAATTAGCATATATTCCACTTGTCGTCTCCCGATAGGCAAATCGAACAAATTCAATGAGTGGTGGCAAGCCACGTGTCACAGTGCGATTGGTCCAAATATTGACCAGTTGACCAAAGTTGACTTTCCCATTGTGTGAACTTTGACCGAACATATCTAGAGCTCCCGATGTCCGTTTGTCGCGTTCTTAAAGTCGTTGGAAAGCTCTCAAGATGATCTTCTACACTGTTACCATTTAGGGATGTTTTTGGAACTTTCAAAAATGATCCCTGATCACACCTCCCATCGAGAAAGGCTTTTGTCCACAAAAAGTCGTGTATCAACCCACAAAACATGCTATCTCTTCTGCATTGCACTAACACATACAAGAACCCAAAATAACATTATAGGTTAAATAAACGTAAATAGTTGATTAGCTAGTCACATAACCGATCGGATAATAACACCCAATTAAGCTAGTGTTCATTTGGAGCAGCTGCCGCAACCTGTCGACTCTACGCCTGTTGTGAGCTGCCATACCCCACCTGTAATGCCATCACAAATAACTGACTAGATAATAACACCCATTCTATTACGGAAAGCTAGTGTTCAACTGTCACTTTGTGATACTGCCAATTACCAAAAATTACAATTCCATAACACGGATCGATTATCAAGACATCTAAAGCGCCCACAATTAGGCTAGTGCCCTTGCCCATCTCGAAATCAGAAGATTTGCAAGTATTCACTATCGAATATAATAGACTATCAACACCCAAAAATAACTATAGTTAATAACTTAATCAACATGAATATGCCAAAACACCGTATCGCCATCACAAATAATAAGTCGGATAATAACACCCATTCTATTACGGAAAGCTAGTGTTCAACTAACACTTTGTGATTATATGATTGATTACTTTGCAAGTTTCAAATTTAGACATGCTTCTTGATGCCTATCCTGCATAGTGTTTTCAATGATGGAACTACCAACCAATCTGAGAAAACAAAACATGAGTATGATGAACCTATCACTCAAATCTTCTCTTCAACTGTTTCCATTCATTTTCAAAGCTTTAAATATCAACTTAGGAACAAATCCTTATCAATCAATAGGAATCCCTAAAATATAGCTCTGAATTTTTTTTTGCTTGCCTACTATCAACAATTTACTGTAGTGCAAATATAAAGTTGAGGAGTGTTTTTCCAAACCAATCACTTGGGTTTTTCCGTTTTGGTTGTTTTACCTCCTCAGTACCACAATGAGTTTTTGTTAGGTTTAGCATGGTTGGTTTTACAATACTGTTCTTTTTAACAACTTTCCAATTTTGTTGTTTAGAAACAAACCAACAAACCTTAACATCATGACCATTCCTATTACAATGGGAACAAAATTTAACTTCCCTGTTTTTAGGAGTCTTACCCATTTTACCATTCTTAGAACTCTGTCTACGAGAATGATTCCCCTATTTAGGAGAGGTAACATTCTTGCCATTTCTCGCCTTTCCTTGGTGAGATTGGTCTTTAGCACCTGCCTTATCATTCACAAAAGGCATTAACTTCTTAATCAAATTTTCCTCTTCGATAATATGCAATGAATTATTAGTACCTTCACAAAATGTGCAAGGGAAAGCATATTTCTGCCTACCAAAGCTATATTGTTCCAACTGAAAGAGTGTATTAGAAGTTTTAGGATTTGATTTTCCCTTAGTGCTATTTTTAGTGTAAGTGGAAGGAGGTGGAATTTGATTACCTCTTTTACCTGTTTTCTTACACCTTTCATTGTTCCTCCTGATGGCGGAATCCTGCAATTCTAGTGGTGTAGATCCTTGGCTGTTGGAAGCTTGTCTTCCTTCAAATTGCTTTGGAACTTTCTCAATTTCCATTTTCCCACTAGAGTAACCCAAACCTGTGCAAACCGAGGCTGATCCTCTACATCTTTGGGTTAGCATCACCTTGTCCATTTTACAAGGCTGTTCGTTAAATCCCATCTTAACCATTAGCTTAGACCCAATTCCCTTAGTGTGTTTTTCAAACTGACCCAAAGGAATATCTGAAACTGAATGAGAGGAAGAATTAAAATGTGAACAACTTACAGTGCATTCTGTCATAGTACCTGCATCTGATTTGGAAGGCATTTCCTTCTTGTGTTCACCTTGTTGCAGCTTTTCCAAGAGGGCATCCTTGGTTCGTATTTCTTCCTGCAACTCTTTAACAAAGCCCATCAACTTCTTGCTCTCTTCAAGCATCTTGTTGGCATACTCCTCTTTCTTGGTCATAGAGGATTGTGGCTCAGATTTTAACCGCACTATTTCCTCTTCTAAGGAATAAAAATTAGCTCTCAAGAAAGAGTTTTCTTCTTGGAGTTGGCGGTTTATGGCTTCAAGCTCATCCAGTTGCTCTGTTTGGATGACTTGCCCATGATTCCCTGTTCCTGCAAACACAACCTGTACTTCCAAAACTGCACACTGCAAAAGAAGATTAACAAGCCCCAAAATTTCTGTACACTGAATACTGAAATCAATATTGAAACTGAAGCCAAATTTTCAAACACAATTAGAAGCTAATCCGGCAATCTAACTGCTCTGATACCAAACTTGATCTAAAAACGTGAGTTGTAATTTTTATCACTTTTAAAAGTTTCCAAAGATCGTGATTTTCTTAACCAATTATAAGTATTCTAAACTCCAAAAATTGATTAAATTCTGATTATTATGCATCCATAGAAGTGCGGAAAACTTGTGTAGCAAATAAATAATCAGAAAACTGAAACATTCAGATAACAAAAGAGATTGTTTACGGGGTTCGGAAATTCCTACGTCCCCGGGTTCAGATTGAACCGATCCATTAATAATATTGAAATGCAAGTACAATAACTCTTACAAACAACCAATAATGAATCAAAACCTGCAAATGAGCTGATCAATGTCCCAAGAACTCTGAAAAATAACAGAAACTGTCCCAAGAACGATCCGTGGCTCCTACAGTGTTTTCACAATGTGATCTCCCTGCAATTGTGTTAGAAAAACACCTACAAGTGGAGATTTAAAAACATTATATGAAAAAAATCATATTTCTGAGATCAGATCTGAATTCTGAACACTTTTCATGTTTACACCAAGTCACAATTCAGACCAAAAGTGCATTGAAATTCGTGTTTTCCAACTAGTTGTCTTGTAGATCCCTGTTAAAATCTGCATTCAAAGCTTCCAAAAATAGGTTAAAACTCAACAAAAAAGATCAAATCTTACATCATTGGAATCGTCTCAGAATTTCCTTCATTTCATCTTTTTACTCCAAGTGCCCAATCTGAGTGCAAGGCCTTCAAAAATGGCGTTCTCTGAAACTACCTCCTTATGCTGCTTGCACAGACCTGTACCTCAGTATAAGATGAAGCGCCCCATTTTATAGTGCGCCCAAGCCCCTAGGCGAGTTGGTTGGAGGATTGGTCTTGGACCCATGAGGTCAGGGGATCAAATCCCAGCGGCCTCTATTTTTGGCGGATTTACCTTTTTCAATGGGATAAAATCCCAATTTAGCCGATTTGCATTCTAATTAGGATAAAAATCCCATAAAGTGTGGCTTGAATATTTAATGGGATTAAAACCCAAATAAAGCGGGTAAGGTAAAGTGGGGCGGTATTGTTTAATTAAGTGGGATATCCCACATTTGGTGCCATTAACTTTGGGTAGGGTTTTATTACCCCAAACTCTCACCGTTTATCACGTGGAACATTCCACGCATGGCTTTAAGCCCAACAACCTTGATCACCACGCATTCCATTAAACATGCTCCCTAACAACTGCTTCACCACCTTCCATGTGGTCAAAGCATATGCATTTGATTTGGCTAATTAGGATAAAAATCCCATAAAGTGTGGCTTGAATATTTAATGGGATTAAAACCCAAATAAAGCGGGTAAGGTAAAGTGGGGCGGTATTGTTTAATTAAGTGGGATATCCCACATTTGGTGCCATTAACTTTGGGTAGGGTTTTATTACCCCAAACTCTCACCGTTTATCACGTGGAACATTCCACGCATGGCTTTAAGCCCAATGACCTTGATCACCACTCATTCCATTAAACATGCTCCTAACAATTTGCTTCACCACCTTCCATGTGGTCAAAGCATATGCATTTGATTTGGCGGTTCATACTAATGTTTTAAACATTAATATATATATGTGGCATTTGTAAAGTGGCCTTACCAAGTAATTATAATTTCGACCCATACAATGTGGCCTAGAAATAAATTAGCATATATTCCACTTGTCGTCTCCCGATAGGCAAATCGAACAAATTCGACGAGTGGTGGCAAGCCACGTGTCACGGTGCGTTATTGGTCCAAATATTGACCGATTGACCAAAGTTGACTTTCCCCCTTTGTGTGAACTTTGACCGAACATATCTAGAGCTCGATGTCCGTTTGTCGCATTCTTAAATTTGTTGGAAAGATCTCAAGATGATCTTACACTTGCTTTGTTACCATTTAGGGATGTTTTGGGAACTTTCAAAAATGATCCCCTGATCAGCAACATGGGCTCACGCAAATAGAATGCGGTGTTTATAATAGACATGAATATTGTTGAGTCATGCCTGGTCAGAGCTTGTAAAGTCAATATGTTGGGCCGCTACCTGGAAGAATGGATAAAGAAATACAAAGAGGAGAGGAAGCAAGAAAGGTATAAATTCGGGCCTCTACACCGGCTAGGAACGTACATAGTATATACACATTTTTCATTTCTCTTTCGCAAGAGCTTGCAACAATTCTCAAGGAAATTGGAGATAAACAAACTTGCTCAGTTGCCTTATATGAACTATATCGCATAACTGAGATGTACCCTTTAGGTAAGGTTGTGATGCTAGATTGCTTGGTCAATTTTAGTGTACATGGTGAAATTACAAGTCTCTACATGGAAATTTGTTTTTGTTAAAAGAAAAACTGGTGTGGGATTTTATTGAAACATATTGCAGTTTATCATTTTCTGTATTATTTGCACCACTTGCTTGCTTGCAATTATAGGGGAAGAGTCACACTTTAGCTTCCTCCCAATTGCATATCAGAGTAGATCATGGCTTTGTATTTTTTTTTAAAATTTTACACATGCTAGACACTAAAGTAATCTTTTAATTGAGTTGAAATAGTAGAAACCAATATCAGGGGTCACTATTATGAGGCTCTCTACCAATAAATGATGATTGCGTATTCGGACAAGATGTTACTTTATCAATTAGGATGCTCAATAACCTTTACTCTTTATTGTCCAATGTCATAATTACATGTAACCTAACCTGAAAGTTCTTCCACAATCTCTCTAGCTACCAAAGCAACATTATAGCTTGTACCGCAGCCAATGAAAAATACATGATATAGATCAAATGTGTGGGACAAGAATACCCCACATACACACAATACAAATAAAAAATACTTAAAAAGATCCAATTTAGTAGGGGATTTACAAACTTTGCTGCAATGAGAGGCAATGAAGAGAACGTTATAGCAAGCTTGTAGCTTTTAATTTTTTGCTTTCATAGCACCAGATGAACAAAACTCAAACAAATTAGTATGAGTACGAGAAGATTGTATCCAAGGACATGCCCCTTGGAATGAAATTATTTGTTTCTACCACATGAGGCATCATAGCAATGCATTAAGAAAACAAATATGTATGCATTGAGGTTGTTACAAAAAAAGAAAAACCAATCGCATCTAGATAAGTTGTAACTAATATGGCAAATCCAATTGAAGTAAAATATACATAGATGCACTTGATTATCTCCTACTCCACCAAAACAAACATGATACACAAAGAATATTGTATAGTAGCAACGTCGGGTAATACTTTGGAAAAGGTTTCGGAAAGGAAACAAGAAGGTGAAAGAACATAAATTGTGTGAATGAATTGCAAAAGAAAACACGAGAATACAATTTCATTATAGTCAAGGATGACGTTGGCGTTCACATTTCCACCTTAATGTTATTTAATGAGTCTTTGCTTCTATTCCCTATTTTTTTGCATTTAAAACCTCTGTTCCAAGGTTAGTCTTTTTTCTGAGCTACTTCTATATCATAGAGATTGTGGCCTCTATCTTCTCTGAGGTGGGTTCAGTGGTAATGAGGAAGTTTGTTTCTCCAGTTGTTTGTGGGGAAGGTTTGTTTTTCCAGTTGATTGTAGTTCACTACAAAATTCAGGGAAATGTAATGTTGTTGTGCCTAAGGATCCTGGTACCGGTAGGAGATTGCTAAAGGCTATGCCCAAAAAAAGGTGTATTCTTATTTGGGACCAAAGAATAGCAGACCATTTCACTACAGGAAATTCTAAGGGAACTTTTGATGATTCTAGCATAAAAGAGGAAGGTTTTAGAAACAACAGTTCTCCCCATCTATCCTGAAGGTTCCTACAACTGGGACTAAGTCAGTGGCAAAAAAGGGAAAGAAAAGACCCCAAATCTGTGCAGTGTGTTTGTAATTTGAAAGAAAAATTAAGATATGTTTCAGAGCACAAATTGAGTCCATGGCATCTAAAAGTGGCTTTTGAACCAGATGAAAATGAATTTTAGAAGGACAACATTGGGACGCATATGTGGAAATTGTTTCTTGATTAAACCAATAGCAGAAATAAGCAGAATATTCAATCCACATGCTTTTGTCACACAGACATTAGTGGAAGGTAGTGGCTCCTCTTATCTCATCCATTCTAAACTTAAGATCTGAAGGATATAAAGTTGGCTTACAAAATGGTTAAGGCTTGAATTTTTTACCTCAATTTCAAAATCTAAATAAATCCCATGAAAGACCTAATAATTTATTTTGAACCCAAAAGACTATTTTTCTTCAGAAACTTAAAAAAAAATTGAAATGAAAGGACAGTATGCAGTTCTGTACCTTTACTTCGCTTTATCAACTGTTGGCTCAGGAGGAGTAAGTTTCATTTCATCAGCTTTCGGAGCAGATCAGTTTGATAAAGAAACTGCAGAGGGAATGAGGAAAATTCAGACTTTTTTCAACTGGTATTATTTTGCGCTTTACAGCTCAGTCATTTTAGCTTCGACTGTAATTGTGTATATTCAAGCAAATGTGAGTTGGGCGTGGGGGTTTGGGATTTGTGCTGTCCTCACGGGGACTTCCGCGGTGTTATTCTTTTGTGGAAAAAAGTTGTACATTCGAATTAGGCCATTCGAGGTGGCACAAGTTGTAGGAATAGGCATCTCCAATTGCCTTCCGATGCCCAGGATTTATACCATTCAAAAATAATGGATTCTGCAAGGCTTCCACTCACGCAGCAGCTCAGGTATGAAATTCGACCTCCACCTTTGCTTACATATTCTTAATTCAATTCATCAATGAAAACCCTTTTTAATTCAAAACAAAACACTTTTAACAGGTTTCTGAACAAAGCCGCCATCAATTATGTTGTCCAAGCTACTCTCTCGACGCCCATGGTGCATTCATCCTGATGGATTATGTTGTAAATTCTCTGGATCTAAACGCATTACAAGTAAATACGTCTCCCATAGGCACCTATAAAATTGTGTTTCCAGCATTGAAATCACAAGCAAAGACTACAATTGCTATGACATGTACAGTTTCCTGAAGTTTCTGACTTGAAAATATTTGATAAATATTTATATAACTCTTATAAATTTGACATCCCTACAACGTCATTGTCAGTGATGAAGTATACGATGAGGATCCGTCGGGAAGCCCAAAGTGAAAATTCATGATTTCTATTCCAAGCTTATATATTTTCCTATAGCCACTTTGTTCAGAATTACTCAACATTTGTTACGAGTTCCTTGAGCTCCAAATCAATTCTAGCACCTTGAATGCATCAAAGTATTTACATACATGGCATATCTTCTCCAAACATGGCATAAGGATCTGTATGTGCTTGAAGTGTCACACATGGCTGAATTAAAGGTCGGGAGCGCCTAGGCAATTGTTTGAGTGGATGCCCTCCTCAAAAAAATTATTTAATATTTTTTTCCCATAAAGTAAATAAATAAAATATGTCTATATTTTTGTATTTTTCAATTTACATCATGGTCATAATAAAATAATAATAAAAAAATATTATTAAATTATCACGGAAGAATGAAAAATATAACAGTGGATGGAAAAATTTAATCATAGGAGATGCTCATAATGTAAAAATACAATATTTTATACAAGGCTTCTTACAAGTCTAATTTAGCCTTATCAAGTAGGTGACATGAACTCTATCCTGAAATAAAGCACCATTTTTTTCCAAAGAAACAAAAACGTTTATGTAGCTCTCATGGTTTTGTGAAGAGTCGTATTTAGACTAGGCCTACGGATTCCTCCATAACAAAATAATAGAAATTTTTCCCACAAAATTAAGAATAGAAAATTAAATACTTTTTTCCTTTAATTATACTCACCTCTACTAGATACACCAGCAACATTATAAAAAATACATTAACCTTTTTCTAGAACAAATTACACACCTACATAATTTGGAGCTACATCAGAGAATGGGTAACAATACCAAAAAAATCATATGTGCTTATAAATATGTGATATTTTCTTTTACTTGGAAAAATATTACAAAACTTTTTATGTGTATGCGTGAAATTTATATTACTATACAATAATATCTATAAATGGGTTTGATATTACGTCTTGGATAAATTATTTTAAAGTTAAGTTCTAAAATTAATCGACAAAAGGAAATTTTAGATTCAAGCACCCGACGCCATGGTGGCGCCCTAGGCAATTGCCTAGTTTGCCTAAGGCTTAATCCCCCTATGGTGTCACATCCATCCAAACTATCGAGTCATTATCCACTCTCTAGTGTCATTCTAGACTATCTTTGATTCAATATGCATGGCTATAATGCTCCATATAGACGCAATGATATATTTTCTCGAGGTTCAAACTCGCGTATTTTCCTTCACATTTGGCCTTATCTTTGAAAAGTGTACAATTAGTATGGTTCTCGATTTACTAAGTTTTTAGGTGTTTAAAATTGTTTTAGGAGAGTGTATGACATTGTATGTTTTGTTTTGGGTCATTTAAGTCAGAATAAGTTTTATATGCTCAATTATTTATTGGTGTGAGTCATTGTGTGTCTTAGGGATTATTGATAGTATTTAGAATTCATATCATTAAGTATAGTCATTTTGTGACGTCTAGTCAAAATTTTAATTATCGTCAATTTATAAAAAAATGAAAAAAATAATGTCTATCGTCAAAAGATTCGTCAATTTGTGTCAAAGTTATATAGGTGATTTTAGGATTTTTGATATTGTCTTGTAAGTTGTCTGGTGGAGTCAAAAATTGTAAAAATATATTAATATTTTTCCTTACGAGATGCATTTTCGGTGGAATATGATGTCAAGTTGTAATTAAGACTCAAAGACAAATCAAGTTGAGTTAGCAACATCACATCAAAGGAAGGAGGCATCGAAGGTTGGAGGTCGATCAACAACCTCTTGTCGATTGCCGACGACGAGGGCCGAATCAAAGGTTTGGTGACATTTTTGATTTTCTTTGATTGTATGTGGTGTGCTTCAAATTTTAGTTTTCTGTATCTGATGTTCTTGATTTCTTGGTTTGTAGAATAAGTGGAAATTTCACATTAAGGGGGAACATGATCAATGTTCCATTTCCAATTTTCATTTTGTGTGTATGAACAACGTAATTTAGAAGATTTTCCTATGTCATCCCTATAGTGAGATAGTGATGAGAGCTGATGATATTACTGCAACATCATGATATTATGGTTGTTGGTTATCCATTTTGAAAACCATCTCGAGGTTTTTTGGTTATCCTGAAAACAAAACCATCTTTTGTGCGGGGGTTCATTTTAAGAGACCTCTTGGAAATCGGAGGTGGAGAATACTTGGCGAATATCCCCGAAACCGGTTTCGCGGGAAGGTGAATTTTTTGAGGGTTGTATGAAAAATTTGCTTTGATTGTCAAGTGCTGCGACAGAAGGCTGCAGATGTGCGACGGGAGATTTTGCTGTCACGCGTAAAAAAAAATGCATTGACGCGCGTCATTGAGGTGCGTTGGCGTGTGTCAATGCATTTTTGACGCCAGCGCTGACAAAGCAAAATCTCCTGTCGCGCATCTGCAGCCTCTGACCTCTGCTTTCTCATAAAAAAATCTCCGTGTCGCGCATCAACAAACTCTTTGTCGTGCGTCTGCTATGCGTCAATATCTGTTGTACCTCCTTGTCGTGCGTCAACAAATAACCCTCATTGACGTGCGCCAATGTAATTTTTTTGACTTGCGCGATCGCAAAATCTCTGTCGCGCGTCTGTAGCCTTCGACCTCTGCTTTCTCATCAAAAAATCTCCGTCTCGAGCATCAACAAACTCTTTGTCGCGCGTCTGCTATGCGTCAATATCTATTGTACCTCCTGTTCATGCGGCAACTATCCGTCAAGGTCGCGCGTTAACAAATAACCCTCATTGTTGCTGGCAGCGTCAGCAGACCTCTTTAACGACGTCAACAAGGTTGTTGACGCGTCGCCAATGAGGTCTCTGGCTGACGCATCGATCATTTTTGCCGCGCGCGACGGCCAAATATCTGTCGCGCGTCTGCAGCCTCTGCCCTCTTCTTGCTCATCGAAAAAATATCCATGTCGCTCATCAACAAACTCTTTGTCATGCGTCTACTATGCGTCAATATCTGCAGTATCTCCTTGTCTGCAAACCCTCCTTGTCGCGCGTCAATAACTTACCCCCTTGTCGCGCGTCTATAATACGGGATATATCATATTGTTGAAAAATGTGAAGTAGAAGTGTTCTACCTGGTGAATAATCAAGGTTTATATAGGGGATATTTTTCAAGGGTAGGTGAAGCCGACCCCTAAAAAAAATTAAAGTGTAATTTTTAGGTGAACAGGTCACTAACCCGTGCCAAAAAAATTGCCTTTTCAAAATTTTCAAAAATGGAATATTCATCATATTACGAATATTCGCCACTAAAATTTTCCCCGCTTTTGTGTTTGTTAGTAATCCATGGGAAAAATTATCCAGAGGTTGTTGTTACTATCCTAAAAACCATCTTTTGTGGTTGTTGGCTTTCCACTTGAAAAAAAAACCACCCCAAAGGTTGTTGGCTATCCTGAAAACTAAACCATCCATATCATGAGAAATATTTTAAGCAACACGTTACGATCTACAAGGTAGGTTTTCCCCATGTTCGCACTAAGGGGGGAATGTTAGGAATTATTAGCACTCACATGTTTTATTACGGGAGTTATTATATTTTTATTTGGGTTGTTTGTAAAGTTGTTAGTAATATTATTATGGTTATAACAATATTACGAAGATAGGTTACGGGAGTAGTTTGTGGAGAATATAGTTG
The DNA here is from genome assembly GCA_018340775.1 of Taxus wallichiana var. yunnanensis. Classification (NCBI taxonomy): domain Eukaryota; kingdom Viridiplantae; phylum Streptophyta; class Pinopsida; order Cupressales; family Taxaceae; genus Taxus; species Taxus wallichiana. The sequence goes on along the minus strand of CM031239.1, from coordinate 337,797,755 downwards.
ATCCTACCTCCTAGTTTATAGGAGCCTCATATGTTATATAATTGTATGGTGTCCCATATGAATTTAATAGAAATGAAGAATATTACGAGTTTTATTCTTGTGAAATTTGTACTGAAACTTCAATCTAGTAAATTGATAGCAGATTGGTGGAAAGTTTTGGAACACTTAGAACATTGTTGAATGCCCCACCATCTACTTCTATTGATCCACACCTTATAACTGCTACAAAGGTGTCATCACCCAGTGTGATAGAATACATATTGCATGGTTTCACAAGAAGAAATTGAACATGTGAGGAACTCATGTGGTGTGAAGCACCAAAATCCATGACCCAAGATGAAGTCGTAACCACTACTGTCACTAAATCCTTTCCATTCTTCTCTTTATTGTTGTCTTTTTCCTTAGAAGTTTCTTGGTTGGATGAATTTTATTTGATAGATTTAGGGACCCCTATGTTGTTTTTCTCAAGAAGATGAGTAAGGTGGTCAATCTACTTTTTCATACACTTGTGTTCATCATGGCCAAGTTTCTTACAATAAGCACACTTTACCTTTTCCTTCTTAGGTTTAGCTTCGAGAGGAGGATTCAATGTTGTCTTTTGGTTGGGATGGTTTCTAATCCTTCTTATGTCCTTGATCCTTCTTCTCTTGTTTCTTCTCCTTTTTGTTAGAAGCCTTAGGTTTCACATTCCCTGCAATCAAGGCATGTGATTTGGAAGACTTCAAAGTGCCCATTTGTATCAACTTATCTTGTTCCCTAGTCAGTTGACCAACAAACATGTCAAATGAGGGAATTTTCCATGATGCTCCAAGTGCATCCTTGGTGGCATGGAAGGTGGAGACAAAAATTGAGTAATCCGGACCCAATTTAGAAAGGATAGAAAGAATGAGTTGAGAATCTTTTTTTATCAATTCCACATTCCTTCAATTACAATCTTACTGATTTAAACTTTGTGAAGAAGTCTTGGAGTGTGTCAAAGTTAGTGGGGCTCAAGCTAATGAGTTCATTTTCTAGTTCATGTGCTCTCATTTCATCTGTTTTTCCCAAAGAGACTTTCCAATATGGTCCACACTTTGTTGGGAGATTTAACAACATCAACATGAAAGAGAAGATCAGAGACACTGATAGACATAGAAACCCAAAGGCTTCATCACAATGGTTAAACCATTTCACTTTTTCTGAATATGAAGTTGGTTTTGTTTCAAGCCCCATTGTTATCCGATGTAGACCCTTACCCCTCAAAATGAGTTGTATTTTGGACTTCCATTCAAGATAGTTAAATGGTGTGAGTGGTGTCACAAAATTGATATCCATTGTCAAACAATTGTGTAGAAGATAGAAAGGAAATCATGAGAAAAAATAGCTCACACAGTACACCCCCGAGCTTATAGAGGTTTAACTTTTCAAAGAATGAGGATACCTCAATGTGAAGATCATGAAAAAACATGCATTTTCAAAAAAGGCACTGAAATAGACCATCCGGTTAAAAGTTATGCCAAATCAAGGTTTAAGTGATGCAAAGAAGGGATTAGAACCTGCTAGGTGCAAATAAGGTGTCGAACCTCATAGGTGCAAAGCAAGTGTCGAGAACCCGACATGGGAAAAGTAGGTTTCGGAACCCAATTGGTGCAAAATAGGGTCGAGAACCTAACAAGTGAAAAGTAGGGGTTAGAACCCGGCGTGCAAAGCAAGGGTGTGAACCGAGGAAAAATGTAAAGCGGGTGTTGGAACTGACATGTGCAAAACAAGTGTCGAACTCGACAGTGTAAAGTAGGTGTCGAGAACTTTGACGCGTGTATAAAGTAGGTGTTGGAACTAGAAACATTGAGGGTGGATATTTTGACTTGCTGAACATGCTTGGAAACCTGATTTGCACTTGGGAAGAATTTTTGACTTGCTAAACATGCTCGAAAACTTGATTTGCACTTAGGCAATTTTTTTTAACTTATTGGACATGTTTGAAAACCTGAAACACTACAAATGAGAAAAATACAAAGACCTCCGGATCTAAGAAAAATGTTAGTTTTGGTACAAAATAACAAATACCCACTAAGTTATTTGAGCCTAAACTTGCACGAATTTTCTAAATTTGAAGAAAAATCTTTCAAAGCTTAAAACCGTTAGATTTGAGAAAACCTTAAGTTTCTCATACAAAACAAAAATACCCACCAAGTTATTCGAAAAACCTAGAAGGTATTTTTCTATTTGAGCCCAAAACTTGCACAATTTTTCTAATTTTGAAGTCAAAGGCACTATCTATTTTCCATGTAGATATTCCATATGAATAGATCTCGCACGAGTTTCTAGAAACCCCACCAAACCCTTGAAAATTGATTTCAATGTAAAAATAAAAAGAGTTAGAATGCAAGATCTCACACAAAGGTTATGACATTCAGCTACCAAAATCAATCTGATACCACATAGGAGCAGGTCATAATCAAGGATTGGTATTGGATAGGATTGAATGTACACAAAAACCTTTAATTAGCAATAAGATATAAAAAATACTCGAATGATGAAGAAACAACACTTCTACTGATAAGAGAAAGTACATGAGCAATCTAAATCTTTATTAAGTTATTAGCCTTCATTAGCCAAACAAGTACATAGGAAGGTACATTATATAGTGAGAAATCAGGTCACCCAAAAAGGTAACTTCTCAATGAAGAAATATAAAATGACTTAAATTTCATTTCCCTTTAATGACCTATTATGACATAAGCAAGCTAAATTAGACCGTGTAGGTAATGCCACAAGGTGGGTAAACTCCTACACCAACCATAACTTATAATAAGTAGGGTGAAAAAGGGATGATCAATGATGATAAAAAATGGTACAACCTCATAGGATCTTTACAAGGTAGGTCTCTAAAGTTTGTATATACTATGGATTTGAAAAAGACACTTTGAAAAATGTTTGGGATGGTTTAACACAAGAATTCAAAGTAATAAAGTGTATGAGACAAACCATTCAAGTACCTAAAGGAGATAGATAAATACCGGTGAGTATTGGAATGCGAAATTTTATTTTCCAATGTCATGAATAAAACTAAATTCAAGTTTGATGATGCTAGCAAGGTTGTTTGGTGCATAGAAACTTTGCAGTAAAATTTAGTTTGCTATTGTCCAAATGAAGTTCACACAAAAGAGAAAGCTATTGAAGTTGTAATAAGAGTCGAGAAGATTAAATACCACGGTGAAAGCATAACCGTGAATTCCAAAATAGAGGCCAATCTAAATGTGGTGTTGAGGAGGATATAAAAATAGAAAAAAGGGAATAAGATTTAATTAATGTGCACACATTGTGAAGAGGAAGTACATCACAAGTATGAGATATCAAGGGAATACAAATGTAAACCATTAATTCCAAGAGATGGGAGAGAATAATTTTGTGAGATTGTAGGGTATGAGGGCATCCTATGGGAAGGTGTCATTTGATGCAACATTATGTGTGTCTATCTCAAAGTGTAGTTTGCAACTTCTATAATTCCACAATTCATGAATCAAAATATTATAGGGCCTTGATAGAATTTCATATTGAAGTGACCGAAATATATTTACAATACAAATATAAGCAAAAACACAAGAAATATGTGGACATGATACCCTTGAGGGTTGGAATCCTCCCTCTTTATAGTAGAATACAAGTTGTGCTCTACAATATCTACAAAACATGATGGGTTGGGATGCTTCTTTAGCTTAGAACCAACCACTATAGATCGCACCTTTGCCTCAAGGGTCTTGTGGGTATTATCGGAATCAATATTAGGTGTGGGGTGCTATACATAAATTAAGTCCATGTACCATGCAAGGAGGATATACGACTACTTAACAACAAATGAGGATAGGACCTCAACCCTAAATGTAAGTAGTTGTTTTCTACCTTTAAAAGAATGAACCATATTACGTGGAATTGTATATCCAATCCAATGTGGGAAATGTATTGTACATATTGTGGAGTGGCTTCACAACATCATACAAAGGATTTCCCGCATTGGAGAAGTATAAGAAAGAAAATAAAATACACGATGTAAAGTTGATCAATGTGGTTCTAAAAAATTATGGAAATCTCTAGGTTGTGACAAGGCTCCAAATAAAATAAAAAGAGTTTGCACCTATGGAAATGTTATCCGAGCCCCTCATAAGGTGTGCAAAAGATGAAAGATATCCTATCCCAACTCGGGAGAAGGAATTGTTAGACAAAGAAAAAGGATTTATTAATTCTATTCAAAGTAGGGATGTAGGGGATTGTAATGATGGATAAGTCAAGGCACATTCGATGAAATAGTGGTGCACATGCTAAAATAAGATATGGTTGTTTCCACCATCATAGTATTTCTCTAAATTATCAACATGTTGCATAATGAAGATATATATTAGAACATATCCAATCTACTCAATACTCTATTGGAAATCATAACAAAGTTTCCTATGCACACTCATAATCCTATATGGTATGTAAACAGAAAGAATCCATGAGATGTGGACAACATGATGAATATCATCATAGAAGGATATAAGATAAGGGATGCATTTATAAACACTCAAATTTGGAAACTTTGGCAATGACAAATTCGGTTGTGTTCTATGCTAAGATAAATGCTCATATTCTAAGTCCAATCAATACATATTTCTATCTCTTTGTTTACTCAAGCTCATCTCGATACTTTGCTCTATCATTCATATAGGAAATATTAATTAACCCACAGTAATCATTTATCTTTAGGCACCGAGTCTACAAATTTTGATTTCACATCACTGTGTGCATGTCCAAAACCATATAGATTGGGTCCATAATGGACTATGATCTTAGAGCGATCTATACGATATAATACCCTCTTATCTAACGAATCTTTTTCCAATTTCAAAATATTATATGCTCTATAGTTATAATGTTATATTTGTATGAAGAGACATAAGAGAAAACATAGGGGTTGGGTTAGATTTAATTCACACTTGCACAAAAACTAGGAGAACTACATGAAGCTTTCTCTTGCTCGAGGGAATGCGGTGCGGCAACACGTGGATTGGTTCAATAGGGGTAGACCACCAAGGGTATTTCAGCCTCACCCAAAAATGTATTTCTTATTTTAGTATCTAATTCTTTAATGATGGTTATTACAAGTATATAGGGTTTCCATTTGTTATAGGTCATTATAATTTGTGTGATCTTGAGAGACATATAGTGGAACAAGTTTTAAAATAAGAAAAGTTGGAGAAGTTATAAGATATCGTTACGGGAAGGTCCAAAACCATACAAAATAGGGAAGAACCGTATCATGGTCGTGGACAAGGTTCTAGTCACAATATCATAAATAAAGAATCTTCAAGTTCAAATAATCTTATTTACCTAGTTTACATATCTAGAAATCCTTTGAGCAATTATGTCTCCATCTTATATTGTGTTTTTGAGCTATCATTGTATCATTACCATTTTTGCAAGCATTAATGCATTATTCAAACATTTTACCATCTATTCTCACATGAAACACAACCAAATGGACTGCAAAAGAGAAATACATGTGCAACAATGTAACAAAAAGAATGGAGAGGAAAAATGCAAATAAAACATAAGTCTCAAGGTTGAAAAAACACCACAAAACCAGATTTTATTGCAATAAAAGATGCATGAGACCATTGCATCTTTGAAGAAGAAGGCAAAAATCATTTACGAGAGGCCTAAAAATGAGGTTTACAACTCATATTGTTTGGGGACCATTTTGACATGGTTCCCTTGCATTTAAAACGTCCACCTCTCAAAATGAGATATGTTTACAATATATAAAGAATGGGAGAGAAAGGAGAGGGAAAGAGAGAAGGGCACAACTTTCTCTTTTCAACCACCGACCAAAACTCATCAATTCTCCTACAAATCACATGGATGCCTATGAAATACCATTTCCACATGTTATCCAACCTATAAAAGGACATAAGAGAGCCATCCCTCATTAGTTTCTTTGGTTGGAAGTGATTTGATGTTTTTGCATGCCAAAAATGTCCCTTTTTCACCCTAAACTCATGTTTTCAAATTAGAACCCCAAAATTTAATCAAAACCTAAAATTCTTAATGCTAAAATGAAGGTGATGAGGAGACCTTTGTAACATGACCAGTTTTCCTAATTTCGATAATCACATCTAAATTTATGTGTAAAAACCTCTTCTTCTTATTCCACATATTTGCCTTACATTTCCCTTTACTTCTTCAATTTTTCAAATACTTGAACATTTTTAATGTTTCACGGCATCCCAAGTGTTTGGTGGCCTTTTAGTTTATTTGGAAGAGTTTTTGTATGTTTGGTGGGTTCACCAAGTTACCCAAGACCTTTACTAAGCTTATCCAACCCCGCTTGAAGAAGCCTTGTTGCTTGTTGTGAAAAATTTAGTTTGTTTTCACCAACTCGTAGAAGACCGGAAGTTATCCCATACCCATGAAAGCCTAATTATAGTGTTAGGCAGCTTCGGAGAAGCGAGGGAAAAATATTTGTTTCACTGAGACTTTGGAAAATCATGGAACACTACAATTATTTGTAACCCCGTGGAGCGAAGCTCTATTGTTCCGTAGCTTTTGAACTTGAACCCCCTAAAATTCAACTTTTCTACTTCCTCACGGGATGATTCCTCCACCTCTTTTGCATCACATCATGTGGGGAACATAACCCATGTCTAAAATTTTTCATCTTATCAATGCAAACCTCTACTTCGTCATGTCCCTCCATTTTTGCTTGTTGATCCGAGTCCTTTGTTACGTGGGTTACGAACGTGCATAACACTAGGTTCCTCAAGTACGTGGAACACTGGGAGGTCCCAACTTCTTCCAAATTTGTTCCTAAGTCCAAAATAAATCTTTTTAATGCCAAAATGACCTTGGGTTATTTTGGGATAACAATTGGCGACTAAATGGGGATGTTTTCCTATTAAATGACTATTTTCCTTGATGAATCCATTGGGCATGGAGTCAAGCTAAAAAATTGCAAAAAACTTATCAAAACTTGAAATATTACCTCCTGCATCTGCATGAAGCATAAGGTGAATCTTAGTTGATTTTTAATTGACTTGGACTTCTTTTGAATATGATATTTGGGAATATTTGATCCAACTTTGCAAACTTTCCCAAAATTGATTTTTTTCCCAAAGAAGGAACATAGAGAATCTTGTTCTAAAGTTGACCTTGGGGCTAGAGAATAAGCATCCAAAAATTTCCCCACATATATGATTTTTCACCATGAAAGCTGCTCCAAAATGGAATATGATTACAACAACAAAATCCCATAAAAAATATGTACAAAAAATAAAACTCATACACGCTCTAAGGGAAACATGTAAAGTGTGCACAAGCACTTGTTTTGAAATAAAAAAACCTAAACTACTCTAATCTAACAAAAGGAGATGGAGGTAAACAAAACTTGATATAGGATGGGATAAGTAGCTTCCTTTCCTTAAAAAATGTGGCCATGTGATGATTTGGGAAATAATCATGGCCTTTAATGAGAGTGGAAAACTACGTAAAAAATAATTTCCCTCCCCATTTTCCAAAATATCAGCTAAAAACAAAATAGATACCTCCTCGAGTTACTCTGCATTTGGTTGGAGGTATTAGAGCCGATCTTCATCGATTTGAAGCTCTTCCTCATGCTCTAAGGTAAGCATGACATGTTGTAACTCCATTTTTGGGTCTAAATTAGCCAAGTATCTCGATTTCGGGAAAGGACCGATCCTATGAGTTTTCCCATCTTCTTTATATGTAACCCCATGAATTGAGCTATAAGGAGTACTTTCCTCTTCTTCTGGATATTTTCCAACTAGTTTAAACTTGGTTCTGATGTTCTTGCACAAACACCCTAGCATTCACACTTGCATTATGTTTTTTCTTTAAACAAGAAGTGCGAAAGCTTGAAATTACTATCCATTTCATCAAGGAGAGTTCTTGAAATATGATATATGCCCTACTCTAATCCTTCAAGTAACTCAACTTCTTATATTATGGATGATTTGGAAATGGTTGTGTCATCTTCTTCCTTAAACAAAGAGTTTGAAAGATCAAACTCATCCTTTTCCCCCTCATGAAGACAAATTTGGGCAACATGCCACTCTTTTTAATTTTCTTCCATAGAAAGCCCATCAATAAAAACAAATTTTACTAAGGATGAAGGGGAAGAAAGATATGAAATTTTACCATCAAAAGAAAGAAAGAAGCTTCCTATGATCTCTTCTTCATCCAAGTCTTCCAAACCTAATTTTTGTGAAGATAAATCAACAACTTACAAGAGTATAATGCAAACATGCACACTACACTCAAAATGCAGAGATTGCTTTGATAATATTCTTACATATTTCCTTAAAAATGGACCTCCTCATTTTCTGGTTTCTTCTCCTCTAATGATGATTTTGCAAGTGGCATGAACTCGATTTTCATGTTCTTGCACAAAATTAGGTTTCTCCTTGTGTTCTTCAAACAACTTAGCACATGTTGTAGGTTTAACAATTGTGGCATTTGATTGGATTCAAATATTGAACTCCAATCCTTGAAATTTTGCAACAACTCTTCTCTGTTGGGGTTTTAATTTGTTTCCCTCCATGATTTCTTTTCTGATTAGTTTCTTCCTAAAATGGATTTAAGAATGTGAGAGGAGGTATGGTTTGGGTTTCAAACTGATTTCGCAATGGTTGTAATGAGGGGAAGGTGCAAGATCTTCTTATGGAGGAGAGGAGATGGAAGGAGAATCCTTGAGAAAGTTGGGAACTTTGATCTTGGGCTGAGGTTGTTCAAGTTGATAAGGAATGGGCATCATATAACGATATGGTAATAAAGTAGGAACATCCCAATGAGAGGGTCGCTGGACCTTAGGTTCATTAGCCTTTAATGCTTGTAATGATGCAATAAAATCAACCATTTGAGTGAAATACTCACTCATTACCTTTATCCTTTGTTGTGGACTAAACCAACTAGGTATAGGACCTCCCCATGGACATGGATGCCTAAAACCATGTTGTTTAGCTTGCATGATTTGTAATTTTTCCTTCATGGCCTACATGATCTCCTCAATGTGTTGAATTATGCTTCTAAAATCTTCTTCAATAGCAGGATAACATCCAAAATATACATATTCTTCCTCATACTTAGCACCATGGTTAGTTGGATAACCATATAGACTTGTATTTGTATTTGGATAATAAGAATATACATGCTCAATTTGATTTTGATCATAAAACTGATATGGGGGTGTGATGAAACAATTTAAAAATAGATCTTGGAAAGTTGGAGGTGGATTAGAATGAAATTGTTGTTCTAAATGTAGATTATAGTGAGGAAATGAAATAATGATCGCACAACTTCATGAGAAAGAGAAATGGAGTGATTAAGAGAGGAAATAGTTTGCTAATTGATAAAATGTGTTTGATTGGGCTAGTGGATGATGTAGGAACATTACTTCGAAGGCCATAACTTTTGATCCGAATGTTGGATTGTTTTGAAAATTTCCAAGGTGTTACATCTTGATTAGTAATATGCCATGAACAAATTTTTAAAAAAGGTCTGGTGAAATTTTGGTATATTTTCAAAGGCAAATTCCTTCATATAGTGGTCTAAAATTGGCTCCGATATAGGATACTTTATCACATATGGTGAATTACCCGAGAATTTTTACAAATTTAAGGAAATATGAGCTATTAAATTAAGAGCTACCGGTACATCATTTGGGACAACATGTTGTTCAAGAAAGGAATTGATGGCATGTTCCTCAGATGTGTCGATAAGGAGCAACAACTTAGGTTGCTTGAAGCCTTTCATAATCATGCTTGCGGTGATAATTTCTTTGGCCTAGTGACAACTCATAAAATTTTGTGAGCACATTATTACTGGCCCACTATGTTTTCTAATGTTCAGAAATGGGTAGAAAAATGTGAAGCTTGTCAGCAATTTGTTGGAAGACCTAAATTGATAGCTTTTCCTTTGAAGCCAGTTGTCATTGAAGAACCCTTTCAACAATGGGGTTTAGATTTCATCAAATTTCTGAATCTTAATTATAGTGCTGGTCATACTCACGTGCTCATTGCAACTGACTACTTTATGAAGTGGGTAGAAGCTATTCCGGTGAAACAAACATCTACTGCGGTAATCTGTGACTTCATCAAAGAGAATATATTGATTTATTACGGAATTCCACAAAAGATCGTGACGGAAAATGCCACCAACTTCTCTTCTGCAGAGATGATAGGTTTTTGTTATGGGTATGGGATATCTTTGTCTCATTCGTTAGATTACTACCCGTAGTGAAATGGTCAGCGAGAATCCAGTAACAAAAGCATCATTACTATCGTGCGCAAGTTAGTCGAAGAAAATAAAATAACTTGGCATAAGAAGTTATATGATACATTGTGGGATGACCACATAACTCCCAAAAGAGAAATCAAGATGTCTCCATTCCAACTCTTGTATGGAACCGATGCTCAAATTCCCATCACATTGGAGTTATCAGCATTAAGATTGGCTCCAACAATTGATGATGAATGCTTCACTCATGCGTTAGATAAAATCTCAAGAACAAATAAGTCAAGTGGCAAACAGTATCAAGGAACATAAGTCCAAAGTGAAGAGGTTGTTCGACAAGAAATCTAAAGAGAGGTAATTCCAAATCTATGACTTAGTTCTACTTTGGGACAAGAGACAAACCGAAAGGAAAGCATGGGAATTTTGATTCACTATGGCTAGGCCCTTTCAATATGAGACATTTCGGTGGAGATAGTACATACTACTTGGAATATCCTAATGGAACTCATTTTCCTTTGCCCTATAACGGGTAATATCTCAATCACTATACAAATTGAAAACACGTTGTCCCTTGTATGTACATAGGTAATTAGGATTTTGGTTTGTTTATTTTCCCTCTTTTTGGTTTCCTCTCTTTTGTCATCCCGTTTTTGTGCACCATCATTTTTGAGATCATGTTCATTAATATTTGGGTCTAGGTCCGTTGTTGTGTCCATAAAGTCCTTGTACCTAATTAGAGCTAGTTCTTGCTATCAACTAATTTTGACTTTGCAAAATTAATCAACATGGGAATTTTGAAAAATTTCCAAAGTGTTATTTTACATGATTTAATGCCCTTGTCACGATCGTTTCATTTTTGTGATCGTTCTGGTCTTCGTTTCATCTATTTTTGGCAAGAACTCCTCCCGCCAAAGTTATAAACTACATTAAAAATTAATACTTAATTAATTTATTATCCTTTATTAGATAAAATCAATTTTTATTAATTTTTAGGTTTTTAATTAAATAAATATTAATTAAAATTCATTTGACAAGATTTATTTTAATTGCAGGGGAAAGTAAGCTTCGCTCCAATCGATTGTGGGATGCCAAATTAGCTTCTGCACCCGAATTTCCTCTTTTCTTGGCAAATTCATTTTATTTCCCGCTTATGGGATTTCTTCCACTAATTTCCAATTCAACCGATTGGAAAACGGGCAAAAATCTCCGATTTCCCACATGGGGAAATAAAATGGGGATTGCCAGCCCACCTTGCCATTTCCGCTGGCAAATGGTTGTTTATTTCCCACTTTCCCCTGGCAATTAATGCCACTACCCAAGAAAGATGGAATTGGTTATTCCAATGGAAATAAGAAACGGTTACAGAAGCTTCTTTAATCCTCATAACCATTTCTCCGTCAAACTCGTTGGAAAAAGTCATGCGAAGAAGCTTTGAAGCTTTCAATATTTCTAACTTCTTATTATTTCCTCTGTGTGTAAACGTTTGCCGAAATACTCATTTTCATCACAGGTTTTAGAAGAAATAAAGCAAAGAAGATCTCCACACAGAGGGTAAGCAAAGAGAAAAGCCATTTCCCACGCCTTGGAAATAAATAACCAGAGAACAAGTTTCACGCCTAAGAAGGAGATTTTAATTATTAAAAGGGAGAAGATCTTCCACGCAACCTGTAGGAGGAAAACAACGGGTGAATAGGGAAAGATAAATATTTCAATGCAAAGCGGTACCAAGGTTCCCATGCTAAACAAGGAAGAGTTTTCAAACACGGGAGTTTGAGAGAGATGCTACACATTGTAGGAAAAGATCTCGCACTGATTAAAACAAATTTTCCACACCAAAGCCTTATTTCTAACACATTCATCAAGGAATAAAGCCAAAGAATAGTCCAAAGCTTCGAAGAAGAACTCCACGCAAGCCCACGAAGAGTTTCCACACAGTCACATGGGAAGAGGAATCCACACATAGGTAAAAGCAAAGAAAATAAGCGTAAGAATAATGATGCCTAGTTTCAACGCAAAGCATAGGGAGGAAGAAGAAAACAATTTTCAACACGGTCAAGGTTTGTGCAAACAAATTCCACGCATTTGTTTTGGTAGGCCAAATGTGAGGGAGAGCATTTATTAGTTTCCATGTAGGGAGAAGACAACATCAAGTTTTAATGCCTAGAGGTAAAGAAACAACAATTTAAATAAAAAAGAACATTCCCCCACGCATTCATCAAAGGCAAAGAACAATGATAGAGTTTCCAACATAAGCCAAAAGAATAAAGGTGCAAAAGAAACTGTAGTTTCCACACATGCCAAAGTGAGAATCATTTCACACAAGCATAAAAAAGAAGGACATTTCTCCCACACACAGGCCAAAAAAATACAAATCCTCCATACATTGGTTGAATAAGAGAAAGAGAAATACATGCGGTTTCGTCATAAGCTCCACACATTCCAAAATCAAAGATAGTTTTCAGACGTTTGTCCATACAAGAAATAGTACATTTGCCCATGCATTGATTAAAAGTCTGTAAGGAAGGGGGAAACCCCAAAGTCTATGAATTCATAAGTTTAGGCAATAGGCAACGCGAAGAGCAAGGAAAATAAAAAAATGCAAATCGATCTTGCATGCGAAGTCATTAAAAATCAAGAGAAAATAATTAAAAAATCATTTTCATAACGCATTTGTGAGAAGTATTTAGGCTATTCAAAAATATCATGCATTCAAACTCATTACCGATGTATATCGGCATAAAGGAAAATGAATTTAATAAAGAAAATGATAGATGCGGAAATAACGTGCCGCGAGTTGTATCTGTTGAAGTAATCAACTTTGGAGCTCGATATCTCGAAGTTAGATGATTGTTGGGAAGAAAGGTTTGGTTCATTGAATTATCACCAACTTCATTTAATCCTTTGAAAAATTTCAAATGCATAACAACTCATTTGATATTTTTCACGAACCCAATAAAAACTTAGTTTTTCGATTTTTCCGCACGCACAATTTCAACTTCCTGAAAGGCCTACTTTGAGAATTCGTATCTTGATCCCAAACGATCATCAAGAGAAACAATTTGGTTTTTTTAATTATTCCCACATTCATGTAATTATTTTCTAATATTAAAATTTAAACACTTTTTCTGATATTTTCACGAAACGTAATTTGTTTGATTTCACCACGCGCGTGCGATTTTGACCTATCAAGGTGACTCACTTTGAGAGTTGATATTTTGAACTCAAATGATCATCAAGAGATTTTTTTTTTCAATTATCTCCACCTTCATATGTTCTCTTGTAAATTTGTAGATCGAGTATAATGTTTGGTATTTTCCCAATCTAAAACTAAATGGGATTTTTGTAGTTTTACACTTGCATTTTCCTAGCAGTTTCAGAAGAGTCAACTTTGACCTTTAATATTTGACTGAAGAATTTGATTGGGAAAAATAATTTGACACACAAAATTTTGGTACCTTAATATACTCCCTCATCTAGTGAGAGTTTCTTAGAATAAGATTTGTTATTTTTCTCAGGGTAGTTTCAGAGGTAATATGTGCAGTTTTGAAGTAAGGAAGTAATAGCCTGAAATCACACTGTCACACAACCATGTCATCTTCAAACAAAACGATGTTGCAGCCTGTGTCATTCTACTCACCTCGACACTCCATTTAGAGTATGAGAACATCACCGATACCAACTTGGGACACATTGGCGTAGGTTGATCTGCGATCCGTATCAACCAAAGGCGAGTCACAAATTTCATGACGCTTGTCCGAATTGGTCATCACTTGCAAGGATGCACCACAAACCTGAATAATGTGGGGATTCAAATCCAATGGCTTTGAAGCGGAAGTAACCTCGACTTCCTCATTATGGAATATAGGTCACAATTATTGGCGTGAAGTCTCTTGAGTCAAAAGTCATTGTTATCACAGAGATCGATAATGGGAGAAGTTTGTCTACATCAATTGTCTTCACTTAATCATTTTAAGGATATATTCATCGAAAACTCAAAACTAATGATAAGTACAATTGTGTGGATCATCAAGCAAGGCTACATCATTCAAGTGTGTCCATGTTAGCTCTCAGTTAGCAGCAGCAATACTTCATTGGCCATTGTTGAAGTTGGAGCATTCTCGAATTGGACGATCGTGAGCGGATCAGAATGGAAACACTTCGGGATGGTGACAAAGACAAAAACATAACTCTAGGAAGTGAATTGCAATTTTGGCTCCTAGAAGATCTTCTCAATGGCGAAAGATCAAGAGTTGGATTCGATAAGCTAAGGTGGCATAACAACTATAGTCTCACGAAAAATAAAAATTCACGATATAAAGGTATTCAAAGCATGTGGATAATTGTGAATGTGAATGCAAAAAAATAAAAAATTTATCACACCGGATGTTGCTCAAATAGAGGGTGGATGAATTGCTCAAGTTTCAAGCTCAACTCTCTTATCATCTGGAGGATTGCGGAGCATGGTCAATGAGTTCATTCTCGTATGACCAGGATAGACAAACTCTTGGCCCAATGAATAAGGCACCGATCATAGGTGTCTTGATCTAGGTGACACTTTTCCGACTATGATGTCTATGTGTGTGTCCAAGTCATTTAAGTGGGGTCCACATGTACCCATTGTTTTTTGTTATAAAGTGGTATTTTAAAATGGTGTTATTATTAAGCTCACTTTTGGAAAAATTTGGATAACTTAAGTGGTTTCTATTTTTAGTTGCTTTTAGTGAAGTTGATAGAAAAGTCAAAGTCATTTAAGTGCTATATTTAATGTGCATTTAGAATCCTAACTACTTTGTAACCAAGTTTTGGGTTATAAAAGGATGTTAGGGGCTAATTTGTAAGGGTGACTTTAAGAGAGGAGAAGAAAATACTTTTGTATGCAAGCTTTACTTCAAAGAAAGAATTTTTGTGTTCTTTTTAGAAGACATTTTGGAGTTAATGAAATATGAACTTTGTGTCCCATTCATTGTCTCTTATAACATTTGATGTTCTAATGTTCATTATATGTTATTGTTTGAATCTTGCATGCAGATATTGTATTGGATCTTATTGTCAACACTACTAATATGTTGTTCTAGTTCATAGTGATCAAGCTTTGATTATCTACTTTCTCATGTGTGTTCCCTTTTACTCATTCTTGTTTAGATGATGCAAACTCCGTTTTATTTGTGTTAGTTATTCATTGTTCATCTCCATGCAATATTAGGCTCTACTTTTACCTAAATTTTGCATGTTCCTTCCATTCATTCCTTTCCATTCCATTTCCCTCAATCATTTTTCTTTCCATTGATGTTCCAAAACACCCCCACATACAAATTTGAATGTACAGATGTAAATACGGTTTTGGTTTTCAATAAAGGCAACCTCACCTTCATTGAGGAGGGACTTCATTCCCACACTATTGCATGTCATTTGCATGTGTGCAAATCCATATGATAACACAACCAAAGGATTTGATTGATCTGGTTGAATCACATTTGAAAATTCTTTGAGTTGAAAACTCTTTTAAGGGAGAAGAAGGTTAAGTTTGCACACACTAAGTTAGCTGGACATGCATTAACTGGTGGGATCACTTGTAAAATGAAAGAAAAAGGAAAGGAAAGGGCAAGATCCAGAATCTGGAATAAAATGGTGAAGAAGTTGAAAGAAAATTTTCTTCCTATAGATTATGCCCATACACTATTTCAAAGGTTTCAAAACCTAAGACATAAGGATCTCAACATTGAAGAGTATACCAATAAATTTTACAAGCTATCAATTCGGGTGGAACAAGGAGATTTTGAAGAACAGAAGAATACAAGGTATGTAAATGGGTTGAGTTATATGATATAAGATGAATTGAGTATGCTCCAGATCCATAGCCTAGATGATGCTTATCAACTTGTTTTAAAAGAAAAAGAAAATAATAAAAGGAGTAATTTTAGAAGAGGAGTGACTAGAGGACCATCATCATCTCCAATGAGAGGGAGAGGTAGATTTGATTCCCTAAAAGGTGAATCCTCTAATGCAGAAGGGAAAGAAGAATCTGGTCAAGGTCGCGGTAACTACCAAAGAGGTAAGGAGTTTCAGAGAGGAAGATGATATGGTGGATGACGGGGTTGTGATATCCCCAAATTCGGTATACTCGTTATCAATGCGGTGAAGAAGGGAAATAATATTTTGAGTGTCTGCATTATCTTACACATGATAGATGGCAAGTGGAACATTTGCAAGTAAATCTAGTTGAAGCTAAAGAAGAAGAAATGGAGGTTGTTGTAGAATTATGTGAAACCTTCATGATAAAGAGAACTATGATTGTCCTTAGGAAGGATAAAGAACAAGATGGTGCAAGTGACAATTCGTAGCTACAGACAAATATCTTTCGAACAAGATGCACCTCTAGAGGGAAGGTATGTAAAATTATTATTGATGGTGATAGTTGTAAAAATATGGTCTCAACTATGATGGTTGATAAAATCAATTTGAAATATTTGAACCACCCATATCCTTATCGCATATCATGGTTCAAGAAAGGGAATGAGGTAACCATAGATAAAATATGCCTAGTAAATTTTTCGATTGGGAATACCTATAAGGATAAGGTGTGGTGTGATGTTTTCCGATGGATGCATGCCATATATTTTTGGGGAGGCATTATCAATATGATAAAATTTTATGCATGATGGAGGGAATAATAATTATACATTTTGGAAGGAAGGTGTAAAGGTGATCTTGTTATCATTCAAGGAATAAGAGAAGAGCGAGGGCTTATTGGATACAAAGTATTTTGTTGCATAAATGGAATAATTTGGTTGGTGTTATGCATTGATGGAAAATAAGGTGGAATTAGAGGCCTTTGGTATACCCGCAACAACAATAGAGGTACTTAAAGAATACACGAGATGTCATACCGGATGATTTACCGGATGGGTTACCTCTAAAGAGGGATATAAAACACCATATTAATTTGATCGAAGGATCGACCCTTCTAAAGCGGGAAGTTTGGAAGATGAGCCCAAAAAAAGTGAGGAGTTGAATATGTAATTGACATATCTTGTACACAAAAGGGTTAGTGAGATAAAGAATGAGTCCATGTGCAACTACACCACTATTGACTCCCAAAAAGGATGGGGATTGGAGAATGTGTGTGGACAATACAATAATATATAAAATCACAATAAAATATTGGTTCCCAATTCAAAAATGGGACGATATGATGGACGTGCTAGCAGGAGCCCGATATTTTAGTAAGATTGACCTTCGGAGTGGGTACTACCAGATCTAAATCCATGAAGGGGATGAATGGAAAACTAATTTCAAAACAAAATATGGATTGTATGAGCGGATGGTGATGCCATTTGGGTTATCTAATGCACCTAGTACATTCATGAGGTGATGAACAAAGTATTGTAAGAATACAATGGTAAGTTTGTGGTTATCTATTTTGATGATATTTTGATATTTAGTAGGACAATGGAAGAACACTTGTTTCATTTGAAATTGGTGTTAGAACTGTTATGAAAAGAGAGTTTGTATGAAAACTTAAAGAAGTGTATATTTCTTTAGAAAATTCTAGTTTTTTAGAGTTTTTAATCTCAGATGATGGAGTGAGGATGGATGAGGAAAAAGTGAAGGAAATTTTGGAATGGTGTATTAGGCTATTCTAAGGAATGTGACAGAGGTTCATAGTTTTAATGGCTTGGAAAATTTTTACAGGAAGTTCATCAAGAATTTCAGTAGCATTGCCACACCCATAACAGAGTGCACAAAGGGAAAGGAGTTTGTATGGACTAAGGTAGCAACAAATAGTTTTTAATTTTTGAAGAAGAAAGTGTCAGAGGCACATGTTTTAGTATTTCTAGATTTTAGCAAGGTATTTGAGGTTGATTGTGATGCCTCACATGTTGGGATTGGAGTTGTACTAGCCGAGTCAAGAAGGAATACCTATACCATTATTCGGTGAATATCTAAAATAATTTAGGAGGAAATATTCTACCTATGATGTGGTATTTTAAGCGATTTCTCAAGCATTAAGGCATTGGAGACATTACTTAGTAGCTAAGGAATTTGTACTCTTTACTGATCATGAAGCATTGAGGTATGTAAACACACATAAGAAGCTAAACTGAAGGCATGCAACGTGGGTTACATTTTGACAAGAATATACTTTTGTGTTAAAGCATAAGTTAGTAAGAAGAATCAAGTTGTTGATGCATTGAGTAGGTGTGTAACACTTTTGATAACAATGGAAAATGAAGTGGTAGGGTTTGAGGTAGTTAAGGAATTGTATATGGTAGGAAACCCAAGGCCCAAGGGAGTTCTAGATACAATTGTGTTTCTGGTGAATATAAAACTAGTGATGATTCGAAGCATTTGCTAAACATATGTTATAATTGCAGGAAGAATCGAGGGAAAATTTTAAAGTTAGTAATGAAAAATATAAAGTGATTATGGATGTAAATAAGAGAGTAAATGCATTTGAAGAGGGAGATATGGTGATGGTTCATCTCAGAAAGGAGAGGTTTCCAAAGGAGATATATAATAAAGTAAAGTATAAGAAGACTGGGCCATGCAGGATTTCCGAACAAAATGAGTGATAATGCCTCTAAGGTGGAGCTACTTGAAAACTTTGTTATTCCACAATTGTTTAATGTTTCAAAATTATATAAATTTACAGATCATGATGAAAATATTGTGGAGGAGGAAGAAATAAAATGGGAGAAACATATGCTGAAGAAGAAAAAGGAGAGGCTAATGCATGTCTTAGACCAAAATACAATCCCTAATAGACATGGGAGCTACAACAGATATTTGGTACAATGGGAAGGTCTTCAATATGAAGAAAATACTTGGATTCTTGAGTGGGAGTTGAATAAGATTGACATTGGAAAATTGGTTGAATTCCATCAATGAATCTGCAGGAGAAGAATTCTTTTTAATCAAGGGAGAATGATGTAGGAACATAACTTATGAAGGCTATAAATTTTGATCCGATCGTTGGATCGTCTTGACATTTTCCAAGGTGTTAGATCTTGATTAGTAACATGCAATGATTTTTTTTTGAAATAAAGGTTGGGTGAATTTTTTTCATATTTTGAGGGCCAAATTCCTTCATCTAGTGGTTTAAAATTGGCTCGAACATTTTTAGTTTTGTCTAGAACTTATAATTTTAATATCCTTTGCTATGTTTTATGTAATAAGCCAAAATTTATCATACACCTTAATTTACAAAGGCAATTTAGGGCCCATCCAAGGTGTTTTACTAGTAGGTATTTTTTTGGTGTTTTAGGGTTTCGTGGCATTTTAGGGGTTTTTAAAGATAATGGATAATAAAAGGAAGATTATAATGTTGTAAAAGATTAGTGTGGATTCAGGAATGAGAAGAAAAATATTTTGAATATTTTGTATATTTATAGAATCATGTGTCTTTTGGAGACATTTTGACCTCTTGCGCAGTGGATCCAAATTAGTGGATTCATCGAGATATGATTGAAAACTTCCTCCAAAGGTTGATAATTACCAAGAACACATCAACTTAGTAAAATAAAAAGATTTTTTTGGTCACACTAGGTGTGCCGTAAGCGATATCGCAAAACAAGTACCACCCTAAGGTTTTCTCATGAAAATTACATAATATTTTCTAACATGGGACTATCTCCAAGTTTTGGGACTTTCATCTTGAGATAGAACTCCAGAGAAGGTTGGTTCCTTTACCTACTTCTAATACTAACACTACTCCTAAAGCTAAAAACAAAAATATCTACTCCTAATCTACACATTCCAAGGACTAAGGGGAGAGAGAGAGAGGGTTAGAAGGATGCATGAGAATGAAAAGCCTAAGCTAAAAAAAAGGTGATATCACCAAAGAAAGGGATGGACATCCTATACAGAGAGAGGGAGATTAAAATGAAGAAGGAAATGCCATATGTAGGTAACACAAACCCAAAAATTCATTTTACCATATATTATCACATGAAACACAACCAAATGGACATACAAAACAGAAATATATGTGTAACAATGCAACAACAAGAATGGAGAGGAAAAAATGCAAATAAAACGTAAATTTGGGTGGAGAAAACAACACAAAACCGGATTTTATTGAAATAAAAGATGCATAGACCATTACATGCTGTAGAGGACCAGAAGGGAGGTTTAGAACTCATAATGTTTGGGGGACCATTTTTCAATGCTTCCTTCACATTTTAAAACGTCCTCCTCTCAAAACAAGATATTTTTACAATATGTAGACAATGGGAGAGAAAGGATAGGGAAAGAGAGAAGGGAACAAATTTTTCTGTTCAATCACGACCACAATTCATCAATTATCCTATAAAGCACATAAGCACATATGAAAGACCATTTCCACATGTTATCCAACATGCGGAATGAGATGGGAGTGTTATCTCTCATCAATTTGGTGGTAGGAGTGATTTGACATTTTTGCATGCCAAAAATGCCCCTTTCTCGCCATGAACCCTCATTTTCCATTAAAAACCCAAAAATTTGATCAAAACCTAAAATTCTTGATGCTAAAATGAAGTGACGAGGATACCTTTCCAATAAGAACAATTTTTCCCGATTTGGATAATTGCATAAAAATTTGTGTAAAATCCTCTACTTGTTCCACGGATTTTCCCTACATTTCCCTTTGCTTCACGGGTTTTTCAAATGTTTGAACATTTTTAATGTTCCTTAGAATCCATAGTTTTTATCATCCCTTTTTTGTTTGGCAAGCTCACCAAGTTATTTATGGCCTTTACTAAACTTATCTAACCCCATGAAGCTTTGTTGCTTGTTGTGTGGAATTTGGTCTATTTTCACCAACTCGTTGAATATTTGAAGTTCTCCCATAAACATAGAAGCCTAATTCTAGTGTTAGAAGGCGGATTCAGAGACCTAGGGGAAAAATATTTATTTTGTGGAATTTGGAAATTCTACGGAACACTACAATTTTTCTAACCCTACGAGAATGAAGCTCCATTGTTCCGTG
The DNA here is from genome assembly GCA_018340775.1 of Taxus wallichiana var. yunnanensis. Classification (NCBI taxonomy): domain Eukaryota; kingdom Viridiplantae; phylum Streptophyta; class Pinopsida; order Cupressales; family Taxaceae; genus Taxus; species Taxus wallichiana. The sequence continues at coordinate 337,776,520 of CM031239.1, read as the reverse complement.
CCTTTTAAATCCCCCAAACTTCAAATTTTCTCCTTCCTTGTAGGATGAGTCATTCACCTCTATTACATTGTGGCATGATGGGAACAAAAACCATGTCTCATAATTTTTATCTTATCAACCCAAACATATGCTTCACCAAACCCCTCCATTTCTACTCGTCAATCCTTACTCCTTTGTTCAGCCGGTTAGGAGAACCCGCAAAACACTAGGCTCATCAAGTCGGTAGAACATTGGGAAGCAACATTCCATGGATTTTTCCAATTTTATTCATATGTCGAAAATAAACCTTGTTAATGCTAAAATGACCTTAGGGGTATGTTGGGATAAGAATAAAACTCATCTCCTCACTTCATCTCATGAATATTTGTGTATTTGATACCTTATCATAACTTTCGCTTCCTTTCACACATATTTTTGTTTATAAGTAATTCGATAGGTGAATTCATATCATAAAGGAAAATTGTAGCCCATGGAATTTTTTTGGGTGGAATTTTAACACAGGTTTTAGTCACACCGCAATGAATTATGACCTTTGTGTAATTTTTGTTAGTTACAACAACAACTAGCTCGCAACTAAGTAGAGTATATAAATTTGTTTTCATTTATTATATTGTCATTTCATTTGATAAAATGTCTTTTATTAACTTAAAATGGTTAGGGATATATGACTCGAGGTTTATCCCTTAACTAACCAAAAATTAACATTTTCCTATAGTTTCATAATTTATAGATTTAGATTTTAGACATTTAACCCAATTTATTCATTGAAAAAATCCTATGACATCCCTATATTATTCAATAGAAACAACATGAGCCCAGATTATTTAACAAGTGTGATTTGAGTTGATTTACTTGATATATCTAACATATTTTAGGGTGGTTCAATATCTAAGCATATATTTTTGTGTTCATGGTGTGTGATGATTTTTGTTTATGGCTTCATTTACTTCATTTATCAATCTAACATCATTTTTCATTAGGATTTTCATTTCTTTCATTTTGTTTTTATTTAATAACATTTACTTGTTGCAGATCTAACATTTGTTCTTGTAGATTTCCCAAAATACAAAATACAAATAAAAATTTGATTGCAGGATGTATCGGAGGCGAGAATGTCCTATAATTTTTTGGTTAAAGAAAATAACTTTAATTTTTTTTTATCATTTTGTTTATGTGCATCTCTCGTACTTAAATTTTTGTCTTTTACCCGACCAAGATCGACACATGATTTTTCATCATCTTTGCAAGGTGTCTTAGGAATCAAAAAACATTTTTTGTATTTAGGGACTACCTTGATTTCATCTCTAAGAGTTAATAGGTTAGAGCTTGTGTACCAACAAACTATATAAATTTGCGGTTGGAGCTATCAATTTGGGTAAGTAGGAGTTTACTTTTTGTGGATCCTATGAAGTGAGGTGTGCAATTACTGCTAACATGTAGACCTTTGACAACACTCCACGAGGTAGGAATTTCCATTTATGGTTTGGTGAAGCTCCACCGAGTTGGCTAGAGTGAAAGAAGGGATATTTGAACCTATAATACCACATATTAATAACAATAAGAAAGGAAAAATTATGGATTTATGTTGGCAACTTAGACGAATATAATGAATGAAATTTGTATGCAATGTAACCCATGTGAAGCATGCCTTAACTACAATTATCAAAAATAAAGTAATGGATTTCTACGGTATATAGTCATTACTTAATTGGATAGTGTTTGAACTGAAAAATTATCTCTTTAAAGCTATTTTAAACCTTGTATATAGTTTCACTATTCTATGGAATTCACCTCTTACAATGATTAAATGAAGAGATCTCTATTAGTTAGAAAAGAAATATAAAACATGTACTTGGCTAGGTAATTTGACTACAATAATCTCTCTCTCAAATCTCAAAGAAGGGATGATGAATGCCATATTTCAATATTCATTATTCTCAACTAGTTCTAACCAACTCCACTTTAACTAGTTCTACAAATTAATGAATACTTACCTTCATAGGTAAACTAAACAATTCAAATTTAATTCTTAAACATTTTTTGATAGATAAACGCTTTTGACGCAGAGCTTAGAACCGAGGAGTGTTTAGGTATCCTCCTAACAATGGAAGATATGTAATTTTACCACAAAATAGAGGGCAATAGAAAATAAAAGAAGATAAACGAAGCTTCCCTAAACGTAAACAAAAACACAAAATGAAATGAAACCAACCAAAAGAGACTAATGATTTCCTTAAATTGGGGGATAATAATCAAGCATGCTAAGAGGAGCGTCCTTATTTTACTTTTTTCCTTTTGACCTCTTGCAACGGACCTAAATTTGTAACGAATAACATCTACATACTATTGGGATCTATAGAAGATGCAAAACAATCGGGAGTGAGATCTTGATTTGAATATGGTTTTTCTTGTTTGTCGATTCATGTCCTCTTTTTACTCCGGAAGCCACCTTTTTTTTCTTCTTGCTATTCCATACTATCCTTTGATTCTATTTTTCTCGTCCCATCATTTTCAGCCTATGATGTGGCCTCACGTTCGAACCTAGGGAAGGACTATTCTAGCCTCGCTAGATGAAGTATTCCTCTTCCTCTAAGTGCTATTCTTCTTTCCTACCGGGAAATATACCGTAGGTGACTAGGAGTCTCACATATGTGACACTAAATTGCCATGTTCTCGTAGTTTATAGATTGAGCATGCTTTGTGAATTTCCCAATCTCAATAAAATATTATCACAGTAAACCCTTACTAAGATTGATTTTAACACATATTCGAGAAAAAGTGTGGATGTCGAGTAGCATTGGAGTGATCTATCTATAAAAATATGCCTAGGACATTACCAATTTCTTTAAGGGCATTACAAATTTCTTCAAGGGCATTACCAATTTCTTTAAGGGCGTACCGGAAGTGTAATGGAAGGTTCAAGAGCTGAACCCACACAAGAATTTTTGAAACTGAAAGGGTATTCAGCTTGATTTCGGGGAACCAATGAGTGAGGAACAGTCCAACCCCAAAACCACGAGACCATATGATAAACATTATGATAATCCTCCTCCTTCTGGAACTGGACAACGAAAAAACCCTTGGAGCAGAAGGATATATAATAGTCTTTGGAACAATTTTTCAGAAATCCACTAGGATAATGCATTGACAACTAACCACATTCCATTAAATCTATCGATAATAGTCAATTGAGACAGGGAATACAAATGGGCACCTACCTCTAGGTTATCTAGGCTTACCATTGATAACTTCGTGGCAAGATCTATGATGTACACGTGTGGGACTCTCGATTAGGTGAAAATTTCTAGACGATAGCCTTGAAAGAAGCAATTTTAGGGTCGAGTGGATTTGGTATGAAGCACCCCACAATCCTAATTGTTGGATGCAACCCGATCAATATTAGGGAAATCCCCACTCAAGCCGGGAGGGAAATTGGGACTAGGGGAACCGTGTGCCACTCTAACTTTTAATTCCTCAATGAAGGTTTCTGATCCTCTTTACTCATTGTTTTGTAATCCTTAATGGTGACCATGTCTCGCTTGCAGATGAGTATACCATTTATAACCCCTAGTAAATCTGCATCATGTTTGTTATGATGCATTACGCCGTATACCAAATGCGAGCTGCTTAGGGTTTCACCAGAATGACAACCATATTCCCTTCTCCTCGTTAGTTCTTAATAAATTACATGTAATACCTTATTTCATTTTATCATTTTCTTTAGTGTTAATTACAAAACTTAAACACCATGTGCCTTATATCAAAACATGTGGTGTTGAAAAAATATCTATGTCTCAATTACCATATAAATGAAGGGTCGTTTTATCATTTTTGTCTTCAAGAAAACAACCCCAATCTTCCTAATCTTATCATGCAATTTAAGAACATCACAAACAATTAGATGTTTCTAGCTTATTAATTAGATATTTACTAGGTGAAATAAAAAAATGAAAAAAATGAAAGAAAAGGTGCTTGAACATATTATCTTGAGATTCAAGATTATGTAGTTTACGCACTTGTGCTTACCCTCAATATTGAGTTTTTGGTATAAGTATAATGAAAAACATGCACAAGTTGAATTTTCTATTTTTATGGGTTCAATAAGAATTTAATTAGATATGAAATTATTTTTTCTCACATTGAAAAATCCTTTCGACACCAATAAAAAGAGAAAATCTATCTAAGGGTAAGAGGAAAAATTACTAAAGTCATCGAAGGCTAAAAAACCAAAAATTATTAAGAAAATAGTATGGAAGACACTTTAAATACCAATATGTAAGACACTTTCTCCTCTTACCTCTATTAGAGATTACTTAAATTTTGAATTGCGAGGAGGTCATATGCATTTGTAAGTTCTAAATTGTATATGATCATATATCCTTGATAAGTATTGATCATGAAATGAAAACAAACCAAAATATTTAATCTAGATCAATAACATAGGAAAACCATCACCTAATCTAATAATGTTTGTCAATAGGGCCATCTTGATAACATGCCATATTTTCCCATGAAACTTCGGGACCTTTCTCACCCTGGAAAGTTCACACATGCTCTATAATCATGGGATTCTAAAAAAACACTTTTTATTAAGGAATTTTTCAAACACATAATCTTTTAAGACCAAATCCACACATTTTCCATACATATCTATGAGAGAATAGCCCTTAAAGTATAAAAATAAACCTTTGATTCTCTTTATTTTTTCATGGATATCCTTTCCCATTTTGAAAGATGACACATTTCTAGTATAATAATTAAAGGTATGAATTCATTAGGTTTAAAGCCTTTTCTTGCATATGGTGGAATATGGGAGAGGAATATATAACCATGCACCTTAAATTTAGGGGTGTGTAGATAAATGCAAATGTCTCGTTATCACAAGAAAATATATCATTATGTAGCATATGATTGTGCCACATAATTATTGTTGTTTCATGTGTTTATTTGGGGGAAAATAGATTTTGAATTCATTCACTATAAAATAAATTAATACAAATCATTTGAAAGAGGGAACAATGAATGAGCATCCTATGTGCTACATTGTGACTAGCTCTTAAAAAGTGTCATTTATAAAAACTGAACAACTATTGGTACTTTTTTAGCAAGTTATAGTGAAACTAAGTGTACATGTTTTGGTGCATGCACAACATAAATCATGTCATCCCATCGGAACACATCTCATTTAAGAAATTCATCAAACAATTTATAAGTGTGTATCACATCTCCACATTTGGAATACATGTTGATAAGTTTATTTCCTAAAAATGTGTACTAAATTATTTTTATACTCCATGTGTATATTCTTGCAACAGAATACATTTTATCAAGAATATGTAGGATTTTGGTGGACTATAAATTTTAGTGTTTCCATTATTTTTCCTTGCCTATAGAATATTTTGAAATCATATATTTAATGATGTTAGAAGTTCATTTTTGTATGGGCTCAAGTATTGGAAAATTATTTTAGCATTAATATTTGATGTAATGTAATTCGATCAAAATTACGAGACAACTACACACACACACACACACAAAGTTATAAACATAGTACTTAAATTACATGTAAAAATAATATGTACAATATTTTGTGATTTTTGAAGGTTATTACCATTTATAAGACTCATATTTGCATAAATGGTGTAAATATTCTCATTGCAGAGATATGACTCACCTAGAAGGGTTTAAATTCTAATAAACAAATTCGGACAGGAGGATTGAAGTTTCCATCATCATAAAACCACTCATGAAAAGTTATTTGCATAGTTTTAAGTAAGGACGCACCCTCTAGATTTTGGTGATGTCCTGTACATCCATAACGTTTTGGGGACTTGGGGCCTTAGAGGGGAAATCCCCTATTTTTACAAATATTTTAAAAGTTTTATGATGCTTTTACTTTTAAAATGTTGTTATTTTTACCAAGAACATTAAATTATAATCTTGAAAGTACCTAAAATACATTAAAATAATATAAATCCCTAAATTTCACAAATATAATTAAAATAAGAAAATATTAATTTATATATATTATTTTAAGTAATCGTCCCTTGCCATCCCTAATATCTCGTGATAAAATTTTCCATCCTAGATACCTCGTCTCTCTGTCCCGGAAGAAGCAAAATCTATATGCACCTTACACCTATACAAACGATCCATATTGGCTTGATATGTAATAAAATTTTTCTTCTTATATAAAACTTAGATAATATAATGTCTAAACTAGGTTGAAAAATTATAAAAATACCTTTTACTTATATGTGTCTTGAAATTAATTTTAATACCCAAAATTCACAAATCATATTTCAATCAATAAAATAATCTGGTTTAGATATTTTAATATATGTCATTTAATATTTAAATTATTTATTAAATTGATTACTTTTAAATAATAAAATGTTGTAAAAAATACATGAACTTTGATGTGGGAGAATATCTCTTAAAGGCCACAAATTTTAGTGATCTAAAGGATACCCATATGTCAAAAGCTACCCACAAGTTCTAAAACAAATTACTTACAAAAGAGATTAGAGTCATCTTTCTAATGCACTTTGAAAGGGATGAAACAAACTTCATATGCAGAAGTTCCTACCCACACAAGATTGACATCGATAGACAAAGAGGAGATAGATGCGCATAACTCGACCATCTGTGTTGATCACCGGTCCGATGACATGTGGTACAAAGCGATTGGTGGAAATGGAAACATGGGTTTGTTTGAACCTTTGATCTTGGCGGTTGAGGTGAAATAAAATGGGGTCCAATTTTTATCAGGACGAGGACACGAAAACCTTGTCACCATAATGACATGTCAAATATTTCCAACTCACCAACCGAGTTGAGATATAACTAGCTTGTCGAGTTGGGACCAAACCAATGTTTGAAATTAGGCGAGTTATGATTAACTAAAATTAACTAACTAGATGTAGTAAGGGATAGTTAATCTAATCTAGGAGGACATATAGACACAAAAATAAATACACTAAGACAATATGTAAATGAAATAAGTAATAAAACTAATGAAAATAAATACCCTAATGTGCAAGAATAAAGAGGAAAGAACTCAACCTGATAAAAGATGTTTGTGGGAGTATGTCACGAGAGGATACTAGAAAAATCGAAGTAGTAACAACTATGCAGAATGCAAAACGATGGAGCTAGAGGATCTAGCTGGACTGGAGCACCTAGAAGAGGATTGGGGTGCTTGATGCGCTCCTGGTATGTAATCTGGGCACCCTAGTACGTGTAAAATATCGAATCTGATTTTCACGGGGCCTAAAGGAGATTTGGACTATTTGTTATCTATCACATCAAATTTGCTACTGTGCGGATGTCACCAATAACTCAAGATGGAAGAAAGACTGTAAGACCCCAAAACAAACATTAAACCCTAAAAATAAAAATACATATGAAGGGGTCGAACTGACCTCAACTACCACAATGGTGGACTTACTCACCGAACACACTGTAATACATATCATACCGATGTAGTTCTATATATAAGTGTGTGTGAACATGCCTTAAGTTACTCTTGTGCTAGTCACACTTTGTGAAGTAGCGATAAATGACTGTGTATAAAATGTAATAGAATGTGTGCATGGAATGGAATTGAATCCCCCCCCCCCTTTTAAATGTGATGTAGGTGTCCTAACCTTGTGCCTTGATGATGGAGCTATGTGGATGTAAGTGATCTCCAATGTAATAGATGGATGCAACTCTAGATGGAGTGATAGTAGTAAGTGATGCTAGGTCCCTCATTATGGTCTCATAAATTTATATTTATAGGGTTATCTTGATCTAATTGTTTAAATTAACTTGTAAAAGGTCGACCACAAGAAAGATAAATATGCCAAATAGATAGAAAGAGCCCAAATAGTCGTGGGAAAGATCTAGAAGAATTGGGATGCCCATGATGGGACTAGGGCACCCATGGGCGCCCAAGAGTAATCTAGGTGCCCTAGTTGAGGCTAAAATAATGCGAGATGATAGAATATGACTGGGAATATGGGTGCAAGAGGTTCGTAATGATGAAATAAAATAAAATAAAGATGCCAAAGGACAAAGGTTAATTAGTACTTTCTTCCCTCAAGAACCTTCTAAATAGTAGTATGAGATCGAGATAAATAGATGTCTAAAGTGCATGATTTTGTGACTACAAAATTATGTATTTTAAAGGTTAATATAAGAAGTACAATAGTGAAATAAATGCCTAAAATAAGTAAGGAAAATGACCCAAACAACTAAGTAAGTAGAAATGTGAAACCATAATGAACAAAAAGGGTTAGAAAGAGCTTAGCCGATTTGATAACTATTTGGAGATGTGTCATAGTGAAGACTAGATAAACATAATGTAGGAATGAATGCATAGAAGATCCAGAAAACACATATTTGGAATAGTAGGATGGACTAGGGTTCGGAGAAGAACTGGGGGGCACTGGGACGCTCCGGTTTACGATCTAGGCACCTCGGTCTTTGAAAAATATCTCTAACCTTCCTCTGAGGTGTCACTGAATGGTTAACTGCCTTCACTTCCTATCACATTGGTGTCATTGGACTGTCTTTGGATGTTCTTTGTAAATCGAGATATGAAGATAAATCCTGCAAAACCCCAAGACAAACATCAAAATCCTAAAAAACATATGTATATGAAGGGGTCAAAGTATCCTCAGAGGCCACAGTGGTGGACTTACTAAATGCATGTTGCACTACATCTCAGACCTAATGTAGTTCTATGTGCTTATGTGTGTAATCATTCCCTAGGTGCTCTTGTGCCAGTCACACTTTGTGAAAGTAGCGAGCAATAACTATGTGTAGAAATGTAATAAAATGGTAGATGGAATAGAATAAAATTCCATAGTATGTAGTGTGTTGTAGATGAATCAACCTTATGCCTTGTGATGGAGATAGATAAATGAAAATGGAGCCTTTGATGGATATAACCTTAGGTGATGATAGTAGTGCTTAGTATTTGGTCCCTAATTATGGTATCATAACTTTATATTTATATGGTTCTCTTGTTCTAATCTCGTAAGTTACCCCGAAAAGGCTGATCAATAAAAATATGGGAAGCTCAAATGACTAAAAAGTGTAGAAAGGATCAGTGGTGCCAGGGTGCCTTAGTCTTGGGTTGGCCGCCCCCGATTAGAGATAAAACAACACTAAATGGAAAAGCGATCGGGTGAATAGATGCATGAGATCGGCAATGACAACATCAAGTAAAGTAAAATGGCCAAAGGACATGGGTTAATTAGTACTTTCTTAACTAAAAACCATATGAATAGTCATATGAGACCATAAATAAATAATGTCTAAAGTGTATGATTTTGTGTCTACATTTTCCCCACTTTATGTTGGTGAGCGGAACACTCAATAACATAAAATAGATAGAGATGCGTACACTGATGTATATGTAGAGTGATGTAGAAAGTGTGTCGAAGGACTAGACAAAGCTTGGAATGAGAAAATAGTGGAGTGTGGAGACTAAAGATGCAAAAGTGTAAAATGTGATGAGAGTGAACCTAGGGAAAAAAACGTGTGTAGTTGCTTTGATGCGTGTAATGTACCCGCATGTTAGTATGATGCCGCAAAATGTTGTTGTCATTGTTATTGTAGAATTCATGTTGTGGTTGAATTTTTGTTTCTCATATGGACATACCTGCAAGAATAAAACAATCAAGTAGTCAAATACACATGTATATGTAAAAACATGTAAAAGATGCATATATATGTGTGTAGAAGTATGTAAATGTAAAGTACATAAAATGAAAATGGAACATGTACACTGATCCATCTCGAGAGAGAGAGTGTAGAAGGATATCCCTGTACTCCAAGTTTTTGGTGATCTTACGCCACGTTGGCTAAATAAGTGTAGGGAGAAAGTTGTATTATTCTCAACATGTAACTACTTCACTTTGAAGATGTGTGAAGAGATATTCAGATCGCTTGGTTTTTTGGGTGATCCGATGCCACTGGCCGAAGTAGTGTAGGGAGGAAAATTGTTGTATCCTCCAACCTCGTAACTACTCCCCGAATGCTAATGGCAACCATGTCTTGTAAAAGGAAATCTATATGGGGTTCGTAGACTGGCATGAACCCACTCACTATATAACCCACAATGTCAAGGACGGAAAAATGAACTCAACTATACCGGTAGAGAGCGCTGTGTAGTGTGTAAAACCCCAAATGATGACTCCCATTTCTTTAGGGGCACATGAGATGTCACTGATAGGAGAATGAAGCCCCAAAAGAGAACCAATGCATAGATTATGCCATGCAAGGACAAGGGAATGTGCTTGGTATAAATCAAGATGCATGCAAACAAGTGGCTATAAAAAATATTAGTACAAACAACTATGCATGTAATAGACAAGTGTAAGCTATACAAACAAAGTGTATAAGATGCCGAACAATATAGTAATGTAAACAAACAAAGAAGAAAAAGTAGGCCGCATAACACGGGCCGCAAACATGGGACACCACTCACGATATTGCAAGACACTCAAGGCCGTAGTGGTTGTATACAACAAATAAGTGTGTACATAAAACATAAGACAAGGCCCGCATACAATAGAAAATAAGACAAAAATAACAAACAATAAATAATCATGGAAACAAGTAGTCCCGCAAACAAATGTTACACATGAAGCACCTGTTAGCATGTTAGAAAGATAACCCATATGTCAAAAGTGTGTATAAGCAAGTAATGTAAAGTGCTAAGTATAAAATGAAACAATAACACCTATAAGAGACATATGTGGATGCCCTAAGTGACTATTGTAGGAGTAGTAGAAGGTGAGAATCCATGCTTCATGTAATAGACTTGTATCTACAATCACAAATAGGAAAGGATGTGAACGCACATGTGTGTATGCTAAAGATAATGTCATATAGAGATATAACTAGCATGGGTACTAAAATGAACGTATATGAGAAAATGTAAACAAGAGTAAAAACAACCAACATATGCAACATGTTGTGGATAGATGGAATGGAATGCAAGCTGGATGATAGGAGTTACGTGCCCTTGAGTGAATTGAAGTGTATGTTGTGAGGTTGATTTAGTATGCCCCTCAACAGCTTAAGAATGAACCAAAACGAGGGTGCGTCATCGGGAAATGTTCAAAGTGTGTGTAATGTGTCTAACACATTGTGATGAGTGTATATGCATAGTGGTGATGATATGCAACCTAGAGATATCTGCGTGAAGATGTAGCCAAAAGTGTATATTACGATGAGATGAATAGAGGGAGTGGTGATGTAACCTAAAGCATGTACGACTATAAGATGAAGGAATAGGTGACCATTTAGCCTATAAGCATATGTCACTAACCTAGTAATGCCGCATGATATAAGGTCGAGTGATGAATGTGTGTGTATGATAAGGTCCATTTGATTGGTAAACCATTGACAATGAAGTATGGATCGAGGAACGAGAGTGCATCATAAGGTAGTGAGTGCAATACATAGATGAATGTGTAGTATATGTGATGACAAAATATGACCATGTGATGTGTAATATGTGTAAAATACAATGTATGGTGTGCAATGCAAGATGTGTAGATAGACTAATAGTGTGAAGTGTGCACAATGTAGGAGGATTAGTGTGTAATGTGTGACTCGTAGACAATAGTAATGTGACACATGTGTGATGAATAATGGTATGTCATGTAGAATATGAATGATGTGTAAATGTGTAAATGATATAGACTAAATGTAGAATGTAATATGTAAGAATAGTGATGCGAGATGTGTGACGAGATGCAACGTGTAGTACCTATTGTGTAGTGTGTGGAATTCATGTGTAGTATGTAGTCCTCAATAGTCTAGTGTGAACCGAAGCACAATAATGTGTCATCGGGAAATGACGATGGATGTGGTGTACGTGACTATGCCTATTGATGAATGATAATGTAAATATGAGAGATGTGTTGATGCTAATGTGAGAGGGGGATGTGTGAATGCTATGCCCCCAAGTTTGGAAGATGAAGAATCGATCATGTAATATCATCTAAGAGATTGTCAGTTTTAGGGTCAAATTCATATGGATAAGCATTGGTTACTTGATAAGAAATAGTGTTTGGTTGATCATGTAATGAGCCATTGAGGCATAAGTTATACATACCCATGAAATATTCCTCATCAGTGAAAGGAGGAAGTGGACAACCATGTGCATACCAGTGAGTGATATTTTGCGTATAGCAAGAAAGGAACTATTACAAATAAAGATACGACCAAAAGGCATGGGGAAAGATATGTCTATATGATCAGGATCAAGAGTTCCCCAATGTAATCAAGCCATGATTGTCCTAATGTAAGTGGAGCAGATTGAGGATTGCGTGTGAGAAATATTGTAAGGTGAAAGAAACGGAGGCCATAAACAGACGCATCGTGAACAAACCCATAATAAAGATGAGGAGCATATGGTGTAGGATAAAGGTCCTCAAAAGAAAATCCTAATCGAGCCAAACCCTCATGTGTGCATATAGTGTCATCGCAAGTAGGATCAAATGGAATATGTTCCCAATATGAATTATTCATGAAAAGTATGCAATTAAATGGTGGGTGTGCTAGTGGAGGTGGTACATGTGAAGGTGTAGGTGATAGAGTGACGTCCATAGACTAGACATACCCCTGATAAAGAATCATAGCAATATTAGTATGTGGGATAAAAGAGACTGCATCTATCACACAAATGACACCTTCAAGTGGTGGAAAATGAGGTAGTTTGTCCATTGGTTGAGGGTGATCTATAGTATCAATGCGTGGAATAGGAAGAGTGGTATTAGGATCTCTGTCACAATATTGGTATGCATGACGGTCACGAAGTATAATATAATCAGCACCTTCATGTATGAATTTGACACAATGATGTATTGTCATCACCAATCCGACACTATGATAATTCTCCACCGGGAACTCCTCGTGCTATGATTATTTACTAATGCACAACTTTTAGTTTGGTGGATGTAATCTGGAAACACAACAACAAACATAACACAAGAATACCATAGACTATGATACAAAGGAATGATGAAAATATGAAATATAAGTGTAAATTATAATATCAACATGAAATTGTTACAATCTCACCCATGAGGTACTTCAAGTGTTACTAACTTCACTTGCCTTCCAACAATAACTATGGGAGAAACTTCACAATTACACCTCTTAATGGCTTCTTTAACACACTTACTCATACAATATTTCTCACTACTTCCTTCTATGCTAAATGAGGGGGGTGGCCTCTCTATTTATAGAACTTCAGGCTTATCCACCTTATCTCTAAGATAGGATAAGAAATCTACTCTAACAAATCATATTCCAGACCTTAACTCTCATATTTACATGTAAGCTTATCTTTTAACATAAGATAAACCTTATCATATCACATGGGTTCCATAGTTTTAGACTTTTACAAATAAAATACAAAAATATTTATGACCTCACTCCTTGTCCTTATTACCAATATAATATTCCTAATTCCTAATCATGTAGACCCTACTTCTCTACTTACCCTAACTTTGACATTTTAACATTACCGAACCACTTACGACAAATATTTACTTTTTACCACAACATTCCTATTGTACTTTGACTATTACCGTACTATACATTATTGGCGGCATCGATCGGCAGTGCCGTTATCTTCTATCAGATGCTACTACTAATTATACTTAACAACATCCTATTCCTAATACATACATTAATGAAATAGAAATTACAGAGGAAAATTTTAGTGTCGACATCTTCCCCCTTCCTAGCTTATATTATCGTCTCGAGTAGACTATTTCGTGCTTGGAAAATCTTTAACTTGTTGTGGTTGACCCATTTTCGTAACGAGAGTTCCATCCAATTCCTCCAATCGTTATGTAACATTTTCATGCACATCTACTATTTTGTAGGTCCCCATCCATTTGGGAAGAAATTTTCTCTGCCTTCTCTTTTTGTATACGGAATCATATACTAGAACCAAGTCATTCACATGAAATGGAGACCAACGGATCTTTTGATCAAAGTATTCCTTCTGTTTCATTTTCTTCTTATAGCTTGTATCATTCACTATTTCTCTCATCTCCTCTAGCAAATGAAGATGTACTAACATTTCTTTTCTTGTATAACTTTCATCCATCCTTTCATTTTTCATAACTCTCATAGTGGGAATATCAAACTCAATAGGAAGAACTGGATCAATGTCATAAGCCAACTAAAATGGGGAGTATTATGTTGCTTTGACTTTGATGTTGCCCTATATGTCCATAATGCTACATGAATCCTTTTATGCCACTTATGTACCTATAAGGCTGCATCTTTTGCTAGACTTTGACACAACACAAATTTTTTTGTTCCACCTCGTCCATTTGTGCTTGGCTTGTATGTTGTTGCCTTCCGTGCTTAATAGAAAATTTGTTGACTAGAGCTTCTACAACCTCATTAATGAAGTGGCTTCCTTGATCATTACAATTTCTAATAGACAACCAAATCTGGTGACAATGCGTTCAAATATGAACCTTGTCACTTCATCCATGGAAGCTATTTTCGGTGGCCTAGCTTAAACCCACTTGGTTAAATAACTGTGGCAAGTACAATATACTTTATTTGGCGTGGGGTAGTTGGAAATGGACCTAAAATATCTATTCCCCACTTTTCAAAGGGACCAAGTGGAAGAATAGGGCATAATGGAGCTGATAAAGTCTTACGGTTACCATGTGTTTGAAAAATATCACATGTCATACAATAATTTTAACAATCTCTAAAAAGAGTGGGCTAGTGATAGCCGCATCCAAGATCCTTCTTGCTATAAGTTTTCTAGAGAAGTGTCCTCCACATGTACCATTTTGGAATTATTCTATTAGATCCTTCCCTTGATCACGTCCAATCGCCCTCAGATCTTGTCCATCAAGTCCTATTCAAAATAATACTCCATGCATAATAGAATATGGACGGCTGACTTGAGTAATATTCCTCTTAGTCTTTGCATTGGCACCATCAAGAAACTTGAATTCATTCAGATAATTCCAAATATTTATGTATTCACTAGGAATTGTGTCAAGGGATAACAATGCTGCATCTGGGAAATCATCATCATCAAAAGATGAACCTAAACCATCATAGGCTCGAGATAGTGCATCTACATTGACATGCTTCTTTCCTAACCTATCTATAATATCAAATTCAAATTCTTGTAGCAAAATTATCCATATTACTATACTCCTTGATGGGTTAGGCTTATTTACAATATATTTTAGAGCTTGATGATCTATTACAACTATAAATTTCTACCATAACAAGTAATTTCTAAACTTTTTTACAACAAAAATCATAGCTAGAGCCTCGTTTTCGGTTCAAGTATAATTTACCTCAGACTACTCATTTGTCTACTCCTAAAGTAAACTGGATGATCATTCTAATTTTCATTCTTTTGGCTTAGAGTAATTCCTAGTGCTTTGCATCCGAGGCATCAATATACACAATGAATGGCTTGCTCCAACTGGATTCTTTAAAACAGGTGAAGACACTGTGGCTTCCTTCAATTCTTCAAAAGCTTTATGTGCCTTATTTCCTGGTTCATAAGTAACATCCTTCTTCAAGAACTGGGTTAGTGGCTATGCAATCTTTGAGAAATTCTTGATGAACCTTCTATAGTAACCCACATGGCCTAAAAATGATCTCAACTTACTTCTCTTTATAGGAAATGGTAACTCTTTGATTTTGAAACTTTATCAAGATCAATACCAATACCATCTCTAGATACAACATGCCCCGACAAAAACCTTTAGAACATCCAAAGACACACTTTGTAGGGTTTAGTGAGGCTTGTGCTTCATCTAACCTTTGAAATGTTGTCTCCGTCTGGTGCAGGTGGTCCATTTTGTTCCCATAGATGCAGAAATCATCTAGAAATAATATGATGAAGTTCCTAATGTAGGGTTCAAACACCCTATTCATCAAATGTTGGAATGTTGCACGAGCATTACACAACCCAAAAGGCATAACTCTATAAGAAAACGTTCCCCAAGGAGTGGTGAACGTGGTCTTCAGCTGATCTTTCTCCACTATACAAACTTGGTTGTATTCGCTATATCTATAAGCAAAACTATAGCACTCTTGGCCAGCTACTTCATCCAAGATCTTATTTGAGAATGGAAGAGGGTAATGATCCTTCTTAGTTGCCTTGTTGAGCTTCCTATAATCAACAAAAATGTGTAGCTTCCCATTATTTTTTATTGAGATCACAATGGGAGAAATCGATTCTAAATTCTCCATAAAGCAAATATGAATCTTGTATCAAGCAACTTATCTATTTCTTCTTTTACATTCTTGGAAAAATTAGGATTCATTCTATATAGCATTTGTTTTATGGGCTTAGCACCATCTACCACTCAATAGAATGTTCTACCCAACTTACTTGATGGAGTTCCTTATAATTAAAAGTGAATAGGTGTATGTACCTTCAAAAGAGCTGGAGGTAGGATTCCTTCTCACTCTCCATCACAGCATCACCAATATTTATTTGTTGGAGACGATCATCAATTTCTTCTTTAGATAATTTTATGGGTTCATGAGTCGGTTTGACTAGAAGGATATCCATGATTGAAACATCAACCTCACTTTCTTCATCTTCTGTGTCCACTTCACTGGTACTAGAGTAATCAGAGGATGTCCAATCATCAGTTTCATCACTTGAATCCACAGGTTCTACCTTATGATGCAGAGGGATCACGTTTATCTTCAACCTCTCTCTGCCACGTCCAAGTGTCATGAAGCCTTCATTTTAGTAGTTTCTTGCATGAAATATCCTTAGCCATGGCCTTCCCAACAACATTGGGTATGCAAAAATACAATTTTTCATCACCTGAAAGTCTACCACACATACAACACCCATAACAAATATTTCCACATTTGAAACAACACCTTCTGGTTTAGTTTTTCCCTTATTTAATGACCTTAATAGAAGTGTTGAGGGCGATCAATTTTTAAACCCAAAATATTCATTACTGAGACTCGATCATTACATTTGCATCTCCTCCATCAACTAAGACATCATGAATTGAAATACCATTACATAATACCTCAGCTTGTGGAGCATAGGGATCTGCCTCTGACTCCAAAACATGGACCTCAACCTCCTTCCTTCGTTGAGCATTGAGTCCACTTTACAGCTCCCGCCTCTTCTCGAGAAGACATAGTTAAAAGTTGACAATATGTAATATTTATGGGCCTTTTGGATAGATCTTCTAAGATGGAGTATGGTCCTTGTCCCCTGTGAAATTAGAAAATCCCGCACACCCAACTTTCTTCTCCTATTTTTCTTACTAGTTTCTCCTTTCATCTTCTTAGGATCATTTCCATCTTGGTTATCTTTTTTCTTTCTTTCCTTTCGTTACAAACACATCCGCTTCATTATTTATGCTCCTATCTACTACATCAAAAGAATTCACAGTGCTTTTATTTTATCATTATCTCTTGTAGCAGATGTAAAAGCTCTATTTGGATAATTATACTTATAATGACCCTTTTTATGACAACTATAACATACAACTTCAGAAATATTTCTTTTTGGACCTCTATCTCCTCCCTGAGAACTAAATTATTTTCCTTGAAGAAGATTAATAGTTAGTTGGCCCATCTTCCTAAGCAGATCTTCATACTCAGTAGATGTACTAGGAGAAAGATTTGTGCTCAACTAGAGTTGTTGTGGATTTTGGACCAAAAGTGTTGGTGTAGGCTCTACTTTAGCAACAATTTCTTTGGGCTCTTCTTCCATGTTTTCTTCTCACCTTCTTGCAATATCTTTTTCTTGTTCGATGGTCGCCGGGTGGTCATATCACTCGTTGTTTGATCTCCGGCTTCATCCCAAGAATGAAGTACTTACAGAGGAGATTATCCACTCCATTCATCAACCCATCTGCTAATCCTTCCTTTTGGATATGGGCATCGAGCTTCCCCCTTAGCTCTAGAACACGAGCATGATAATCCCTTATCTTCTCCTTCTCTCCTTGGGATATCTTTGTTATATTGATCATGAGATTTGCATATTTCGTTGCTTACCAAATTCTTCAAGAAAAATATCAGTTAATAAATCCCATGATTTTTTCACATTATCACCTAATTCTTCAAACCACCTAAGGGCTGAACCATCCAAAAAGGTAGGAAAAATTCAGTCCATTGTTCTTCTTCTTATGAGGCCATTACAAATACAAGATCGTTTAAATTCTTGAATGAAATAGGAAGCATCTTCATTAGATTGCGCTGAAAAATCAGGAATCTTCCCCATTTTAAAAAGTAACCACAAAGTGAAATACCAACCCACAAGTACAATCAACAAGACTTATGTGCACAAATAATTGGAATCACTATAATAGAAAGTGACTTTACACCTTTCTACAGTAAAATATGAATGACCACGATAAACTATGGTAAAACTTGACTTTATCAGTAAAAATTGAATTTATTGTGGTAAATACTATTCACAATAAAAGTGAAGTTCTTGTGATAAATACTATTCACGGTAAAAAATGAATTTACCATGGTAGAAAAATCGCATGCATGGTTAAGAAAAACAAGGTTACCCTCCAAATGATTTCGACTAAGTGGGAATATCTCTCCGTAAAATCCACCAACGAGAAATGGGTCTTTGGCAACGGAACCAAAATGTCATCACCAATCTGCACTATGATAATTCTCCATCGGGAACTCCTCATGCTATGATTATTTACTAATGCACAACTTTTAGTTTGGTGGATGTAATCTGGAAACACAACAAACATAACACATGAATACCATAGACTATAATACAAAGGAATGATGACAAATATGAAATATAAGTGTAAATTATAATATCAACATGAAATTTTTACAATCTCACCCATGAGGTACTTCAAGTGTTACTAACTTCACTTTCCTTCCAACAATAACTATGGGAGAAACTTCACAATTACACCTCTTAATGGCTTCTTTAACACACTTACTCATACAATATTTCTCACTACTTCCTTCTATGCTAAATGAGGGGGTGGCCTCTCTATTTATATAACTTCAGGCTTATCCACCTTATCTCTAAGATAGGATAAGAAATATACTTTGACGAATCATATTCCAAACCTTAACTCTCATCTTTACATGTAAGCTTATCTTTTAACATAAGATAAACCTTATCATATCACACGGGTTCCACATTTTTAGACTTTTTACAAATAAAATACACAAAATATTTATGACCTCACTCCTTGTCCTTATTACCAATATAATATTCCTAATTCCTAATCATGTAGACCCTACTTCTCTACTTACCCTAACTTTGACATTTTAACATTACCGAACCACTTACTTAAAAATATTTACTTTTACCACAACATTCCTATTGTACTTTGACTATTACCGTATTATACATTATTGGCGGCATCGTCTTTTGGCAAAGTGTCGTTATCTTCTATCGACGGTACTACTAATTATACTTAACAACATCCTATTCCTAATACATACATTAATGAAATAGAAATTATAGAGGAAAATTTTAGTGTCGATAGTACGATAGAAGCAATGGCTTGCATTATATGGAGCCATGGTCTACCAAGTAAAAAATTATATGAGACTGAAAAATAATTGACAAAGAAAACAATGTTGAGGGTTTTTGGTCCTACAATAATAGGAAGAACAATGTGACCTATACATGGGTGAACTGAACCATCATATACACGAGTGAGAGGGATGATGGACTAACATCACAAGTAAAAAGACCTAAATTTTCAAGGAATGACATAGGACATAGATTAAGTTCATATCCATTATCAATTAAAGTGCACTTAATACCCATATTGAGAATGTGAATCATAATATGCAAGGGTGGGTCATTATCAAAAGTGTTTAAATCAATGGGAAGATTATATTTGAATGATAAGTGTTGAGAAAATGCATCTACAAAATTTTGATATACTGAGTTAGGATGCATATCAACATGAATATGGGTATTAGCTAGAAGATGTTGTACTTTATACCTTACACAAGGATGTGTAAGATAATAATCGATGATTGAGACAATTATGATGACTAGGCTCTAAGATGAAAAATAGTGAGGATCCTATAAGTGTAAAGATGGAGTACGGGTTCACCAAAATGATTAAATAAAATATGTATTTCAAAGGTTAATCTAAGAAGTACAATAGTGAAATACATGCCTAAAGTAAATAAGGAAACCAATCCAAGTAATTAAGTAGAAATGTGAAACCCTAATGAACAAGGAGGGTTAGAAAGAGCTTAGTTGATTTGATGAATGTTGAGTGGTTGAAATACAATTCAAGGTTGAAAGTGCGTAAGGTTTGTGCGTGCAGACATAGGGCATGCGGGAGCACGCAGAAGTATAGTAAAACAGGGGCATGCCTAGAGCGGTTTGAAAACATGACTTAGCTGCTTTTATAGTTAAGGATAATTTTCGACCAGAGTGTGGAGCATGTTTTGAGAAGGCTTGTAGGCCACACAAGGCTATTTGGGGATCGCGAAGTTTGAGTGCCATCCAAATTTTTGGGCTAATAATAGGATATGAACTAGGAGTTAACTGTAGAAGATCTATTATTAACACTTGCATGCTTTTGTATTCTTATGTAAAGGCACATGGCTATTATTAACATGTATCCTATTTTTGGAAGGTGCATAAGCGGTGAAGGGAAAGTCCCCACCCCTATAAATATGTATTGATTTGCATGGTTTAGATATACCATTTAATGTATCATTATCTTTGTAAATTTGTTAGTGCATATAACTATGGAGACTGGATTATGTATATATGAAGCTTTTGTGTTTTGCAATACTTAATATAATGGATCTTATTAGTTGGATATTGGTGTTAGATGTAATTGAACATGGATCTTGCATGGTAAATCTCATTATAGTCATTGTTTAGTTAATATTTCTTATGGTTAAGATCTAGATCTGGTTTATGCATTGTGGATTATTGTTATTATCTGTTATGGATCTGAATTATATATGCGATCATGTTAATATTTTGGACAAGATTCCATAAAGAGGGTCCTGTACCCTTGCAAACTTTGGGTGAATGCTCAATTTAATTTGAGTGATGTGCCAACGCTCCTTGGGCTATTTGTAGTAAATTTTAGGCTACATCATTGGTTCTATTTCCGGGACCTCTTTCTTAATTGTCTTTCAGGATGTTGTGTAATGAAGACATACTGGTTGACCTTGGCCAGCATTGAGGAGTGGTTGGAAGATCTTGAAGAAGAGTATGATCATAGATTCAACACTGCAGACCTGATTTTAATTCACATACGTGGGTTGAATAGAACTGTATCACAAGATATACAAGAAATTATTTTCTTGCTTCCCTATAGAGCCATACGAATGGATGGTTGTTTATGCATCTAAATAGAATTGGAGGTTTCACATGCTTATTTGGATGCAAGAAGAATTCAAGCCTTGTATGATGATGATATGATTTGGATGTGCTTTGTGGATGTATGGTTTCATGGTGTTTTGAAAAATACACATTGGAATACATAGTTTCAACTTACTCTTTCCGGAAATTGTTGAGTTCCAATTCTTGTGCGAGCTCGAGGATCGTATTTGCACGATATTCAATTGGTGATTAAAATCTTGATTGTAACCCCGAATTTCAAGAAAATACTATGGCTAGCTAAACCCCACTACGTGTGGGGGTAGAATAGGATTTGTGAGGATGGTGGACCTAACAACAGAGATAAGAAAGACAAATTAAATTTAATGAAGCATGTGAGAGGAAATCAATGAAGCAGTAGAGAGATCGCAGAAAGAATGGTGTCGCAGAGAGAGATGGATCATGAAGGATTCAGAGCTCACGTAGAATACGTGGAGCCAGAGCATCTGGAACTCCCTCATTTGGGAAATGATGGTAGATAAACCTATTTAGATTTAGATGAAGGCGTGTTTAGAGAAAGAGTGTGGGCTACGAGGATCGCATCTAAACCTACCTATTAACCTAGCCCTCGCACTTGGTTTTCCATAATCTATAACCTAACAACAAACAAGTGAGTGTGGGCGGTAGAGTGCAGTGGATAGAGTTAATTTTATATCAAGTTAAGGAGTAAATAAAGTAGTGTATTCATCTATGATGCAAACATCATCAATTTTATTCGAAGGTCCAGTTGGAGGAATCTTTTTCGGCATGTCGTCAACACAAAACGTGGGTGCGTATAAAATTGGTATAACATCTCGAAAGTAGTCCAACTTCGCAGATTGTGAAGGTTCAATTTAGCAAAACTATAGGAACACAAGGAAGCACATTATGTGGTTTGTTACCTTCTGAGGGGGTGGATCAAGAGGATGAGGTGGCTCGAAAGCTTAGTGGATCAAGTGGTTCTGGGGGTAGTGAAAAATAGGAGGAAATACAGCTCTGGATCTCGGTAGGAAAGTTTTGCACCAACCTCAACAAATTTATATGGAGATGTCTCACCATCTTCCATAATATAGAGGCATTGAAGATGCATATGAGCATGTTCATGTGTGAAATACTATGGTGCACCAAGGGGATTACAGTCCAGAGTGCAAGGAAATTCACCAGAATTACGTTGTAGGGGCACACATATAATTGTCATAGAAAGTTTGGTCTTGATTAGAATTTTGTGGATTATATAACACCGCAAGATGCTTTCTTATAAGAATTTTATATCCTTGAGTTTAAGTAGAAAAGCATAAGTGTAGTTAAGGACATTAAGCAGGGAACTACTGAGAGTGTTCTGGTGTATGATCCTTAGTTCAAAACCCTTTTGTCTAAGTTATCTTATAACATACACGTGAGCCAACATGTACAATGGTTCATTGGAGGATTGATCATGCCTTTTAGAAGATTTCTTTCACATAAAAATTACACAAATTTGTGCGAGGCACTTGAAGCAACTTTGCGCACTAAGGTGGTAGGGAGTATAGACATAGGAGTGAGCCCATTTTTGGAAGCTCATATTACGAAATGGATAAATAGTTGGAGAAATTATCAGCTAATTCAAAACATGAGATGAACAATGGAATTTGGTATAAATTTTTTTGAAATAGAGGGGCATGCTAAAGATAGTTGTCCTCATAAATCAGTGCGCGCCCTTATTGCTGGATTGTGAGATATGTCATTTAGACCACACTTCAAGTTGGTGCCCCTTGTTGCAACACACGATAAGGAAAAATGTGTCCAGCATTCTGAAATATTTACAAGTCTTCCACTCATGACATTGAAGATTTTTGGTTAATTGATCAAATTCATGATGTCATTGATGTTGGGGTGTGTCAGAAAGGTATTGCTAATAACTCTAAGGAGAAAGGTGAGCATCATGACTATGATCATAATGAGGGCTGTTCGATGGAAACGTAGTAGTAGAGGTTGAGGATACCATGGAGGATTTAGAGGGCGAGGTTGTGGGGTTGGAGGGAGTGATTTCCCTTGTGGAAGTTTTTATACATGCGGATCCCTTGATCACTATAGGCATGAATGTCCACATAACATTATTTATTCTTTCTGTGGAAAGAACCATAATTTTGAAGAGTGCCCAGACTTGTATGTATATTTGAGTATGGAGTATAAATAGGAGAACAAGGGCATGTGGATGGTTAGAGTACAATGTGCGGTAGAGGACTAATGGATTGAAAAGTTAGCACTTTGGATCCTAAGTTGGTGGTTGTGAAGATTACTACATTCACCGAGGCTGCGCATGCCAATGAGCTTATTCAATAGAATCCTATGATTACTAAGGAGGAGGTATTATATGCAAGGTATCCCAACCATATGCATCAAATTAAGGTCTATGAAGAAACCATGGAGCTCAAGAGGAATCTCTAGGTTGAGATACAATGTTTGAAGGAACAGTCATACAAGTTAGAACAAAAGAAAGTAGTTAAACTCCTTCAGATAGATGTTGATGATCTCAAGGAAGTTTGCAAGATGCTGCACCAAGAGAAGATTATTCCTTTGTTGGGGAATTGGTTGAAGGGAAACACTCGCATGATGGAACCGATCATGAGAGATAAATTTTGCATGCTAACCTTCCTCTGGACAATTTGGTTTATGATAAGGAGATTACTCTAAATGTCATTGTTAATGGATGGATTTTGTGTAACATTTTGATTGAAATAGGTATGGAAGTGAATGTGCTCACTTTGGATGCGTGGATTCAGATGGGGAAACTTCCATTACAACCATCTTCTAGTGTGTTGTTCATGACAAACTAGACTAAGGCCATGCCAATTGGAGTTTTAAAGGATGCATCAATTACTATTCATGGGGCCAAGTTTCTGGGACTTTGAGGTCTTAGCGCTCACAAAGCGAGAAAAATTTCCAACATTACTTGGGTGCCCTTGGTGTTATGTGAATGTTTATCGTGTTTTGACAAGGGGTATATCAGTTTTGAGAACAAGGAAGACCGCATCATTATCCACTTGACAGATGGTAAGTCTGCACCATATGTGGAGCCCTTAAGTGAAGAATATTAAAACATGATTTATGTGCACACCATTCGAGATCTGGAAGTTATTGAGCCATCTAAGGAAGGATTTCTCTAGTGGGATGATGTACAATCCATGCGCGATACTCCAAGTATTCGCATGTGACAATTGGGCACATGAAACTTATGAAATGGTTTGGTATGAAGTGAAGAGTGTAACTACACGCCTAGGTAGGTCACACAATATCAAATGTTTGGGCACTAGTTAGGTACCATGGTACACTAGTGAATAAAATACAGAAGTATTCGTGTTTTCTATAGAAGTTTAGTGGGAATATCAGGTAGAAAGAAGAAACATGCTGGTGTATACTTTGCACAAGATGGCATCGCGCTGGTGGATAGTTCATAGGGATAATATTTTGGAATGGTGAGAGATAAGGATCACCTTATCTACTAGGTTTCATAGGAGCAATGCACCTACTTAGATATGTGAATTTCATGGTAATGATCATGTTCAACACCAAATTCAACAAGCGTGAGAGAATTTGGACAAAGGGGCAGGAAGCTTTACCACCTTTGTTGTGGGTGCACAAGCTTTATTTCACCTTGTGAGGATGTGCACACACATAATATATCTATGTGGAGTTGAATAAAGAGACTGGAAATTGACAAGAACTTACTAAAGGTATGATTCAAACCTTTGACTATTTTTCTTCTAAAACTCCAGTGAATTAGGTGTTGCAGTTATAAAGCACTTAACTATGGGCGATAATGCAAATGTCGAGGAACTTCTTCAAGAGTTTTGGAGAGTTAGAATTGGATGTGAGTTTAGATCTAGAGTAGACAGATGCGAGAACATCATGGCCATGCCTACCGAAACAAGAAAAGGGTAAGATGGTCTATCTAGTTGATGATGAGGAGGTGGAGAACCTAGATGTTAAACATACAAAGGGTACACATGAGGTCTAGACAGTGTAGATGAGAAGGCATGCACCTACCATGAGCCTATGAAGACCAAGAAAGTCAACATTGGAATGAATACTGAACCAAAGGAGACCATTATTAGAGATTATTGGTCCTCCTAAGAAGTTGCTAAGATCATTGCACTACTGCTCAAATTCCAGATTTACTTCCTAGGGGATATCATGAATTGAAGGGGGTGCATGAATAGTTGAGTGAAATGTGAATCAAGATAAAGGAAGGTACGCACCCAATTAGGAAGAGATATTACATGATGAACCCTAACTCGCACATCAAGGTGAAAGAGGAAATTGATAAAATTCTGAATTCTGGCATCATTGAGCCTATTGAGGAATCGAATGGGTTATCCTATGGTGACCAACATCAAGAAACATGGCAGAATAAAAATTTGTGTGGATTACATGGAGTTAAATGCTACATGTGTGATTGATCCCTTTCCCACACCATTCACTGAGGAAATATTGGAAGGCATTGTAGGGCGTGAGATCTATTCCTTCATCAATGGATTATTTGGGTATCATCAGACAAGGATATAAAAAGAGGATCAAGAGAAGAAAAATTTCACCACCGAGTGGGGAAGTTTTGCATACATGGTTATGCCCTTTGGATTAAAGAATGCACCTGCAATATTTTCGCGCATAGTGGTGTAAGCATTCTAGGATTTGATTCATAAGTTCTTCCAGAATATTTGGATGATTGGAAAGTCTATGGCCTTGTGAAGGATCACTATGATAATTTAAGGCTCATGTTTGAGAGATGTAGGTAGTTGAGCATCTCTTTAAACATTAAGAAGTGTATATTTAACACACCCATTGGGTTTTCTCTACGACACATAATCTATAAGGAAGGCTTGCTAGTGGATCCTAATAAGGTTTTCGTTATGTTGGGCTTAGAGGAACCGACTAGCCAGAGTGAAGTGCATGGATTCTTGGGATAGAAAAGATATTGCAAAAAGTTAATCAAAGGTTATGCCAATATTTCCTTGCTCTTAGAGGAATTATTAAAGGGAAAATGAAAGTTCTATTGGGGTGAGGCACAACAACGCATGTTTAAGAAATTAATGGAAAAACTCACTACAATACTTGTTATCTCGAATTCGCCCCCTAGAAAATTTGGTCAAGAAAACTCCTACACAAGGAAACTATGAAGGAAACGACTGACTCCGTGAGCTCACATTCCAGGATGACAAAAAAGGTTGCAGGGAGACTCTACAATGGAATGGCGGGGCCTGTGAAAGTTTAAATGACCTTGTGTGAGAAAAAAGAGAAGCTCAAACAAGCACCACATCTCCACGTGTCTCAGACGAAACGGAGGTAGGGGCAAATGGTCAAGCAGAGTCAAAAGGTGGAGCTTGGGGTCACGGGGTTTTTTTGAGTTTTGTGTTTCATGAAAAGGGGAAAAGATAAATTACGGATCTCGTGAGCCCAATTTTTGCTCTAATTTGACTACCACATGTCCCATATCAAAGGGGACCCATTTTTCAAGCTTGTTTTCCCACCCTCCTATATGGACCGATACAAACTTCGAAGGGGCATATCTTTCAACTTAGGGCTTGAAATATTGTGAATCAGACACCGTTGGAAGTGTTTTGACGTCCTCTACAGTATGAAAGGCTTAAAATCACTTTTCTTAGGCCTTGGTAGGTGAACCATGGAGAAACATCTTCAGGCCTTTAATACAGAATCCAATTTTCTTAGCTACTAGATCTAATTTGATTCGATACACCATTCTTCTTCAACATTCCAGACAGACAGAGGGAGCCGGAATCGAAAAATTTGGGGTGGATTTGAAAGGGGGCATTGATTGATGGTATTTGAATCTTCAAGGTAGGATTCAATGCATATCCCGGGGTGGTTGAAACAGGATTAAAATTTTCCCTCTTCCTTCTCTCTTATTCTTTCTATATATTGTAACACTTCTCATTTTGAAAAGGAGAGACATTCTGGGCATAGAGAAACTCTATCAAATTTGTTTCTCAACGCCATTTTTGAGCAACAAACCTTCTCCCATGCTTGGAAAATGTATTTGTGCCTCTATTCCAGAAATGTAATGGTTTGTGCACCTTCTAGAGCAATAAAAACATGTTTTTGTGGTGTTCTTCAACCCTTTGCATCATTTTGTTGTTTCTCCGTGCCTCTCCCTTCCAAATTTGTTTTTCTATGCATGTATTTCACATTTACAGGTGCAGGATATTGTGTTTCATGGGTAATTTGAAGATCTGGGCCGTGTCACTTCTGTTTGACCTCCCTCATCTCCATTTTCTCTATTTCTTTCTCCCTCAACAGAATATCTCGTTCCCTTTTCTCGGTGCTATCACCTCATGTAGTGTAGGATTTCTTTATTTTCATGCTCTCTCTCTCTCTCTCTCTCTCTCTCCTTGGTCCCTTGGAATTGTTAGATTAGGAGTAGATAGTTGCATTTCCTTCCTTAGAAGTAGTTTAGTGCTAGGATTAGGAAGAGGAACCAACCTTCTCTGGAGGATCATTCCCATTTGCAAGTCCCACAACTTGGGGAATGATCCAATGTTATGCAAATCACACCAAATGACCCTGCCTTAGAAAAGTAGATCCATAACTCATTTGGGGGTGCTGTGATTTCACAACTAAAATTTTTGGCATGCCCAGTGGGAAAGGTTTGAAGCACCTTACCACTTCACTTCATAATGTTCAATGTGCTCTTGGTGAATATTTCAGCCTTTGGATGCACTTTCAGGCACATATGGCGACTCCATCCGGTCAAAACCCATTCTTTGAGTTACGTGACGTTTTCCTTCCATTTCCACTCATTTCATCCATTTTCTTCTTCCATCTCTTTCATTTTCTCCCATTCCATGAGGTTGTGTAATCATGACTTCATTCGCTTCATGGAACTCACACTTACAACAATACAGTCCACCTCTAATGTATTTCCCAACTCCTCCAGATTAGTATTATAATCAGATCCAGGACCATTATGCTTACCTATATGAGTAGTGTCAAAAACAGTTTGACTATGAAGCTTATCAATGACAAGGGATGCATATGATGGCGATAGTTATGCAGAGGATGCTGGTCTACTAGAGAAAATTCAAAAATGGAGGCTGACATGGTTCAGTCAAGGGGCATAACACAAATGAAGGCGTTCAAGATTGGTTTTAGGGCACCTTGTCTATGGGAAGGCCCTTTTCCAAGACAATACAACCCTCAAGAGAAGCTTGACTTCATGGTTGAAATACTTTCCCAACTTGCACAATGGATTGAGGAGATAGAAGAATATGAGTAAAGTCTAAATCAACCTTGTCAATGAGTAAGTCATTCAACAACTCCTTGTCTTTTTTTTTTCTCTCTCAAGATTTATCATTTCAGCAGAGGCAAGAGTCAAGCCCCTCACTTTCTACCCCAAGTGTTGATTTCATTTCTCCATCTTCTAGTCTTCCATCTCATTTCCTTTCCTCTTCCCTTTTCCCTTCCAAAATTGTGTCCCCCCACAAGAGCCAAAATAAATGTCTTCCCCTCCGCTACAAAAAGGAAACAACTAGTGAAGACCCCACCCACCACTCCTCTTGCCTTCCCAAGTCCATGTTGGGAAGAGACTCCAAAAACCAGCCAAGGAGAACATCAAATAGAGGAACCCAACATAGAAGAAATGATAGAAAATCTAAAGAGTTGGGTTGCTAAATTTGAGTTTTCAAATGTTCCCTTGTTGGTTAAGCCTATGGAGGAGGCTAAGGTCAAGCCGCAAGTGATGGAAGCTCCAGCTACATCATAAGCAGGGGAAGAAGAAGCTACTCCTAATCCAAAAGAAGAGGAGTACATTCTAGCTATGGAGGAGGACCATATAGTTTCTAGAGGCTCCAAGTGCGGAGCATGCCACATAAGAAACTTAAATTCTTCATCCCACTTCATCCCCTTCAAGATCTTATGTTGAGGAATATTTTGAGATTTCAAACTTCATGTTTGAGGATGAAGGGAACAATGGTGAGTCAATTTTAGATTAGGAGGACACCATGAAGGAGGTTGAGCACTGCAAAGCAGACAACAAGGAGGCAGACACTGTTTGACTTGGAGGATTTCCTTGATGGAGGGGAACCCGTGGAGATCACATCATTTTCTCCTCCATCTCTCACATCCCAAGCACATGAGCTTGCTATCATGGAGGAGAACATTCAGGAATAACAACCTACACTTCATAACATCCCTCTGGAACCAAGATTGGAAGACATGACTCTCCCATGTTCTTCATGGGAGAAGGAAGAGAAAAAGAAGGAAGACGTCGTCATCCCTCTCACACCATCCATCCATGAGAGTCAACAAGAAGGATCCATTCTTGGAGTTAGAGTTCAGAACCATGGGTAGATTCAAAGGACAATACCTTGCCCAATCAGATACTTGGCTTCATTAGAGCCAAAGGAGAAGACAAAACCAGTCATGCCTACTTCAGGGCATGAGGATGAGCTACAAAGTACCAAGGATTAACTTCCATACCTCTTCAATCCAAATGCAGAGAAACTAAAAGAGGTATTGGTTTTGTCTTCAATTGATACTTTGGTGATTTGGGTGGAAGAACAACTTGTAGTTAGTTTTTCACTCATCTAACCAGCCATGTTCAGTGCCAAATCAGTTGCATGGCTGCCATTTTTGAGGAAGGGAAGCTATTTCTCCCTGTCAGTTGCAGGTTTTGTTTGAGTTCCCTTTGCTCTTGGTTAGAGTAGAGTAGGTAGGTTTGTTTTCAGCAGAAGAAGTGCTTTTGCACTCTGCATGTTCCATTTGGAGCATGTATGATTTTTAGTTTGTACATAGTTTTTGGTGTTGTTGTATTGCTCTTGCACAAAGTGCATTCAGTTGGATTTTGGTGAAGTTCAACTTCAAGTTTCAGTGGGTTTCCAAGTGATTCAGAGGTCAACAAAGTGTAGGGATTCGGGAGTCCATTTTATAAGAAGGATCAGTGTCAGGCCATCATTCTTGACTCCATGCCCAATGGATGCTCCAAGGCCACTGGTCTCTTCATCTAGTAGGCAGATGTCCCCGTGAGTCACCAAATTTTTATCCCAAATTTTCCCCCTAACAAATTTGGTCAAGAAAACTCCTGCACATAAGGAAATTATGAAGGAAACAACTTAGACCCATGAGCTCACATTCCAAGATGACAAACAAGGTTACAGGGAGACTCTACAATGGAATGGTGGGGCTGCGAAAGTTTAAACGACCCTATGTGAGAAAAAAGAGAAGCTCAAACAAGTGCCGCATCTCCACGTGTCTCAGGACGAAATAGAGGCAGGGGAAAATGGTCAAGCAGAGTCAAAAGGCGAGCTTGAGGCCGCGGGGTTTTCTAAGTTTTGCGTTTTGTGAAAAGGGGAAAAGATAAATTATGAGACCCACAAGCCTGATTTTTTCTCTAATCTAACTGCCACGTGTCCCATATAAAAGGGGACCCATTTTTCAAGCTATTTTCCTACCCTCCTGTATGGACCCGATACAAAATTCAAAGGGCCATATCTTTCGAATCAACGCTCGGAATATTATGAATCGAATCGACATGTTAGAAGCGTCTCGACGTCCTCTACACCATGAAAGGATTAAAAATCACTTTTCTTAGGCCCTAGTAGGTGAACCATGGAGAAACGTCTTCAGGCCTTTAATACAAAATCTAATTTTCTCAGCTACTAGATCTAATTCGATTCGATCCGCCATTCTTCTTCAACATGCCAGATAGATAGAGGGAGCCAAAATCGATATATTTGGGGTGGATTTGAAAGGGGGCATTGATTGATGGCATTTGAATCTTCAAGGTAGGATTCAATGCATATCTCGGGGTGGTTGAAATAGGATTCGACTTTTCCCTCTTCCCTCTCTCTTATTCTTTCTATATATTGTAACACTTCTCATTTTGAAAAGGAGAGACATTCTGGGCATAGAGAAACTCTGTCAAATTTGTTTCTCGACGCCATTTTTGAGTAGTGAACCTTCTCCCACACTTGAAAAATGTATTTGTGCCTCTATTCCAGAAATGTAATGGTCTGTGCACCTTCTAGAGCAATAAAAACATGTTTTTGTGGTGTTCTTCAACCCTTTGCATCATTTTGTTGTTTCTCTGTGCCTCTCCCTTCCATATTTGTTTTTCTATGCATGTATTTCACATTTGCAGGTGCAGGATATTGTGTTTCATGGAGTTTAATGGTGAATTTGAAGATCGGGGTCATGTCACTTTTTTTCGATCTCCTCATCTCCATTTTATCTCATTTCTTTCTCCGTCAACAAAATATATCGTTCCCTTTTCTCGGTGGTATCACCTCTATAGTGTAGGATTTCTTTATTTTCATGCTCTCTCTCCTTGGTCCTTGGAAGTGTTAGATTAGGAGTAGATAGTCGTATTTCCTTCCTTAGAAGTAGTTTAGTGCTAGGATTAGGAAGAGGAAAAAGCCTTATCGAAGGATCATTCCCATTTGCAAGTCCCACAGTTTGGGGAATGATCCAATGTTATGCAAATCACACCAAATGACCTTGCCTTAGAAAAGTAAATCCATAACTCATTTGGGAGTGCTGTGATTTTGCACTAACAATACCTATTATGTTATTTCCTTTATGGTCTAAGCCCTTTCACATTCATAGCTATGCCTCTGACATGGCCATTACACAACATTAGCTCATTTTGGAGAAGGGATTGTGGATCATCTTATTTACTTTCATGAGTAGGAAGTTAACTCTAGTGGGATAGAATTACACAACGATAGAGTGTGAGGGTTTTCTATGATCTACGTGCTCTATAAATTTTGATAGTATTTATTGGCTACCCCATTCATCTTTTATATAGACCACATGACATGGAAGTACTTGATAAATAATCCCGTGTTACATGGGTGCATATGTCGTTGGGTTATGTTGTTTCAGAATTTAAATTCACAAAGTAGTAGTTAAGCTAGGAAGAGTAATTCTTGTCTAGACCATCTATCAAAGATTCAATCGGGAGGATGCAGAGAGCATTGAGGATACGGTGTTGGATGCACAATTGTTCAGTTAAATTCGCGCACCATCAAAATTAGAAGATATTGTTGTATTTTACGCACAAGTGTGGCACCGAGGGAATGAAGGAATTGGAGAAGAAATATCTTGCTATCCATGTTGTGCCTTACATGTCGATCACCGGTGACTTATACAACCTACTAAGGGATGAAGTTTTACACCGGTGTGTGCTTGAGCATGAGAGGGAAGAAATTATGGAAGAATCTCATGGTGGTATTGCAGGTGTACACTATGCAGGGGATGCCACCATGCGCAAGATTCTACTAGCTGGCCTATGGTGGGAATCATTATACAAGGATTTCCAAGAATATTGTAAGGCATGTGACCATTGTCAACACCTTGGAAAACACGGGCATAGAGATAAAATGACCCTTAGGCCTATTGATAGTACAAACCTTTGAGAAGTGGGCAATTGAATTTGTGGGCCCTATCTCCCCACCCACGCACACGATAAGATCACGCTACATTATAACTTGTACATACTATCTTACAAGGTGGGAAGAAGCGACGCCTACAAAGGATTGCATAATAGCTATGATAATAAGGTTTATGTGGGAAAATATTATCAGCAGGTATGGATGCCCTTTAAGTTTAACAAGTGATAGGGGTACTCATTTCCTTAATGAGACCATCAGGATATTATTGGATGAATTTATGGTGGCACACCATAAAACAAAACCCTATCATCCTTAGGAAAATGGAACTGTTAAGGCCTTCAACAAGATATTGAGCCATACCTTGACTAAAATTTGTGATGTTGGAAGGAAAGATTGGGATGATAAAGTTTTGTTGTACTTTGGGCATACAAGAAAACCTAATAAAAGGTTGAATAAGGCAACACCCTTTCAATTGGTGTTTGGTGTAGAGGCTATTCTACCTATAGAATTCATGTTTCCTTCTCGTGTGTTGCGTTCGCATGAGGCTTAGGTGATGAACAAGAACTTGAAGAATGTGTTGAAAAATAAATCCAACTGGATGAAAGGCACGCTATCGTAAGATGGAGTCAGAAGCAAGAAAAGGCCAGGTAGAAGGCATGACATGATAGGAACATTAAGGATAAACAACTCGAGGTTGGGAAAATGGTACTTCTATGTGATTCGAATTTGTTGGGCCATCATGGAAAACTTAAGGTGCATTTTTTTAGGACCATATGTTATCAATTATATAATTGATTCATGAACTTTCTAGTTGGATGTGCTTGATGGAACTCGGTTTCCCAATTACTTCAATGGGAGTAGGTTGAAGTCCTACTATAAATAAGTCTTCCTGGTGTTTGTAATAAGGCAATATTTCCATTTAGAATAGATTTCCTTTATGTATTCCCTTTATGTGTGTTTCCATTGATCGTTCTTATGCTTTGTCAATTTAGTTCAGGTGTTTTGTGTAATAAGTGCATTTGCAAGCCAGAAGATGATTACTA
Organism: Taxus wallichiana var. yunnanensis; assembly: GCA_018340775.1. Classification (NCBI taxonomy): domain Eukaryota; kingdom Viridiplantae; phylum Streptophyta; class Pinopsida; order Cupressales; family Taxaceae; genus Taxus; species Taxus wallichiana. Next base: position 337,742,714 of record CM031239.1, on the reverse strand, counting down.
TCTAAGCATTTTTATGCGCAGATGATTGAACATACTCTTAGTGTGGAGTGGAGTATATAAATAATTCATGGCCCAAGTTGGAATATTTTATTTGATTGATTATCAATGGGCTCCGTATGGACCCATTTGATAAATTAATTTTGGCATCATCCTCATCTCTCACAAATCATTTAATTCATAATGCATATCTCCGACACTCTTTTTTAAAAAGAGTTCTTTCTCTTAAATTGAATTATCAATGAGATCTATATGGACCCATTTGATAAATAATTTTTGGCATCATCCCCATTTCTCACAAATTATTTAATTCATAATGCACCTATCCAACACCTTATTTTTAAAATGAAATCTTTATCTCACCCCCATTCAAATCATGTCCCCTACTTTTCCTAATAAGTCAAATATGGGACCCACGTTGATCACATCATATGCCTAACTTAGGTTACTTTACTACACCACCTGGGTATCATCTAACTGTAGATTTAGTCTCACATCTAAACTATAAATATGGGGGTTTTCCCCATATTTAGAGAGAGGGAGATTATTTCAAAGGGATATATAGATTTTTAAGGAGAATATTTTTTTTAGAGGAGGAGGATATATTTTTAAAAATAAGAAGGAGAAAGCTCTGATAATGTCTCTTATCTTGCCATCTTGATGCCCGGTTCATTTCATACAGGACATAAGCTAAGTATTCTTGTTATTTCAGTTGCTTGTCATTTTTACTACTGTTCACGATCTATTATTATCTTTTCTGACACGGGGGTTGACATCCTCCAAGGGAGTTGAAATCCTCTTGGAACGGTACTACTATCAGGCAACCCCGCATATTGTGTTCTAATCTTATCTGGTTTAGTTTTGCAGATCTAGCTTCTTGATATCATGCATCTACTTTCTTTATGCCCGTATCATCCATCTCCATCTCCAAGGTACTAAGCCCTTGTATACTCGACGTGGTCTCGTGTTTCTTGATTACTCGTACACTCACCTGGACAGGAAGCTGGAAACACAGATCAACATTTGGCACGCCCGGTGGGACCAGATCCAAGATCTAGTCGTTTCATTTGTTTTGTTCCTTTATTCATCTCATGCAGGTATTATAAACATACCGGTTCTCTGTGTCGTAGTTTTCAAATATCTGTGATAAATATTTCATCTTGTGGACTCACGTTTTTGCAAGATTTGGTGTTATCTTCATCCGTATCAGAGGTTTGTGTCACCTTCAAGGTAAGTACTCTTCTTGTGTTTAACCGGCTTGGTATTTAGTTTCAAGTTTAGTTTTATTATTAAATACATAATCATACTCAAATAAAAAAAAAAAAATTCATATGTTAGGTTCTACTCGCATGGGGAACAAATCCGGAAACTAATCTTATTGTCTTGCTTTTATTTGTGATCTCAGTTGTATAATAGATATATATTTTTTCTTTTCCTTTCAATGGCCTTTGCTTTGACCTAACAAAATATGTCTATATATTCATCTAGATCTTAATTTCTAATTATGTATAAATCTCACATTTCAAAGCATACTAATCTATGGTTACTTGTTTAAAATATAATAATCTATAGTTATTTATTTTAAAACATAATAGACAATATTGATTTATTTAAAAATAACAATTAAAAAAAACATTATGAAATAACATTGAATTAAGTTATCATAATAAAAAAAAAAAAAATTAAATTATAAAAAAATGCCATTCAATATTGAAATGTAATCCACATCCATGGAATGTCAACACCATAGTTAATTGTATATGTCCCGTTTAGTTCTCTTTTTCATGTGATTCGCTTTATGTCACCACACATGTAAAAATTTGTGTCCATGTGTGGTAGGACCACCTTGGGACATACCTAAAAGTGAATACATTTTTTCTCAATAAAAAGGTTTGATAAGATATTGCTCCTCATTTCCTTTTCTGTCCTCATTATTGTAGATATCTTATCATTTTCATATCTTCTCATGTCGATTATTGTTGGGGTATATAAGACATTAATAATTTAATTACTTTATAAGTATTCTTATTTAGTTCACTATACAAATTTATTACATTTATATTTTTAGGTAGTATAGTTTATTGTTTAACAACATATTATTTCTTATTTATATTATTTCGTTAATATGTGATTATTATTTTTAATGTATAGTTCATTCTTATTTACCTTAAGTGCTTCTATTAATTTTTTATTAGGTTGATATTATTTAGTTAGTTTAATTTAGTTAGAACTTAATTAATTTTTGTTTTATTTTTATTATTATTATTATTATTATTTAGAAATTCAATTATTGACTAGTTTATTTTGCTAATGTTTTATAAATATCGATATTTAAGTGGTATTGGCTTAATGTGTCATTACATTATAGGTTACCTTTTTTTTCACCCAAAAATTAATCATTTGAATTTTTTTAACTATAATTAATTGATTTTTATTAAGCTTATTTTTCAATACACAAGGTCATTAGGACCATTATATTGCTTTTTTTAATCCTGTCATCTGCATGAATTAATTGTTTTATTTGCTTGCGGGATAAGTAAACTCCATGACCTCGTTGACCACTAAAGTACACCATCAAAGACCATCATCATCAAAACAAAAAACAAACACAAATCATTTATCATTTATCACCATCCTACAGTCATAAGCGGTGCCATTTTAGGTACTTAGACGTTTCAGGCCATTAACTGGCACTTTCAAAATACATCACTATCAAATCACTTAAATAACCACAATAAGTGATTCTCCAAGTATTTCTCATTTTTCTCTATTTTCTCTTTTCTGCATCAAACTTTCCCTTTCCTGAGTGTTTTTATGCATCGAACGTCACATTTCATTTTGGTCTAAAATGAACCTTTTGCATCTGCTAATCACATAGCTTAAGTAAAAGGATTTAACTCTTGCATTTCACTTATCACACACTGCCTGAGACTGCACAAACATAATTAACACATCAAAACATTCCTCTCACTGGTTAACTGTTTGGGACTTAAACACCCAACAGGAAACCGTCTCAGACATCTCCCAAATCCATAACTTCCTGAAACCAGCCTTAGACTCCTTTAGGCACCTTCATTACTTATTTTTATTTTCTGTTCACATCCTCTAAATTAATCATGATGCTAAAAAAATTCTGCTTGATTTGTTTGTCAACAACATACATAAATAGATGTTTCTTTACTTCACACCTATTGTCGCTCTCTCCCAAATCGAGACAAACAAACAACCTACTCTATCAATAAAGTTACTTCCTCTGATGATCTCACTCAACAGGATTCTAAATTCAAAACCACGCCTTCGGTCACCCAATCTCCAGTCTCCATGGTCTCACCTCATGAGAACCATGTCATACAAAATTCTCCCCACCTTGACACCAACCCTCCTATCCCTCGTCAAGCCAGTCTTCCTAAATCAATCATACCACCATCTCCTGCTCCTCTAGATACATCAAATCTCCTCCTAACCCCATATATGACTTCTTACTCCAAAAATCTCCTATAATCTCTAAATCCTCCCAATCTCCTCAATTGGTGGATCGCATTCCACCCACATCCCTTTTTGTCAATTCTATTTCATCCGCCACTAGTATGCCCATCAAACAATCTCAGCCTTTGAATACCTACATTCCTACCCATCCTATGCTCCAACAGTCTCAACCCCTTAACACTCATATCCCTACTTATCATCTACCATAACAACCTACCTAGCTTCAACAGAACACACCATATTCCTATTATTCAAAGTCAACCTATGCAACAATCTCAACCCATGACACATGTTCATCCTTACCAAAAAGCTCCCCAAACACCCACATATCCACAAATTAATCAATTGTCTTATCAAACCATTCCGTAAACATCCTATCCACAAACTTATCAACCACTTTATCAGACGCTTCACCAAACACCCACACACCCACAAACACATTATTCACCTTATCAAACTACCTTTCAAACCACACAGCTGATCCAATCTCAACCTTACAATACCTCGACTAATTCAATTCATGCCTTAATGAATCGGTTAGCCAGTTTAGAAACCCTTACCGTACCACCCAAGAACACCTTATCCTATGAACAAATCTGTAATGAACCGATTCATCCATCGGTTCCAATCAAACCTTATCCCCCTCATTGGAAACTTCCTGCATTTAATAAGTTCAATAATAAAGAAGATCCCCAACAACATCTCCTCGCATTTAAACATGCATGTTGTCTTATTGCACATGATCATGATCTACTTCTTCACACTTTCCCCATGTCTTTGTCTAGTCCGGGTTGGATTGGTATAACAATATCCTGCGACATTCCTTATTCTCTTTCACCCAACTTGCACAGTTGTTCTTAGAACACTTTTCTATCAATATCACATGCAAAACCACTATCGCTGATCTATATACCATTTGACAGTATGAAAATGAGACCATCGCCGACTTTGTCACACGATGGCATGTTGTTATAAACCAACTATCCTTCACTATCCCGCAAACCGAACTCATCGATTTATTCTCACATTCGTGTGCCAAACATATATCATCCACTTTGCAGATCCAATCATTTTGAACCTTTGATGAAGCTTTCACAATGGCTCACAAGCTTGAAACCCGTGCCATTGAGTAGGGTCATCTTAAATTAAGTTCAACTAAATCAAAAATTGAATCCACTAAACCATTCACACATAATGGCGAGTTCAAGACTGTGGCCAACACTATGGTCATTGAACCCTCATCCCCATCTACACCAAGCACATGGTCTCAACAACGATCTCCTCAATCAACATCCAACTACACTCCTTTAGGAGAATCATACAGTTCTATATTTGATAAGTTGATGAGTGTAAACTCTATCCAACTTCCTCCCATACGACCCGTAGACAACTCATGCAAGCCAAGCCTATTTGGTATCACGAGGCCCACTTTTGTAAATATCATCGAGTCAAAGGTCATGACATTGAGAGATGTCATTCCTTCAAAGATCGTGTCCAACAACTTGTAAATCAAGGGGATATCCAAATTGATACCTCCACTGTGCAAACTAATCAACCACCAACAAATCACGTCACCCCCTTTACATCTCAACTATCAAATGCTTGTATGGTTGACACTATCAATCAAGATCCCATCTTATCACCAACTCCGCATGTTCCCATAAGTGGACATTATTCCCATCTCTTATTCAGAACCTATAACACCTACATCAACTTTCACTACTTATGTTGAACCTGTACCTTCTCCTATCCTTGCCACATCCACATCAAATTCAACTATATCATCCATTTCCACCACTTCAAATACACCCCAATCTACCACATTAGATTCATCCTTAGCACTTATTTCAGCCCCACTCGTATCCACACATATCCCTACATCTCTTCCATCTATTTCTTCACCCATATTTCATCAAATCATGTTACTACCTACATTACTCATGACCATCCCAACTCTCTTCTACTACATGCACCCTTGCAACCCCATCTTTGACATCAACCCCATTAGCTAACATATCATTCTTACCCCTCGAAACATTTATGAAAAACAACCAGTCTCTTCTACTTCTATCGAAAATCCTGCATTTGTTGCATTACCCTTACCCATAAGGTCTACTCCATCGGTTATCACATCACTCACATCTCCACATATTCCAAAAGTGCCTACATCTTTATCTCTCCCAGCGACCCCTATATCTATTACACCAACAAGTCCACCTATCTCGACCTTGACATATGTACCTATATCTTCGCCCATGGCCACATCACCCAGTCTACCCCAATATTCTTTACCCAATCCTCCTATCACATCAACCAAATCCTCTCGATCTGCAACCCTACCAAATATACCCCTTGAATCACCTATTGAACCAACACATCCACCTAAATCAAATAAATATGCTTTACCTTCTCCCTCTACAAAATCATCTCTTTCCATGCCAAAATGAAACAATCCATGTCTCACATAGATATCATTAATCGCATCATACAAACACCTATCTCTTCATTAACATCTTCATCTTGTTTTAGAATAGTTTCTCCATTAATAACCACACCACCGCTATCAGATCCTCCGGTTGAAATTATTGTCATCCTGCTTAAAGGTAAATCTTCTCGGTTGAAGTCTAAGGCTGGGGAAAACATCCCCGATAGTCCCCTGCACATCCATGGAAACATTTAGTTTTCCCTCTTCTCAACAATCAATGCCACAACATCCATGTCAGGATCAGTTTTTCCATCTATGACATCTTACAATAATCAATCCACATCCAAACAATATCATCCTTCAACCAAATTTGATTTGTCCTCCAAAACATGAAATTCACACATCCAATCTACATCGTTTTCTCCTAACTCCAAGTTGAGACATCCTATCAAAACCCACAAAGTTACCTTCCCCATGACACTTTAATGGGGTCTTACGCAAATATATTTGACATTTAACTCGAACATCTACCATCAAACTTCCTCCTATTAAAGCCTTTAATCCCTATGGTCCCAAGCCATCATGGTTTAATCCTAATTGTAGTTGTGCTTATCATCGTACCCCAGGTCACGACATCGAACATTGTAAGGCCTTTCGGTCAATCATCCACAATCTTATTGAGAAAGATGATTTCCTCATTCAGGGGAAAGTTCCTTCTCCATCTACCTTGAATCCAATCCATATCCCATCTGTCGGATCTCCCATGATCCCTCCATCCACATCATCCCTTAATATCCATCCAGCCCATGTCATTCCTCCTAAGGAATGCCCTCCATTGTTCATCAATGCCGCTTATCTTACTAAGCACACTTGTGGTCTCGATCGTTTACCCCATCCAAATCTAAAACAATCTCATCTAAGCTCTTTGACATCCTTTACCTCCTTCACATTTAACTCATTGGGGAATAACCTTCCCTCGCCCTTGAACACATCATCTATACAAATCCCTTGTTACTAGGGGACTTCGCTCTTTGACATTGTTTTTTTATCTACCTTATTCACATCCATTCAATCTAAATTAATTATATCCAAATTCTCATCTCATTCTAAGTCCTCCTTTGAGGCCATATTTGTTCTTTTATGTTTGTGCTCCTTTTGGGAGTATCATCTTTTTCATTGAAGCCCTCCTTTGAGGCCATGTTTGTCTCTCCATTGAGGGACTTTTTCTAAGTCCACCTTTGTGGCTATATTTGTGTCTCTTTTAGGGCACCATCTATTTTGAAAGTCCACCATTGTGGCTATATTTGTGTCTCTTTTGGGACATCATTTATTTCATCAAGCCCTCCTTTGAGGCCATTATTATCTTTATGTTTATGTCTCATCTTTTCTTCTAAGGCATCATTTTATTTTCATCTCCATTCCACCATTGTGGCTCATATGTCTCTTTGGGGGCACCATCTAAATCCACCATTGTGGTCATATGTGTGTCTCTTTTGGGACATCATTTTTTATTTCCTTTAGGCCTTGGCTATCATTTCATCTTATTGGGGCAACTTCATTTTATCTTCCCTCTCGTGGTGGTATGTTAGTTTTAGAGATGGAATCTCTTGGAATCTCTTAATGCATTGCACTTGTGACCAGTCTACTGTTAGCATATCTACCAATGAGAACTTAGTTACATCCTTAGATTGTTCTGCCATCTTTATCCCCTTCCATTTGTCATTATAATAATCTAAATTATGTGGTCGCCTTCACTACTTTGATGTGATCCCGTAACCATTACATCCATTACCTTCTCATTCTCCTATTGCAGCCATGTGAAGGGTCCAGGTGTCTCTTGTACATTCCTTATCCCCTCTTAAGTGGTTTACTTAGCTATTCCCAGCTCTCCCCCATGTGAAGCTCAAATTCAAGTATGTAAAAGGAAAAATCAAAGTTATAAAAAAATAGACTGATCCCTCGAAGGATAGTTGTTCATGCAAAAAAAAAAAAAAAAGTATACAAATCAAAATCCAAATCAAAATCAAAAGAAATAGACCGATCCCTTGAAGGATGGCTATCATATTATTCTTGTCATCTATATTATGTATAAAGTAGACCATACCCTTGAAGGATGGCTACTTTGTTATTATGGCATCTGGAAGGTTTTCGCATTGATCAACCTTCATTTTATCAACATTTTCTGAAAGCTTCCCGCATTGATCAACTTTATGCTATTGTTCTTTCCCTTTCCCAGAGCTAGGGCATAGACTTAAGGAACACCACCTTTGGAGATCCCTCTTCCATGTACAAGTCACATCTTTGATCCCTTTGTCATGTCAACATTAGGATTATGAGCATCTTTCATCCATATTTCCCTCATGATCTTTTGGTATAACTAACTATCATTGGTTATGTATTAACACATGTTATTGGCTACAAGTGCAATGCCTTGAGTGGTAACCCTTTCTTGTTTATCTCAATCCAGTTTGAAACATAGTTTCCTGTACACCCTTGCTACAACTATGTTCCATTCATCTCATCAAATCATCTTTTATAAAAATCATCATCAAATTTCACACTATGAATTTTATATCTATCCATCATCCATGAATGCATTTGTAAATACACTCTTCGGTTTGTGAATTCTACTTGATCACCATTGCAGTTTGTGAATCCTACTTGAGGATCCTTCTCAAGGCAAGTTCATTATCCTATAGCTCCTTATCTCTCAACATGTTCAACACCATCTTTGATCCATTGCTCCTTGCTCTCCATGTCCACTCATCACCATTTGTCTCCACATCATCCTTCTCACCTTTTTGTCCCCTTGCACGATGCCAGATATCTTACTTGTCTTTCCTCTTGAGTTTCTCTTTTACTCTTCCACTTTCAGTTTGACAATCTTGCTTAACCATCCATATAGCCAGAGAACCTTAGTTAAGGTATATCTTCTTCCTTGGATCCTCCCACTGTAGAAGCTTCTCCACCATTTCCTCTTTCAACAGACGACAATCACCACCACAAATGTCTTTCCACTCCTCCTTTTCCACTTAACACTCTTGCATCATCACTACCACCACGTGGGCATCCCTAGTTAAGGATTTCCCTTACACTCTCCATCTACATTGCATATGTTCCTCCATCCATTCATGTCACACTCCTCTGTTTCCTTGTTATCACATTGTTATCACCTCCTTTCATCTCTTGTTCCATTTTGGTATACCTTTGCTTAGTCTTTTCATCATTCTTCTTCTTCTTCGGTTTGGTGATCCTACTTAACCATCTCCATCGCAGGGAAATCTTACTTAAGAGTTTCTCTTAAGAATGGTTTCTCATTCTGATCTTTCCATCTCCCATCATCTCTTCCTCATCTTCTGTCTCTCGCCTCTCATCATCTACTCATCCATTCCAACAAACCCTTCCACACCTACATCCAATACAATGTTGTCTTTCTCCTTCCATATTGTCACTGCCGGTTTGGTGATCTTACTTAAATCCTCTGTGGCATGGCGATCTTACTTAAGAGTCTCTCTTAAGCATGATTTTCATCCTGCACTCCCCCACTACCCCACATTCTCTCCATCTACATTTTCTCGGCATTCCCCATCATCACATCCTCTCACCTCCTCTTTCATTCTCACAAACACCACTTCCTACTGGTCCCTTTTTCATCTCCATCATCCGTCAGTTGGGTAATCTTACTTAACCATTGCTTCTCCATTCATTTCATGTCTTGTTTCTTCATTTCTCTCTCATTCATTCTCATCCACTACATCCTCTCCTCGTCTTCATCTTCCTACACATCATTATCCCTCCTTTCTTTACTCTTTTCACTCCATCTTCTAGAGTTCTCCCACATATCTACCCCCATACTTACACGTCATTGTCATTGATCTTCTCCTAACATTCTTTCATCATATCTTTTGTTTCCGTGCTAGTAATTATCGGTGGACTTCTCCTAAAAATCACTCATCCCCATTCTGCACAGCTTGAATCCTTTTCTTTGACCTCCTCCATTCTATCTTCATTCCTTCCTTCCTCTGTGTCCTCTGATCATTATCGGAGGACTTCTCCTAACGTCCCTTCATTGGTGTTCCTCCTCCCATTCTTCGTTTACTTTCTCCCTTGTCTTATCTTTTGTCCCATCTTTTCCTATTGATCATTATCGGTGGATTTCTCCTAACATCCATTCACTGGCATTGCCTCTCCTATCCCATCCTTTCTTTTTCCTCGCCACCTCTCTATCTTCCATTCTTCCTTGCCAATTTCTTCATTGTCTTCATCATACACCTTCTCTCTATTTTCTCATCATCAACATATCCTCATCTCATGCATCTCCATTTCTTTTCCAATCGATGTCATTCCTTCCCTCAAGTTTCTCTTTACGTTCCTTATGCTTCCCACTCTTTACCAAATATCTTCATTCTTGGTTCACTTCCTTCACATAATTTTCTTTGTTGTCTTCTCCTCCTTTTTGATCTTCATCTTATTTTACTTCCTCTTTATCGTCCTCCTTCTCATTTTACCTCACACTTCCTCCTTACTTCCCCATTGAAAACCTGACTCTTCAGCATTATCCCATTTCCTTTATCATCTCATCATCCACATGCATTTCCATGCGGTCAGTTCCATATTCTTTGCCTTGGATTTCCTCACTATGATCTATTTCCTTCAATTTTCTTTTCTCTATCATCTCTTTCATTTTCCATTACCTCTCTATTTTCCTCTGCTCCAATCTTCATCACATCTTTCATTTTAAATAACTCTCTCCCTTTTTCATGATTTCATCCTCTGCTTTGTTCTTTTCTTGTCTTCTCTTTGTTTGTCCTTCTTCATTTCCCCCTTTTTATAATCCTTCTTTGTTATCTTCTTCCTCCCCTTTCACTCTTTATTTTCTCCTCTTCATCTCTCGTCCCTCTATTCCATATCCTTGTCACCTTCATATTCAATCTTTCTTTCTCTTCTCATAATCAACCAATCCTCCTGTCTATTCCCTTTTCTCTTTCTCAACATCCCTTACATTTGGCATTCATCAGTCAATGCCGATGTTTCTCCATTTATGTATCGCCATCTATCCCTTTCATTACCGTTCTTGTTCTTCTCTTTGCCACATTGACCTCTTCTCTTTTTAAGAACCCTGTCACATATCTTTTATCTTCGTCATTCCTCTCACGTAGGGACATCATCATATCCATTTCTAAGAATCTCTTCCCATCTTCTTTTGACATTTTTGTCTTGGAAGATACCATAACGACCATCACCTATCTAATCTTGTTCTCTTCCTTGAATATTTTCTCTACTTTTGTTTTGTCACAAAAGTATCTCTATCACACTTATCGAAGAAATAAGACTTTTTGTCTTCTTCACCTTCTAATTTGCTAACACTTATGCATCTTTCCTATAAAACATGATTGTCATCATATTTATTACACCTTTTAGGGCATTTTATCTCACCTTTCTATCTATTTCTCATCATGTGCACATTTATGATTTTCCCCATGAGGAATTTTATTTCACATATCTCCCATCTATGTCATCTTATGTTGGGGCACCTTTTCATCCTTGTACTTATCAACACATATAACTCACTTTGTGTCCTTTCGTGCCCTGTGTTGGGGCATCATTATCTTCATCTTCGTCCCTTTGTGGATGCATGATTTTTCACACGATTCCTCATAAACAAAGGATTGCGCACATCTTTCACATTTAGTTGCACATATTTTGATGTTTTCCTATGACCCATTGGTCATCTTGGTTTACATCCATACTGCAGTGGTCTTCACCCACTCATTGGTCTGTAGAACATTGTCGTCTGTCTCCATTGAGACCATGCAATTGTCCTCTACCGATGTGATATTGGAGTCACCGCCATACTTTTTTTTTATTTATTGCGATGATTCTTTTTTGCCTAGGGCATCTTGCCTTTGGTCATGTCTTCATCCATCCTCGGACACATCTTTCATCTAACCCTTTTTGTTTTTTGTCTCGTGGCTTGCTATCACAAACCACTCAACAAAAAGGGGCAAATGTAGACACCTATTTTTGGTATAACTCCTCTCAGTAATCTTATATTCACGCTAATTTCCATTCTCACATCTCTTTATCTTAAATTAAATAAAATCCTATCTATTTGTTCACATTATTTGATTGATTATCAATGGGCTCCATATGGACCCATTTGATAATTCAATTTTTGGCATCATCCCCATCTCTCACAAATTATTTAATTCATAATGCATATCTCCGACACTCTTTTTTTAAAAGTTTTTTTTAAAAGAGTTCTTTCTCTTAAATCATGAATTATCAATGGGACCTTTTGATTTAAATTTTGGAATCATCCCCCATCTCTCACAAATTATTTAATTCAAAATGCACCCATCTGACACCTTCTTTTTAAAATGAAATATTTATCTCACCCCCATTCAAATCATGTCCCCCACTTTGCCTAATAAGTCAAAATATGGGACCCGTTGATCACATCATATCCCTAACTTAGGTTACTTTACTACACCCTGGGTATCATCTAACCTATAGTTTAGTCTCATATCTAAGCTATAAATATGGGGTTTTCCCCATATTTAGAGGAGAGGAGATTATTTAAAAAAAGATATATAGATTTTTAAGAAGAAGACCTAGGAGAATATTTTTAAGGAGGAGGATATATTTTTAAAAAAGAAGGAGAAAGCTCTGACAGTGTCTCTTATCTTGCCATCTTGATGCCGGTTCATTTCCATAGCAGGACATAAGCTAAGTACTCTTGTTATTTCAGATTTGCTTGTCATTTTTACTATTGTTCATGATCTATTATTATCTTGTCTGACACGGGGTTGACATCCTCCAAGGGAGTTGAAATCCTCTTGGAATTGACACTATCAAGAAACCCCACATATTGTGTTCTAATCTTATCTGGTTTAGTTTTGTAGATCTAGCTTCTTGATATCATGCATCTACTTTCTTTACACCCGTATCATCCATCTCCATCTCCAAGGTACTAAGCCCTTGTATACGAGTGAGCTATAAAGAGAGCTATGAAGTGTGCAGAGCTATGAACTAGTTTGATTTATCAGAGTTACTGCTCCATTTGGAGAAGTCTTTAAGTAGAATAGAGGTGTGTTTGGAAGAAATCAATTGCTAGGGTTTAGATTTGATCTAGGGCATGTGGGATTTGAGTTGCAAAGCTTGAGAAAAGTAAAAGCTCACACCTTTGTAGTGACTATGAAACCAAAGAGAGAAATTAGAGTGACCATAAGGGAAAAGAAGAAGAAGGTGGAAATTGAAGTTGAGGATGCCCTTGAAATCCATTTTTAAAAATTTAGTACCCTAATGAGGTGATCATGGGTCACGATTGGGACTCACACATCTGTAGAATAAAAGTAAGAAATTACAACCATTAGATGATAGACAACAAGGATGAATTGGATAAATTGTTGGTTAAAAAGATGAACAAATAACGATGGTTGGTATGGACGTCATGACATTGTAGGTGAAAAATATTGAGAAAGGTAGGGATTTGTAGTTATATGAGCTTCCTTACTTTGGAAAACCAAAAAATTTGTACTAGTGGTTGATGAGTAGAGTCCATGATGACTTCTTTTACTTTGCTAGGTGGTAGATGCAGATCACAACGCCCCTGATTGGGACCTTGACAAGTTTAAGGAGTTCAGGCATAAAGGTTAGTAGCGACTTGATAGATAAGGTATAAATCATAGTGAAAAGTAAGGAACTGTACTACCTGAAAGGAGGGCATGGAATGGATATAGAAAAATTGAAGAAATATCTAATCATTCAAGGAGTGACACACCTCCTTAAAAAGTTGATCAACCATGATAGATGGTTACAGGTGAATACCTTATGGATACATATAGCAAAGAAAATGTCGAAGGGGTAACTTATAACTTGGAAGGTTTCATTACTGAAACCATTATTGAGGAAGCACATAAAGGTGAGAATATTAGTTTTGGTGTGATCCTTTTATCCCTTGTCTTTGTAGAAATTGGAGTGTCCATAGGCCAAAGGAAAAATTTTGGGAGTACCTTGTAGAGAAGAGATATCTTACAGAGAGATTTGAGAAGTACACTTGTGATGGGACTATGAGTGGTCCATTTAAGTAAAGAGTAGAGTTGTGGTATGCGAGACTCCACACTTGAATTTGAAGAAGAATAGAGGATACCCAAGGAATTACCTTAGGTATTGGGTAAGAATGTGCAGTTTGCACTATACCAACACTTCGTATCTCACAATTTGCAATGAAGGATGGGAGGTGGAGCCCGTGGTGTAATATTCTTTACGCTTTCACCGCACGATATTTTTCAACATCTATGTACAAATTATCGATGTGTGCCGATTGATTTTCAATGCTTTGAAAAGGTAGACTGTGACTACTACACATTGAGGAAAACATACATATATCCAAGAAAGTCTACTTACATTGAGAGGTTGCTTTCAAAAAGTATTGATATGAAGAATTTGTGAGTTTGGATGTGGTTGAAATTGGGGCAGCCCTTGTGTATATCCAACTCAAACCTAGGTTGGAGAATGGAAAATATGTGGAGAATGAGTTCGGACTTCCGACATAGGAGTGTTGAACCCAATTTTTCCTATTTTGCCCCTTGTGGAGGAAGAGGAAGAATATCTACAAGAAAATATTGGTGGATTGGTTCCCATAGAATGAATCATATTTGAAATATCACTATTTTAAGCTCTAAGATAATAAAGAAAAGCATGGTTAGCTTAAGACTTAACACTAGTGGAATTCTATCCCAAGTTCAAGTAAAACAGATATTGAAACTAGCCATAAATTCATGAGGCTTTTAGATGTAGACAACTTCTCTATGAGGGATAAATTATCAGGATGATCTTGAAATTTCTTGAGTAATTTCTCGCATAACTCATCCCAAGTTCTTATGCTCCCAATTTCTAAGGTTTTATACCATTGCAATGCTTGTCCTTTAAAGGATGCAACTAAAAGTCTTAAGGATACATCTTCATGAGTTATATTATGTAAAACACAAAGGGATGCAACATATTTGATGTGATATGTGAGAGTAATCTAATTTTCACCAGTGAATGAAGGTAAACTTTTCATGGCAACATTGGGAATATCATGATAAATTGGAATTACTAAAGGGATTCCATTAGTAAAGGTCACAAAATTCCTAGGTGGTTGAATAACCATTGGAATAAATGAGATTTGAATAACAAGATTAATACGTGGTGAAGGAATATTAAGAGGAGGGTTGCAAAACAAGGCCTATTATAAGGTAAGGTATTGCCAACTCTTCTTCTTCTTGTAGAATTCAAAGGTAAAGAAATAAAATCAGAAGGAATTCCTCTTACCGATGATCTTGTAGTCACTTTAGGCATGGAACATGCTATAAAACTAGTCTGAAATCAACCTTATAGAGTCACCAAATAAATCTTTTGATCTTTAGAATAAATTGTTGCAGTTTTTCTCTAAAAGTGACTTTGTTTTGTTGTAAATATGTTGTAAATTGTTGTAATTTGACTGCTGAGGTGAGTCTCCAGTATCAAGGTCGGTTCCTTTTGATGTATCCTAAACTAATTTTTAGGGGTTTTGAGGGTAAAAAGATGACTGTAAATGAATTGAAAATGGGGTGATACACCAAAATTGTTGAGGGATTTGATTGAGTACATGCAAAATCAATTTGAGAATGAATTTTGGATGCACAAACCAATAGTTTTCAGTAGAATATTAAGGAAAAACACTTGGTGTATTGAGGGAATGAGTCACAAAAATACAAGTAAGATAAACATGCACACTAATATTATGCAAAAATTACTAAATTTGCAGCAAGGTAAGATGATTAATCAGGGAATTTGACATTCACAAGAATTAATGAGATATACACACCACTGCAAATAATTGGAAAGGAAGAAATCAGTTCTCATTCAAGGGGAAAACTGGAAAATTTTCTTCAACACTCCTATGTCAAAAAGTCCTCCTTGTGCCTTGCAATTGCACACAATATATAGCAAGATTATTCACCCATCCCATCCTAAAAATAGGCTAAAATTTGTACTCACCCATGCATGCTAATTTTACCCCTTTATCATGAATAAATAAAGGAATAAAAATAGACATGCTAATACAATGAGGCATTAATAGCCTTGAGTTACAAAAATACATTACATTCAAGTCAAACTGCAGTTGATTGATCTATTTTTAATAAAGTAAGATGAATAATTTGGCTAATAATAGCCCTTTCTTGTTGTGTAAGTCTCCTCCAATGTGCATGCAAATCTTGTCTTCTAGTGCTTGATGTGACACTTACAATTTGATCCACTTGCAATGATAAATTTAGCACTCTTTAATTTACCCCTTGGATGCACATGCAAAAAAATAATCTCCTTGTGTGAAAAAAATAATTTTTTTTTGCAATACTTTTTGAAAAAAAATATTCACCCATGTATTTCATCCATTATGGGGACCACCTACAATTTGATGTTCAAGATCTGATGTTGACATTTATTTTCACCTTTTTCACACATGCAATACATTATTCTTTTCTTTTATAAGATATAATACCCTTGCTTATCTTCAATTTCCAAGGGGCCATTTTGATGTGCACATGTCCTCCATTATGTGATTCTCTTTTTGAATTTGGCATATATGATATTTTTAATCAAGATACAACCTCTTGATTATTAAAAATAGATCTAATGATTTTAGGTTTACCTTTCACTCCTTATAATTGCAATTTACTTTTTGACTTATATTATATAATATAATTCATTGGAATTCATTTTTTAGGACCACCTTTTACATAATCATGTAATAAACATTTATGATGTTGCAAATTAATTTTCACCTTTTGAATCACAAATACATACATACATTATCATATTCCATTTTTTAATGTAAGGTTCTCCTTTATTTATTTGACCATGGCAATTAATCAATCATTTATTAATGATTTCAAATTTTTGGCATATTGATCTTTTTGGCCATATTTTGAATTTTTGATATTGTGAATATTATTTAATCATTAGATTTTTACTTGATAGAATGGTAATATTGCAATATTTTGCAATTTTATTAATGATAACCTTAAAAGGAATTTTGACCTTTCTCCTCATGATATTTTTCATAAGTTAATTTTGATGGTTATGATTTTATTTTGGTTGAAGTTTCTAACCTTGAGTTAGCTATTGTTTTCCTATGGCTTGAAACGTGCACATTGCTTGATTACTAACTGGCTAAGCATTTGATCTTTACTACTTGATGATGGTTTTGCATTTTTCCCTTATTGATATGATATGAATATGATTAAATTCATTGCATGGATTGAACCTTTGATTCTATGAGCATGATTGAGTTTGTATTTGATTTGATTATTGATGATTAATTGATTTGATGATTTGTATTTTGGCCATTTTTATTTATTTTGGATTGATGGTGGGAACCATTGATCTTTAACTCTAGTTAGACAAGGTAGCATTTTGGTATTGGGTTATTCCATTTGACATCATCAACTTTTGATTGTTTTCAACCATTTAAGATCTCATCCATTGATCCTTAACTCTTGATGAGTTAGGTTTTTGAACTAGTTGAAAATCATCAAATCATTTCTTATCATTTTCATTTCATTTTGAGATTTTAAGTGGATGAATCCCTTCAAATTTTTTATTTTTTTTCATCATTTTTCTACATTTCGAGCTCAAAATTTGGTGCATTTTCAGAAATTTATGAGCTTTTTTCTCTGATTTTTTTTATGATAATTTTTTATCAGATTGAGATGAGATTTTGAGCTCTGCAAATTATATTTCTTGAGCCTCTTGACTTATTTGCTTGTTTATGGAACTCCTGAAGCTTTGGCTCTTGGTCATTTTGATGGACTTTTGAAGTATTTTTTTTTTTATATTTTAAGCTTATTTACTTAAATCATGGTTTTCATTGATGCATGAAGAAATTCATTTTTTGAGATTCATTTTTCTTTTAAATCGATTTTAATTTAAATCATTGTTGCATTTTTTTTTTCTTTTCATCTGATTAACATTATTTTCATCATTTTTTTGATTTTTTTTGATTTATCAATCCCAAGTTTAAAACTCATTATGGACATTTTTTATTTTTTTTGTATCCTTTGATTTTAGCCTTAATTTGAAGCATCCTATAGTTTGAATTTTCATCTTAAATTATAGGACACCCTTACGAACTATTTATGTAATTGCATTATGTTTATTACTCTTGAGATTCCTCCATTTATGTTTTTACTTACTATTTTTGAGTTTTCCATTTGAATATCTATTAGAGCTATTTAAATTTTATAACATCCATGAAGAAAATGAATTATTCCTTTATCTTTATTTGTATAACCACCATTTTAAAATTGTGGCTAAATAATTCAAAGTGTATTTGTTTTTGGGTTTTTTTGCATATTTTACTACATTTACTTTTGATTTGAGGGTTTAATTCATCATTATGAATC
This sequence comes from Taxus wallichiana var. yunnanensis, assembly GCA_018340775.1. Lineage (NCBI taxonomy): Eukaryota > Viridiplantae > Streptophyta > Pinopsida > Cupressales > Taxaceae > Taxus > Taxus wallichiana. The sequence continues at coordinate 337,724,375 of CM031239.1, read as the reverse complement.
TAGTGATTTCTTTTTTTTTGATTTAAATCCTTTTACAATATCATTTGCATAAAGTATTATTTCTTGAGTGAAGCTTGAATTTACAATGCTTGTTTTGCTTGCATTTTTCCCTGTTTGAAAAATTCATAAATTTTTCCCATTCATTTTTCATTTTTATTTATAAATTTCTTTATTGCTCATTATATTTTCTATGAATTTTTATTGCTCATTTCATATTATTTTGGTATCAATACTTTTTATCCATGATCAATGGTGCTTCATCTAAATTTATGGTTTTTTAAAAGGGCTCCATTTTGTTTTTCAATCGAATTTATAATGGTTAAGTTGTACATTTACCACCATTTAAGAAGGTAGGCACTATTTTCCACCTTTAACTAGTTTTGTATTTCTTTTTTGATCTAATCTTTTTATTATTATACCTTTGTTTGTAACTTAATTTCATAGCTAATACAAGTGATTCGAACTTTGACTTTAGCTTTTTTCAATTTTTGTTTTTTTTGCCTTTCATTGAGTGAAACTTGAGATGGCCCATGAATTCTAATTTTTGATTTTTGAAACTTTACCACTAAAATCTTTGAGTATGTATTAATCATTTAAAAATCAATTTAAATGTTTTTTTATTGTTTAAATTCAAAATTTTTTTTTTCATAATTTAAGAACAAGATAGCTCATTCTTAAAATTTTTTGATTTTTTTTTATTTTATTTTAGACTTAATTATTTTTGAAATGTTCTTCATAGTTTAAATTTTTTATATGAAATAAATGTATATTCTTATTTTTCATAGCTATATTTTTTATGGCATTACTTTTAATAATAACTTCCTTTTCTTTTTTCATCAAGAAAATTATGTTTTAAGTTAGATGGAGCTTTATCGAATCCTTCAATTTTGAGAAGGTGTCATAAATTTGTATTGTAGCATTTTTTTAGATTTTTTAATTTATATTATTGTATTTTGTATTTGTATATGATATCTTATCTATTCATTCTTATTTTGTATTTATATCTCAAGATCATTAAAACTTGATATTTGAAAACTTCATCCTTTTGATCTAATTTAGCTTTATAATGGAGATTTGTTTTTTATTTTCAATCTTTAGATAAATTCATAAAAAAATTTGATGATTTAAATTTTGTTTATTAAAAATGATATATTTGAAAGCTTTATTTTCATAAAGATGAATTTATGAGAAATTTATCATTTTTTTTTACTTTTTTTTATTGTATTGGATGAAAATTTTATTTGAATAATTTTTATATTTCATAATTGTCAAACCTTGAAAATATTTTTTTTAAATAATTTCATCATATTAAAATATTTGATTATAAAAAAATTTTATCTTGGATTTACATCATATTTATTTTAATTTTGATTATTTTAACTTAACATTCAACTTTTAAATTAACTTTATTTTTCAATTCTTTTCATTCATTTTGAATTAATTTTATTTTTATTTTTGAACTTGATCTTTATTTTTGAAGTTTAAGAATTTTGAATTTGAAATATTTAATTTATTAAATTATGTGACATTCTTTAGATAATAACTACCCATGTATGATTGAATCTTGACTACTCATAAGTCATTATAAATTTACCTTATTTATTAGTAAAACTTTAGAACTCTCTTTTATAGGACATAAGTGCTTCATACTCCCTTGGACTATAGTCTCTTTATTTGATTTCATGTGTTCTGATGAAAATTTTGAACAAACAATCTTAATTGATATTTGTAATATTAATTTATTCAGTATCCCACTACCATTTTCTTCTAGATCATTCTTTATCCTAAAAATTTAAATAGCTTTTGAATGAACAACCTCTTTGTATGTACTTTTTATGTTGATTAGCACTACTTTCCTTGTATCTTTCACTTGAATCCCTTTGATATACATGCATAAAAATGGAATTTGTTCATGTGCACTTTTCTTTAGTAACTAAAATTCTTTCATTTTACTTATGAAATAAGATTACTTTTTTTATTTGAAAGATATTTTTGAAAATATAATTTAAAAATATCTCTTCCATTACTTATTTAATCATTTGTTCATTGTCATATTTTATTTGAATTTCCTATTTTTATCAATAATTTTTTTTATCATTTTACTTTTAAATGATTTCATTTGAAATCATTCATTCTAAAATAAAGATTATATTTAAATTCTTTATTTCTTATTATTATTTTCATAAGATCATAACTCTTGTTTTGGAGTTTTGAAAATATGCATCTTTAACTCTCTTATTAGATTTTTTCATTTTTGGTATCTACTATGAAATGAAACTTCCTCTTTGTGTTTTTAGAGGTTTTTAAAAATATTTGCAATTTTCTTTATACAAAACCTTTTCATTTTTTTGAAAACCTTTCATTGTAAAATCAAAATGCTTCTTGTTATCTTTGAAGTTTGATTTTGATTTTTTCTCTAATGTACTTGTAACTTTATTTATGGAACACTATAAACTATGATCATATTTTTTTTTTTTACTTGAAACATTTTTCAATAAATGTATCATGAAAGATTCATTAAATTTGTTTTAATATTTCTTTTAGTACAGTAATCATTTATGTAAAATATTTTTTTTTTCTTTCTTCATCTACTGTATACTACTACACACTTAAGAAAATAGTTAGAAAATATTTAGGCTTTTTGGCCTCTCTTATGTTCCATAGTTTTTCTTTTCTCTTTCTTTTTTGAAATGATTCTAGGAATCATATGTGTTGATGTAGAATATTGCTCTTATCAATTGTGTATTGTATATATGATGTACCTTATGCTTCTTTTTAGAAATCCATTTGCATATGTATAGTTAGATAAGTACATATATAGATTAAACCTGAGCTCAAATATTGATGCCTTTTTTTTTTCATTTTTTAGGTACATTATGACTACTAGGAGAGAGATAAAAGAAGAGATGAAGAGCTGAAGTGAATGAAGAAGAATAAGAGAACCCAAGGAAATGATGGGTTTCTTCTATACTCTTTTACTTTTAACTTCATGCATATGTACTTCTTTCTTTAGTAGTTATGAGTTACATCCCATGGCTTGTGTGGGAAATATTGTACTTCTTCATGAATAAATAACATTTAATTTTTGTACTTGAGTTGTATACTTCTTTTTTGCTTTTTTAGCTTTATGACATGTATATTGATTGTATAATAAAATAAACAACTCAAACACATAATTAAATGTATTTACATGTAGAAATAATGAGTTTTGAAATACTTGTAACTTAATAATGAACTCTCTTTCTTGTAAACTGTAACTCTATTTGTTGTTCCCAAATTTAGCATTTCACCTAAAACTGTGATTCCGCCTTCATCAAGGCAATGCATTAGTCCTTGGGGATTTTGTGTTTCCTTGTTGAAGATGAACATGGAATGGAAGGCTATGTGAGGTGTTACATTTTGTAACAACACACATAGCTACAGATTACATGTAACTAATCAATTGTTGCAACTAAAAACATAATAAAATGTAATGCATTCCCCTAGTTAGGTCCACTTCATCAATGCCATCCATCGTAATGAAGTTTTGAGTTCCCATTTTTGCACAAGTGTAAAAATTGTCAACATTTCTAGTGATCCTATGGGGAAAGTTGCTTCTACTAGCTTGTAGACTAGTGCCTTTCTCTTGTCCATTGGGCATGGAGTTAAAGCATATAACCAAAACTACCTTTTGAAAAAAAAAAAACTAAAGTTGGGAAAGGATCTAGAAACTAGATCATGTGCATGAATGCACTTATTGAATTGAAAAACATTGCAATGTGCATGAAAAGCACTTATTGAAAGGGAAATCCTACTCTAACCAAACATTGTAGGATTTTCAATAACAATGTTTAAGAAACATACCATTCATAGGAATGGGAAGTTCCTCTCCATTCAACCTTGAAAGATGAAATGCATTGTGTTCTTTGCAAGCTGAAATCATGTAAGGACCACTCTAGATTGTATCAAACTTTCATGTGGTTTCCTAGCTTTGCATGATCAACATCCCATTTTAACACAATGTCTCCTTCATTGAAGACTCGAACTTAGCCTTCTTATCAAAAAGTTTTCTTTATCTATTTTTTATTCTTTTCCATGTTTAGATGAGCTTGATCTCTTAGCTCTTGCAACTCCATTAACTCTGCATAATGAAACCTGCAATGGTTCATTCTCAAGTAATTCCATCTGATGCAACAAATCAATGCAGGAAACTCAACTGAGATGGGCATTCTTTCCTCTCTTCCATAAACAAGCTTGTATGGTGAATTGCCAACTGATCTTTTAGGAGTCACTCTATCAGCCCAAAGTGTTGAATTCAACATTAGATGCCAAGCTCTTTGGTTATCTTTGAGTGTTCTTTTGATGATCCTCAAAATATTCTTATTAGTACTTTCAGCTAATCCATTACCTTGTGGGTAATAATTAGATGATGTACTTAAATAAATTTCATGCTTGATAGCCCAATATGTTACCTTTGCACCAAGAAATGCTAAGGCATTATCTGAAATGATAGTTGTTGGAACACCAAATCTGCAAACTATACCTTCGTAAAAGGATAGTATTGAAGTTTCATTAGCTTCTTTTAAGGCTGCTTTCAGTCAACATGTAAAATAATATGTAGTAGTCAAGATCCACTTGTGTCCTTGTGATGAAGGTGGATTTATCATGCCAATAAAGTCAAGACCCCACTGCATGAATGGTTGATCCACTGAAATAGGCTGTAGGGGAAGTGAAGCTAAATGTTCTTTTCCAACAAAGAAAGCACATTTCTTACACTTTTCTGATCCATTCAAAGAAGTCCTTGAATATGTTGGGCCAATAGTAACCAACTTTCATAATTTTTAAGGTTGTAGTACGTGCTGAAAAGTGACCTCCTACAGGTCCTTCATGAAATTGGATAATAGTTGTTTGAATTCTATCATAATCAATACATCATAGAAAAATTCCATTTATATCTCTTTTAAATAACACACCATCAATGAAAACATAAGGTACAACTTGTAACCTAAAATATCTTCATTTATTCTTGTCCATACCTTCGGATAAGTACCGTGTTAGGTAAGTAGTTAACCAAATCAGTCATCCATCTTGATTCTGAACTTCTTGACTAAGTTCGGGTTTTTGATTTTTTGGTTGTACCATGGTATTAATTGCTGATACGTAATTTCAACATGTTGTTTTGGATCTTTTGATTCTACACCTGTTGTTTTTCCATATCAGCAATTAGATGCTCACACAAACCTTTTCCTCGAACTATTTTCACAACATGGATGTCAACATCATATTCCATAACTTTCGTAATCCATCACCTGCTCTCTTCTCATTTAGCTCTTTGTTCAACAAGAATGCTTTAACACTTGGATGAGAGACTAAAGACATGTATCTTATTATTGGAAAGCATGTACTTAAATTTTTCAATCCTCTAACTACTGAAAGTACCTATTTTTCAAGAAAGGTGTACCTTGTCTCGTAGTCATGCAAACTTTGTCCAAAGAAAGCAATTGGCTACTTAGTGTTTTCATCATTAACCTAAGTTAAAATAGCTGAAATAGTCTCAGCTCCTACAAGTGCATACATTGTAAAATATTTATCAAAATTTGGATTTGCAAGAGTAGGATCTTGTGAAATGGTTGACTTAATGGCTTCAAATCCTTTTCTCCCTTCGTTGGTCCAAGAGAAAGTCTTATCTTTCTTTAACATGGTTGTTAATGGCTTGACTAATGCTACAAAATATGGAACAAATCTTCTAACAAAGTTGATTTTTTGAGAAAAATTTGTAATGCTTTCTTATGATGAGGCAAGGATATTGTGAAATAGCTTTGATTCTGAAAGGATCAATAGCTAAACCTTGTTTAGAAATAATATGACCAAGCAATTTACCTTGATGTACTGAAAAAATGGACTTTTTGGGATTCAAAGATATTCCAAACTATGTCTGCAAAGCTGAAAAGTCTTCCTTAAATGCATTAGATGTTCATCAGAATTTTTGAAAATATGGTGACATCATCTAAGTAAACCAATATGCATTTATTTAATAAGCTATGAAAATCCATGTCCATTGCACGTTGAAATGTTGCATTGGCATTTGAAAGTCCAAAAGGCATTCTTTTATAAGCATAAGTACCCCACTTTGTGGTGAAGGTTGTTTTATATCTATCTTCTTCACACACAAGGATCTGATTGTATCCATTGTAACCATCCAAAAGAGACAATTTGTTTGAACTAGAAACTATTCTCAAAATATGATCCATATTGGGCAATGGATAATGATCTTTTAATGAAGCTTTATTAAGGTCTCTAAAATCCACACATAGCCTAATTTCTCCATTATTTTTTCCGAATAGGAACAAGATTAGCTACCCAACTTGAATGCTTAACTGGAAAGATAATACCTGATTCAATCAACTTAGATAACTCTTTTCTCATTAATGGCTCAATCTTTGATTTATTGGCCTTTTGCTTCTACCTAACTGGCTTGGAATTTGGTTGTAACTCTATTGTATGTTGAGCTAAAATTGGATCAAATCCTCTCAGATCTTGGTATTTCCAAGAAAAACATCTCTGAATTCTTTACATAATTTAATAAATGATTTTTTAGCTGAGGAACATACCTTTCCAATAAATAGTTTCTTTTCATCATCCACCAAGATTTCTTCGTAGTTATCTGCATGTGGTTGAAATCTTTCCTTTGTCTTTTCTTAACTGATCATCAAAACTGAAAATGTCTTCTAGTGTAACCAATCCTTGAGGAAACTTGTTTGTCTTCAACTGAAACAATCTGGTCACCATAGAAGTGCTGCAATTTTTCCTGATTTACTATAGAAAATTCAGCTTCTTGCTGCAAAAAACATGTAGATATGTTCATCATCTTCGAAAACTTGCCAATTTTCTTCGTTATCAAGTACTGAAGGTCTGATAATCAACTTTATATGTGGTTGTACTTTGCTATTTTTGATTTGTTCTAGTACATCAAAGCTAGCACCAACTGTCATTGTAAAGTGTTTGCATGTTTATTTTTCAGCTCTTGGGATAGATTGAATGTTAATAGCATCAAAATCATCCATTAAGTCTAAAACTCTATGTTTGTAAGATTTCAACAATGAATTCTTACACACATTAAAGTTTTTCACTTGATTAATAACTAACTCGAATCACCAAAAACTTGTAAAGTATTGATACCTCTCTTTCTGGCCCATTGCAAGCCATGAATTAATGCTTCGTATTCAACTACATTACAAGTACAAGAAAACTACAGACTTAAAGAGTTGAAAAGTACCTTTCATTTGAAGGGGAAGTAAGCATTAAACCTACACCTTGTCCTTTCTTATTTTTAGCTCCATCGAAGTGAAGCTTCCATAGCCCTTTTTGTTTTTTTCTATTTTGGACAACAAGGGGAATTGGTGCATTTTCTTCATGCAAGCAATAAACACCAAAAAATATTCTTCGCTTCTTTGAAAGGGTCATAAGCATGTTATTCTTGAGTTTTTTCATCCATAAATAGATTAGAAACATCGTCTAGTGTAGAAACATGTGTTGTAACATCAAAATCAGATTGATCTAAAGTTGCATAATTTTTTGCATGTTTGAAGCATGAGGCTCAATATGAAATCTAGCCAAAGGATCTAAATTTATGGTAACTTTAGTTCCATACCTTGTAGTAAAGAACAAAATGACCAATCTGAAGAGAGATAACCTCCTATTTTTGTTGTAAAATCTCATGATAAACATAAGGCAAAATAGGGAGGTAAATCTACAACAATCACATCTTGTAAAATAGTAACATTGGGACAAACATGTAAGGTTACCTCCAGATTTTTGATAATGCCAATTGTGTTGGTTATTGTTCCCATCTAGCTACAACATGTTTTTTTTTCATAGGCTCATATTGCAGGCCCAATTTTTTCTGCAATTGCTTTTGGCATAACTGTGTTACTTGCACCATTATCAACCATGCAATTATGAACTAAATGATCTCAATAATCAGAGATAGATAAAATGGTGGTGGCTTCTTGATATCATGAGCATTTAAGACCTTTTGAACCATCCATTTAACCTCTTTAATGTGGTCTTGCTCCATTGTTCCAAGGACCATGTCTACTTTCTGGGCTTCCTTTTTACTATTTTTTGATGAAATTGTAGCTTAGCAAGCTCATGAGAAAGTAAATCTTGTTGTCCTAGAATACTTAGAGCATCCCATAGTGAAATATTAATATTATGCTTCTTCATTACATCAACAATGTTAAAAGAAGAAACCATTTTTGAAACAACTTCTACCATTTTAGCATAAGCTTTAGCAAAAAAATGACTACTCTACTTTAGCAACTTTTTGAAATCTAGAGGTATGAAGAGTCTTCTGGGATTAGGATATAATTGTTTTTGTTGGTATTTTTGAGCTGAACTACTTGTTGTTTTTTTTAGGAATAATAAACTATTAGCTATTTTTTGACCTACACTTGTTGTTTTATCGGTGATATGGGGGAAAATGTCTATTTTGTTGTTTTTCTCTCTCTTGAGCCTTTTCTTGAGACCTAGTTGTGATTGTAATAAAATATTCCTCTCCAAAGCTTGACTAGATTTTGTTTTAGTGGTTTTTGACTATGAGCTTCTTGCTGCCCACCCTCCATTTGAGGCATGAATAATGCTTTCAGGTTGAGGTTGTGCAACAAGGCTTATATTCAGGAATGCATTTGGACAATTGGTAGTTGAATGAGGTTGATTACAAGGTTGACACCATTCTTTAAAACCATGTTAACTGGAACAAGAGCACTAGATGAACTAGGGATTTTGGGTCAAATTGCCTTGGTTGATATGGTTGTCTATAATTCTAATTTTGTTGATAAGGTTGCCTATTCTATTGATTTTGTTGATTTTGTTGATAAGGAGCTTGATAGGGCCTGCTAGGCTGAGCTAATTTGTTTTCAATTGATGTCAATTTATTACCCATAGTCTGTAGAGCCTTGAATACATCATCTGATGGAGCTAAAACAATAGGCTCTATAATGGTAATAGGTTGTGGAATAGGTAAAAATCTACTATAAGAGGCATTAAAGGCCTTGGTGCCAATTTCCCAGCTTGAATAAGGTTGTTTTCATCCCTAATGGCAATATCATAAGATGTTGGGAGAGTATCTCCTCCCATAGACTGAATCATAGTTGAAATATCATTGTTTAAGGCTCTAAGATAATAAAGAAAAGCATGGTCAACTTGAGGCTTAACACTAGCTGGAATTCTTTCCCAAGTTCTAGAAAAATGGATATTGAAACTAGCCATAAATTCATGAGGGGATCTTTTAATTGTAGACAACTACTCTATGAGGGATAAATGATCAGAATGATCTTGAAATTTCTTAAGTAATTTTTCTCCTAACTCATCCCAAGTTCTTATGCTCCCAATTTCTAAGGTTCTATACCATTGCAAGGCTTGTCCTTTAAAGGATGTAGCTAAAAGTCTTAAGGCTACATCTTCATGAGTTATATTATGGACACACAAAGGGTTACAACATCTTTAATGTGTTTTGTAGGAGTAATCTAATTTTCACTAGTGAATGAAGGTAAAATTTTCATGGCAACATTGGGAATATCATGATAAACTTGAATTACTAAAGGGATTCCATTAGTAAAGGTCACAAAATTCCTAGGTGGTTGAATAGCCATTGGAATAACTGGGATTTGAAAAACAAGATTAATACATGGTGAAGGAATATTAGGAGGAGGGTTTCCAAAACCAGGCCTATTATAAGGTAAGGTATTGCCAACTCTTCTTCTTCTTACAAAATTCAAAGGTAAAGAAATAAAATCAGAAGGAATTCCTCTTACCGATGATCTTGTAGTCACTTTAGGCATGGAACATGCTGCAAAAATAGTCTGAAATCAGCCTTATGGAGTCACCAAATAAATCTTCTTGATCTTTAGAATAAATTATTGCAGCTTTTGCTCCAAAAGTGACTTTCTTTCACTGTAAATATGTTGTAAATTGTTGTAATTTTCCTACAGATCTGATTCGTTGTCCCACCAGAGCATGCCAAAAACTATTATCTCTCGAAAGTGCACCCTATTGAGAGATGACTACAGGTGTTCTAAGCTTTCTCTGGATCTCTCACTTTCATAGATACAATGGAAACACCTCAGGTCTTTGGTATACCTATTATTGAGGTGAGTCTCTGGTATTAAGGCCAGTTCCTTTTTGATGTATCCTAAACTAATTTTTAGGGGTTTTGAGGGTAAAAAGATGACTGTAATGAATTGAAAATGGGGTGATACACCAAACTTGTTGAGGGATTTGAATTGAGTACATGCACAATAAATTTGAGAATGAATTTTGGATGCACAAACCAATAGTTTTCAAGTAGAATATTAAGGCAAAACACTTGGTGTATTGAGGAATGATCACAACAATACAGTAAGATAAACATGCACACTAATATTATGTAGAAATTACTAAATTTTGTAGCAAGGTAAGATGATTAATCAAGGAATTTGACATTCACAAGAATTAATGAGATATACACACCACTGCAAATAATTGGAAAGGTAGAAATCAGTTCTCATTCAAGGGGAAAAACTCAAAAATTGCTTTAAGCACTCCTATGTCTCAAAAATTCCTCCTTGTGCCTTGTAATTTCACACAATATATAGCAATATTATTCACCCATCCCATCCTAAAAATAGGCTAAAATTTGTACTCTCCCATGCATGCTAATTTTACCCCTTTATCATGAATAAATAAAGGAATAAAAATAGACATGCTAATTACAATGAGGCATTAATAGCCTTGATTACAAAAATACATTACAATCAAACTATAATTGACTGATCTATTTTTAATAAATTTGGATGAATAATTTGGCTAATAATAGCCATTTGCTTTTGTGTAAGTCTCCTCAATGTGCATGTAATCTCTGTCTTCTAGTGATTGATGTGAGACTTAAAAATTGATCCACTTGCAATGATAAATTTATCACTCTTTAATTTTTCCCCTTGGATGCACATGTAAAAATAACCTCCCTGTGTGAGAAAAATAATTCTTTTATTTGCAATACTTTGCAAAATATTCACCCATGTATTTCATCCATTGTGGGGACCACTGCAGGATCGATGTTGACATCTTTTTCACCTTTCTTGACACATGCAATACATTATTCTTTATAAGTATAATACCCTTGCTTTGTCTTCAATTTCCATGTGGGGCCACCTTTGATGTGCACATGTCCTCCATGATGTGATTCTCTTTTTGAATTTGGCATATATGATCTATTTTAATCAAGATGGAAACCTCTTGATTATTCTAATATAGACTAAGGTTTTATTTACCTATGTCACTCCCTTTGAATAAAATTTGCACTTATGTGAAAATATAGGTCATGGGACCCCTTTACATAATCATGTGATAAACATTATGTTGACCCCCTTTTGAATCACAAGGTACATACATAGTCGATAAGGTTCTCCTTTGTTTCTATTGACCATGGCATTAATCAATCAAATATTAATGATTTGATTTCTTGGCATATATTTGGTTTTTGGCCATACTTGACTTTGTTGATGTGAAATATTATTTAATCATTGGTTACTGTAGCAATGGGTAATATTGCAAACTTTTACAAAGTTTATGTAATGATAACCTTAAAAGGAGCTTGTCCCCTCCTCATGATAGCTCAACCCTTTCGATGGTTGTGTCGGTGAAGTTTCTAACCTTGAGTTAAGTTAGGTTTTATTTTCCTATGGCTTGAAACGTGCATGTTTCTGAACTCCGATTGAGCTATGAGCCATTGTGGTGGAGTTTGCATTGAATCTCCCTTATTGATATCAACCATTGATTGAAGTGCTTTTAGGCGTGAACCGTCAATTCTCTTAGAATTTGAGTTTGTATTGATTGTGGGATTTAATTGATCCTGTAACTGATTCATGGCCATTTGATTCATGGTACTTTGATGGTCTGGAACCATTGATATATTAACTCTAGCTAAAAAGGTAGTTTTTAGTAGGTTATCATATGGTCATCGTCAATTTTGTACTATGAGATCTCATCCATCGATCCTTAACTCTTGATGAGTTAGGTTTGATTGAAAAGGATCATCGAGCTTATCATTTGTCATTTCCATTTTCTCCCCTGAGTGGAGAAGCCCTACAAATTTTTTTCACTGCCATTGTTCTGCATTTTGAGCTCAAAATTTGGTGTATTTTGAGAAATTTACGAGGTTTTGTCTCTGATTTGTTGTTTATGATAAGGTTTTGCAATCGTGAGATCTGTCATCACCAATCCGGCACTATGATAATTCTTCACCGGGAACTCCTCGTGCTATGATTATTTACTAATGCACAGCCTTTAGTTTGGTGGATGTAATATGGAAACAAAACAACAACATAACACAAGAATACCATCGACTATGATAAGACAGAATGATGACAAATCTGAAATATCAAAATAAATTATAATATTAACATGAAATCACATAATCTCACCCATGAGGTACTTCAAGTGTTATTGACTTCACTTGCCTTTCACCAAGACTATGGGAGAAACTTTACAATTACACCTCTTAATGGCTTCTTCAACACACCTTTAAACTGATGGCTTCCTTCGCACACTTCCTACAATATTTCTCACTACTTCCTTCTATGCTAAATGAGGGGGGTAGCCTCTCTATTTATAGAACTTCCAGGCTTATCCATCTTATCTCTAAGATAGGATAAGAAATCCACTCGACGAATCATATTCCATACCTTAACTCTTATATGTACATGTAAGCTTATCTTTTAAGATAAGATAAACCTTATCATTTTACATGGGTTCCACATTTTTAGACTTTTTAAAATAAAATACACAAAATATTTATGACATCACTCCTTGTCCTTATTACCAATATAATATTTCTAATTCCTAATCACGTAGACCCTACTTCTCTAATAACCCAAACTTTGACATTTTAACATTACCGAACCACTTACGACAAATATTTACTTTTTACAACATTCCTATTGTACTTTGACTATTACCGTACTCCACATTATTGGTGGTGGCATCGACGTGGCATCGTTATCTTCTATCGACGCTACTACTAATTATACTTAACAACATCATATTCCTAATACATATATTAATGAAATAGAAATTACGGAGGAAAATTTTAGTGTCAACATCTTCCCCTTCCTAGCTTCTACTCCGTCCCTGAGTGTAGACTATTATGGTTCTTGGAAAATCTTCAACTTGTCGTGGTTGACCCATTTCGTAATGGGAGTGCCATCCAATTCCTCCATCGGTATGTACCATTTTCTTGCATAGCTGCTTTATTTTGTAGGGCCCCATCCATTTTGGAAGAATTTTTCTCTGTCTTCTTTTTTTTATATCTGGAATCATATACTAGAACCAAGTCATTCACATGAAATGGAGACCACCGGATCTTTTGATCAAAGTATTCCTCCCGCTTCATTTTATTCTTATGGCTTGTATCCTTTGCTATTTCTCTCGTTTCCTCCAAAGAAATGAAGATGTACCAACCTTTATTTTTGAATCACTTTCATCCATCCTTTCATTTTTCATAACTCTCACAAAGTGGGAATATCAAACTCAATAGAAGAAGCTGGATCAATGCCATAGGCCAACTGAAATGGGGAGTATCTCTTTTGCTGACTTTGATGTTGCCCTATACGCCCACAATGCCGCATGAATCCTTTTATCCCATTTATGTACTGCAAGGCTGCATCTTTTGCTAGAATTTGACACAACACAAAGTTTGTTGTTCCACTGCCCATTTTTGCTTGGCTTGTATGTTGTTGCCTTCCCGTGCTTAATAGAAAACTTATTGAATAGGGCTTCTACGACCTCATTAATGAAGTGGCTTCCTTGATCTCATTACAATTTCTAATAGGCAACCAAATCGGTGACAATGCATTCATACATGAACCTTGCCACTTCATCCATGGAAGTTGTTTTCAATGGCCTAGCTTCAACCCACTTGGTTAAATAATCTGTGGCAACTACAATATACTTATTTTGGCATGATGTAGTTGGAAGTGGACCTACAATGTCTATTCCCCACTTTTCAAAGGGACCAAGGGGAAGAATAGGACATAATGGAGCTGATGAAGTCTTACGGTTACCATGTGTTTGACAAATATCACATGTCTTACAATAATTATAACAATCTTTAAAAAGAATGGGCGGTGATAACGCATCTAAGATCCTTCTTGCTTTGTAAGTTGTCGAGAGAAGTGCCCTCCACATGTACCATTGTGGAATTCTTCTAGCAGATTCCTTCCCTTGATCACGTCCATTTGCCCTCTTGTAATTTCCATCAGTCCTATTCGAAATAATATCGCATGCGAGAATAGAATATGGACGACCGGCTTGAGTAATCTTTCTCTTATTCTTTGCATTGGCACCATCAGAAACTTGAATTCATTCGGATAATTCCAAATATCTATGTATTCACTAGGGATTGTGTCAAGGGATAACAAGGCTACATCGAGGAAATCATCATCATCACAAGATGATCCTAAACCATCATAGGCTCGAGAGAGTGCATCCGCATTGACATGCTTCTTTTCCCGGCCTATCTATTATATCAAATTCAAATTCTTTTAGCAAAATTATCCATCTTGCTATCCTCCCCGATGGGTTAGGCTTATTTACAATATATTTTAGAGCCTCGATGATCTCACATTCTGCAACTAGAAATTTTTTCCCTAGCAAGTAATTTCTAAACTTCTTTACAAAGCAAAAATGATAAAGCAGAGCCTCTTTTTCGATTCAAGTATAATTTACCTCAGCTCTACTCATTTGTCTCCGCTCCTAAAGTAAATTGGATGTTCATTCCCATTTTAATCCTTTTGGCTCAAAGTACTTCCTAGTGTGTATTCGAGGCATCGTGTACACAGTGAATTGCTTGCTCCAACTGGATTCTTCAAAACAGTGAAGACACAAGGGCTTCCTTGCTTGTCCAAAAGCTTCATGCGCCTTATTTCCTGGTTCATAAGTAACATCCTTCTTCAAGAACTGGGTTAGTGGCTGTGCAATCTTTGAGAAATTCTTGATGAACCTTCTATAGTAACCCACATGGCCTAAAAATGATCTCAACTTACTTCTATTAAGAGGAAATTGTAAATCTTTGATTTTTGAAACTTTATAAGGATCAGTACCAATACCATCTCTGGATACAACATGCCCTAACAAAACGCCTTTAGAACATCCAAAGAGACACTTTATAGGGTTTAGTGAGGTTTGTTCTTCATCTAACCCTTGAAATGCTGTCTCCATTTGGTGCGAGTGGTCCAACTTGCTCCCATAGATGCAAAAATCATCCAGTAAATACTCGATGAAGGTCCCAATGTAAGGTTTGAACACCCTATTCATCAAACGCTGGAATGTTGCTGGAGCATTACACAACCCAAAAGGCATAACTCTATAAGCAAATGTTCCCTAAGGAGTGGTGAATGTGGTCTTCAACTGATCTTTTTCTGCTATACGAACTTGGTCAGAGCCGCTATATCCATCAAAAAACTATAGCACTTCCGCCGCTACTTCATCCAAGATCGATCCGAAAATGGAAGAGGGTAATGATCCTTCTTTGTTGCCTTATTGAGCTTCCTGTAATCAACACAAATGTGTAGCTTCCCATTCTTTTTTATTGAGATCACAATGGGAGAAACCCATTTTGAATTCTCCACAACAAATATGAATCCTGCATCAAGCAACTTATCTATTTCTTCTTTTACAGTCTTGGAAAAATTGGGATTCATTCTATATGGCATTTGCTTTATGGGCTTAGCACCATCTACCAGCTCAATAGAATGTTCTACCCAACTTACTTGACGGAGTTCGTTGTAATCAAAAGTGAATAGGAGTATGTACCTTCGAAAGAGCTGGAGGTAGGATTCCTTCTCACTCTCCATCAAGCAATCACCAATCTTTATTTGTTGGAGACGATCATCAACTTCTTCTTTAGATAATTTTATGGGGTCATGAGTTGGTGTGATCTGGAAGGATAACCATGACTTGAAACATCCACCTCACTTTCTTCATCTTCGAGTGTCCATTTCACCTGGTACTAGAGTAATCGAGAGGATGTCCAATCATCGGTTTCATCACTTGAATCCACGAGGTTCTGCCTTATGATGTCGAGGGATCACATTTATCTTCAAACTCTCTCTACCACGTCCAAGTGTCATGAAACCTTCATTCCAGTAGTTTCTTGTATGAACTCTCCTTAGCCATGGTCTTCCCAAAGCAGCATTGGGTACGTAATAAGATTACCATTTTTCATCACCCGAAAGTCTACCACACATACCACACCCATAACAGAGATATTGCCACATTTGAAACTACACCTTCGGTTTAGTTTTTCCTTTATTTAATGACCTTAACATAAGTGTTGAAGGGCGATCAATTTTAAACCCAACATATTCATTACTGAGACTTGGTCATTACATTAATCGTAGCACCTCCATCAACTAAGACATCATGAATTGAAATACCATTACATAATACCTCGCCTTTTGGAGCATAGGGATCTCGCCTCGCCTCCAAAACAGGGACCTCAACCTCCTTCCTTCTTCGAGCATTGAGTCCACCTCGCAACTCCCGCCTCTTCTCAGAAGACATAGCTAAGAGTTGACCATATGTACTATTTGCAGGCCTTTTGGACAGATCTTCCAAGATGGAGTATGGTCCTTGCCCCTGTGAAATCAGAAAATCCTGCACACCCAAATTTCTTCTCCTATGTTTCTTACTAGTTTCTTCTTTCATCTTCTTAGGATCATTTCCATCTTGATTATCTTTTTCTTTCTTTCTTTTTGTTACAAACACATCTACTTCATTATTTCTGCTCTTATCTACTAAATCAAAATAATTCAGGGTGCTTTTCCTTTATCATTATCTCCTTTACAGATGTAGAAGCTCTATCTAGAAAATTATACTTATAATGACCCTTTTATAACAACCATAACATACAACTTCGAAATATTTCTTTTGGACCTCTATCTCCTCCCCGAGAACTAAATTCCTTTCCTCAAGAAGATTAATAGTTAATCGACCCATCTTTTTGAGAAAATCTTCATACTCAAAAGTAGATGTACCAGGAGAAATATTTGTGCTCACCGGGAGTGGTTGTGGATTCTGGACCAAAGGTGCTGGTGTAGGCTCTACTTTAGCAACAATTTCTTTGGGCTCCTCTTCCATGCTTTCTTCTTGCCTTCTTGCAATCTCCTTTGCTTGTTCAATGGTAGCTGGGCGGTCATACTTCACTCGTTATCGATCTTCTCGGCTTCATCCCAAGAATGAAGTGCTTACAGAGGAGATTATCCATGATTCATCAACCCATCGCTAATCCTTCCTTCCGGATCTGGGCATCGAGCTTCCTTCTTAGCTCTAGAACACGAGCATGATAATCCCTTATCTTCTCCTTCTCTCCTTGGGATAGCTTTGTGATCTCGATCATGAGATCTACATATTTCTATTGTTCACCAAATTCTTCAAGAAAACTTTCAGTTAATAAATCCCATGAATTTTTCACATTATCACCTAGTGTTTCAAACCACCTAAGTGTTGAACCATCCAAAAAGGTAGGAAAAATTCAGTCCATTGTTCCCCTTCTTATAAGTCCATTACAAATACAAGATCGCTTAAACTCTTGAATGAAAGAAGAAGCATCTTCATTAGATTGAGCTGAAAAAATAGGAATCTTTCCCATTTTCAAAAGTAACCACCGTGAAATACCAACTCACAAGTACAATCAACAAGACTTATGTGTACAAATAATTGGAATCACTATACTAGAAAGTGACTTTACACCTTTCTATAGTAAAATAGAAATGACCACGGTAAACTATGGTAAAACTTGACTTACTGCGGTAAAAACTGACTTTACTGTGGTAAACACTATTCATGGTAAAAAGTGAAGTTACTGCGGTAAATACTATTCACGGTAAAAAGTGACTTTACTGCGGTAAATACTATTCCAGCAAAAATGACTTTACCATGGTAACTACTATTCATGGCAAAAATGACTTTACCATGGTAACTACTATGCACAGTAAAAACAAGGTTACCCTCTAATTGATTTTTGACTAAGTGGGAATATCTCTCCAGAAAATCCACCAACGAGGAATGGTCCCGGCAACGGAACCAAAATGTCATCACCAATCCGGCACTATGATAATTCTTCACCAGGAACTCCTCGTGCTATGATTATTTACTAATGCACATCCTTTAGTTTGGTGGATGTAATATGGAAACAAAACAACAACATAACACAAGAATACCATCGACTATGATAAGACAGAATGATGACAAATCTGAAATATCAAAATAAATTATAATATTAACATGAAAGCTCATTATAATCTCACCCATGAGGTACTTCAAGTGTTATTGACTTCACTTGCCTTTCACCAAGACTATGGGAGAAACTTTACAATTACACCTCTTAATGGCTTCTTCAACACACCTTTAAACTGATGGCTTCCTTCGCACACTTCCTACAATATTTCTCACTACTTCCTTCTATGCTAAATGAGGGGGGTAGCCTCTCTATTTATAGAACTTCCAGGCTTATCCATCTTATCTCTAAGATAGGATAAGAAATCCACTCTGACGAATCATATTCCATACCTTAACTCTTATATGTACATGTAAGCTTATCTTTTAAGATAAGATAAACCTTATCATTTTACATGGGTTCCACATTTTTAGACTTTTTACAAATAAAATATACAAAATATTTATGACCTCACTCCTTGTCCTTATTACCAATATAATATTTCTAATTCCTAATCACGTAGACCCTACTTCTCTAATTACCCAAACTTTGACATTTTAACATTACCGGACCACTTACGACAAATATTTACTTTTTACAACATTCCTATTGTACTTTGACTGTTACCGTACTCCACATTATTGGCGGCACCGCATCGACGCGCCGTTATCTTCTATCGACGCTACTACTAATTATAATTAACAACAGCATATTCCTAATACATACATTAATGAAATAGAAATTACGGAGGAAAATTTTAGTGTCGACAAGACGAGCTTTAGAGATCTACAAATTATATTTCCTGAGATTTTTTTAGCCTCTTGACTTGTCGCATAGTTTATGGAACTCTTCAAGTTTTGGATCTTGGTTTTTTTCATGGCTCTAGCTAAAGTCTTTGGTTTCCATTGATGAGCCCCTTTTGAGATCTATAAACTCTGTAATCCTCGTGGGTGGTTGTTTCTCCTTGTTCCTACTTAAACATGGTCGTCATTCTTCCTCATTTCCAAGCTCGAGCTCTGGTTTATAGTTGAGATGGGTATGGCTTATTTTGTCCATTCGGATTTGATCTCAAGTCCTGCCCTATATGTTGAAGCTTTTAGAAATTGTGGGCTTGGTTTCATGCTATTCTAAGTTGCTATGGTTTCTGTTATATTTTCATGGAGTTTCTATCTGCTAAACACAACGTGGAGCTAGTTTCTGCTCAGAAATGATTGTCTCATTAATAGCCACCATTTTGAAGGTAAGACCCTAGGTGACTCTGGAAATTATATATTTTCTTTCCTCTTTATTAGGTATTTACTTTGCATATCGAACAAGAAAATCTCACTTTGGTTTGGATATTTACAAAAATGCAAAATTCTTTCAAGGAAGCTTGAATATAAGCTTTTCTTGCAATTTTCGGATTGAATATAAATGGGTATTCCCATTTTTCTTAAATATCACCGAATCTAGAACTTTTCCTTAAGGGTTTATCTCTGTATCTTTTCAGACCTGAGATTTTGTGCATGAAACAAGGATTTACTACTCGCCATTGGGGTTTTTCAAGGTAAGCTTGCGTTTTTGAGCCCAACTCCACTTTAACGAACCTTGTTTTCTTCGTTTCCTCCGATTCTTTTTGCAATAGACCTCAAGTTATTTTTGGTTATTATGCATTATTACCTGCATCATATCTTGCAATGCTACAAGTGATTCGAGCTTGTTTTGGTGGTTCTGCCTATGCATTTCCGTTATGACCCTCTTGTGAACTTAGATTTGGCTTTTATGTGTACTTTGATGAACAATGTTATGCAAATATGTTCTTCTTGTGCATCTAAAACGTGTGCTTCTTTTTGGATTCTTGATTTAACCCAAATTTTGGTTTGCAACCAAATTAAGTTTCAGAGACTTGAGTTCTTATTGTATCATGATTTAAAAATAGATGCTCTACCATTTTTATTCCTTGTGATTTCGTTTTACATTTTCTCTAATTTTCTGGAATGAACTGTGTGCATTATTTCAATGCTTTCCTTTGCACAAGCTCTTGTCTATTAGAATGGCTCCATGGATGGCTAGGAGGTCCATGTTGGTATTGTGCATATGTATCTTATTCTTCTTACAGTCTATTCTCTAGCATTGAAAATGGTACAACTTGCTTAATTTCTTATAATGATATAAGGCATCAATTTTCATTTGTATTCATGTATGTGATCGATTTAAATAACAAAACACTACTTTTTGGCCATCTTATGAGATAATGGAGCTTCTTCATTGTTGTGAACATTTGCAATCTGGTGAATGTTACTTAGTTATATCATCATATCCCATTTTGTAAACAATGCATCATATTTATGACCGAAGGCTGGAAGTGCCTCTGTGAAACTTTATTTATTTGAAGTATGATTTCCTCATGTTTATATTTTGTTCTTTCATTCCTAGAAAGCTTGGAGCTTCTAATTATGCACTTATATTCATTTGATCCTTGAATGAAGTCTTGAAATTGGTATGAATACATAATAAATTATGTACCTATTCTTTAAAATATGCACTTTGAAACTTGAAAAATGTACTTTTAATTTGAAGATTTGTATTCTAAAACTTTTCACTTTTGTTGTAACTTTGCAAGATGGGCTTGTTTTGATTTACATTGAACAATGCTTCAAAATAAGTGTCTATAGTTGTTGTTATTTGATGATGCCTCTCCAAAATTGTACTTTAATCTATAGCATGGCATGATTCTAACATGTGTATTTTGTATCTTGTACAACCTTATTAATGCATGGAGGAATTTTGTATGATTTTGCATTCTATAACATACTTCGTAGATTTGTATTATTCTTTGATGGCTTAAGCATGATTAGCATATATTCTTCCATCAGAAACTTGTTCCAATTGGGTCACATTGTTCATTGTAATTTGTTTCTGAACGAGCTACTATGTAGATCTTGTATCAAAACTTTAAATCTTTTCATTCTTCCTCTCAGCTGTAAAATTTGGGATGGCTCAAGAGCATTGAATGTATCATTTATGTTCAAATCTGTTTGACTAAGAATGTTGCATAATTTTCCTTTTCTACTCACTGTGTTGAATTTCCACCCTTGATTCCCTTTAGCATGCTTATATTTATCTTGATCACTTTTTCTGTTCTTTTGAGCTTATACCTTTCATTTATACATCTTCTGTCCGCTTCTTTATTTTTATAAAACAACTCCTAAATATGTACCATGTAGATTCCTGAAGCTATGAGTACCTTGAAATAGTTTTGTACTTGTATTCTTGAGCAATTTAAATCTTGAATAATTTCTTCTAGTACAATAATCATTCATGTAAAATATTTTTGCTTTCTTCATCTGCTACATGTACCTACACACTTTACAAAAAGTTATAAAATAGTTAGGCATTTGGCTGCTCTTATGTTCCATAGTATTTTTTTCTATTTCCTTTTGTTTTCATGATTCGGGGTACACATGTGCTACTAAATGATACCGCTCTATCAATTCTGTATTTGTCTCTGATGTACCAGTACTTATGCCTCTTGATGTCAATTGATTCAATTGCATGAAACTATTAGCATTAATATACAAATTAAACCATGAGCTCAATGTTTGGTGACAATTCTCTTTCCTTTTATCAAGGATGATGATGGAACCAAATGATGCAGAAGAAGAGGATGAAGATTCTACAACTGGATGAAGAATAACAAAAGACCCAAAGGAAATGATGGGTTTTATCTATATTCTTTTTCTTTCATCTTTGTGTACATGCATCTTTTACTTCAGCAAATTATGAGTTACATCCCATGGCTTGTGTGGGAAATATTATACTTCTTCATGAATAAATAAGATTTAATTTCTCTACTTGAGTTGTATACTTCTTTCGCTTTCAGCTTTCATGATATGTATATTGATTGTATAATGAAATAAACAACTCAATAACATAATTAAATGTATTTACATGCAAAAGTAATGAGTTTTGGAATACCTGTAACTTAATAATGAACTCTATTTCTTGTAAAATGCATCTCTGTTTGCTATTCCAAAATTTAAAATTTCACCTAAACTATAATTCCCATCTTCATTAAAGCAATGCATTAGTCCTTCGGGGATTTTTTTTTTCTTATTGAAGACGAACATGGAATGGTAGGCTATGTGAGGTGTTACATTTTGTAACAACACACATAGCTACAAATTATATATAGCTAATCAATTCCGCAATTGAAAACATAATAAAACTATAATGCACTCCCTAATTAGTCTCACTTTATCAATGCCATCATTGTAATGAAGTTTTGAGTTTCCCATTTTGCATAAGCATAAAAATTGTCAATGGTACATCCCTTAGAAGGAGGAATAGGAATAAAATTCGAGGACATCACACCTCACATTCCATTCATGATTGAGGATACTACAGAGCCTTAGGAGGAGGAAGAGATGAAGAGGGATGAAGAGGAGTTGAGGGACCAACATATGTACATTGTAGACCTTGGTTTGGAAATAGGTATAGATAAGGGTGAGCTATCGGCACACCACTTTTAGCACAAATAGGTTGTAGTCCAATATTGGATTTGAGCAGCAAGATTCCCAAGGGAAAGTTCTTTGGTAAAAATAAAGAGGAAGCATCATATGGGAATCTGATTATTGGGTATATCGATGACCTAGGAAAAATCATATCCATGTGGTTCCAAGATAATTTTGAGCCCAAGGATTTATATGGATGAGAGCTCATGGATGTAGATATGGAAAACACGTGAATGAGGAAAAAAATTGTCATGGATGATGTTGACACACATGAAGGAGTTTGATTTCGATTTATGTGAAGAATCTTGTGTGTTGGGTAGGTTGAATAAGATGCCCCGGTTGCACCACATGACTATTAAACCACCTATCATATCGATAAGTAGGTGAGAAATGATCTCACTAAGGTATCTGCGAAGTTGTGAGTAGGAACATTGATAAATTGATAACTATTCGAGCACTATTAGATGATAAGAAGGATAAAGATGTGGAGATCAAGCGCCATATAGAAGAAAAGGAAAATGATGAGGCAAAATGCATAACGTCCTCAAGTTGGATAAACAAATTGGAGATGAGATCATAGAGAAGAGGCCACACTTTCACGATAACGTGGCAATAAATTTTAAACATGATTTACATTATTTACGCACAATAGTTCAGTTTCTATTGGAGGAAGGGTCCATGAATATGTTAATACCAAGGGATGTTGCAGAGGAGGGGAAGGACCAATGACATGATTGCAAGGAAATTTGCAATCTATGAATCCTTGTCACGTAAGAATTGAAGGATGAACTTAAGAAAGTATATCAATATTTGAATATGTGTGAAGTGCTAGATGCCATTATAAAGACAAGGATCTTTGAGGAAGAAAATTAGATCCTTAAGGTGATGAAGAATGAGACACTTGGGAAAGTGGAGAGGTGACATTAATCGAGAAACATCATGATGCACTTGCAACAACCCAGGATCCACATAAGGAGAAAATAAAAGACATTAGTAAGATCATTGCAAAGAAAATGCATCTCATGGAAAGAATGGTCTCTAGCATGGCCAATATTATTAGAATATTGCAAAATGAGAAAGACAACATGACTCATGATGAGCTTGAAGCCATAGCTATAGATGTTCCTGATAAAACTGGTCAGGCATTGAGTGATTAGAATGATTTGGAGGAAAATATTAAGAATGAATATCCAAACTTAATCCTTCCTATAGAAGAGCAAGGTGTTGAGTAGTCTTCCATTCTGTTTATACAAGTACTTCATTTTTCTTTCATTCATTATTCATTATTCTTGGAGAGATAAGTTGTGATTACCCATTACCGGGGGCATCGATGAAACTAGTGTGGGGTAATGTTTAGTGAATGAAATACATCTCAAGGTTGAAATAACAGAAGGTTTGGGTGTGCGAGACATAGGGCATGTAAGAGCACACAAAATTATAGTAAAAAGGGGTGCACCCAAAGTAATTTGAAAACGAGGACTTAGCCACTTTTGTAGTTAAGGCTAATTTTGGACCTAGAGTGTGGAACACATTTTGGAGAAGGCTTCTAGGCCACACAAGGCTATTTTCGGACTAATAGAGGTTTGAGTGCCATGTAGATTTTTAGACTAATAATAGGATCTGAACTAGGAGTTAATTTTAGAAAACCTATTATTAACACATACATGCTTTTATATTCTTATGTAAAGGTGCATGGCTATTATTAGCATGTAGCTTATTTTTTAAAGGTGCATAGGTGGTGAAGGGAAAGTCCCCACCCTTATAAATATGTATTGATTTGCATATTTTAGATATACCATTTATTATAGAGTTATGCTGTAAATTTGTTAGTGTGCGCGAGTATGGAGACTAGATTATGTATGTATGAAGCTTCGTGTTTTTAAGGATTTAATATAATGGATCTTATTGGTGGATATTAATATTAGATGTAATTGAATGAGTATCTTTCATAGTAAATCTCATTATAGTCATTATTTAGTTAATATTTCTTATGTTTAAGATCTAGATTTGGTTTATGCATTGTGGATTCTGTTATTATGGATCTAAATTATTCATGCGTTCATGCTAACATTTTGGACAAGCTTCCATAAAGAGGGACTTGGTACCCTTGTGTGCTTTGGGTGAGCACTCGGTTTAGTTTGAGTGATCTCGCCAACATGCCTTAGGCTATTTGCAATGAATTCTAGGCTACATCAATGACTGTTTGGAGCTATGTAATAGTGAAGATGAGATAAATAGAATGCACAAATTCTCCATAAAAACATATCTACGGAGACAGAGGCTAGACCGAGGTGTATGTGGTGCTCTAGTCCGGGATCCTGGGTGCCCTAGTATGTGAAAAATCTCTCTAACCATCCTTTGAGGTGTCGCCAAATGGTTTCGTGCCTTTTCTTCCTATCACGTTGGTGTTGTTGGACTTTTTTGGATGCCACTATAAATTGGAGATGAAGATGAAACTTGTAAAACCCTACGACAAGCATCAAACTCCTAAAAAATGAAATATGCATATAAAGGGGTTAAAGTGTCCTTAGCGGCCACAATGGTGGACTTACTAACTGAGTGCTACACTACATCCGAGACCTAATGTATTTTGATGTGTTTGTGTGTGCAATCATGCCTTAGTGTGCTCTTTAACTTGATCACGGATTTGTGAAAGTAGCAAACCATAAATATGCGTAGAAATATAATAAAATGGTGAATGGAATAGAATAAACTTACCTCATATGTAGTGTGATGTAGATGAACCATCCTTATGCCTTGTGATGGAGCTAAATAGAGCCTTTAATTGATGTAACCTTAGGTGATGATAGTAGTGCTTAGTGCTTGGTCCCTCATTATGGTCTCATAACTTTAAGAACCTCAAAAAGGCCAACCACTAAAAAAATGGGAAGCTCAAATGGCTAAAAAGTGCCCAAAAAGTGGTAGGAAAGTGTAGAAAGGATCCGGGCTTGCCAAATGGGACCGAGGGTTCTGGGGCACCCCATTACTAGGTTCGGTGCCCCACGATCGAGAGATAAAAT
Source organism: Taxus wallichiana var. yunnanensis (assembly GCA_018340775.1). Taxonomy (NCBI): domain Eukaryota; kingdom Viridiplantae; phylum Streptophyta; class Pinopsida; order Cupressales; family Taxaceae; genus Taxus; species Taxus wallichiana. The sequence goes on along the minus strand of CM031239.1, from coordinate 337,698,630 downwards.
GATGCCAAATGGAAAAAGCTGATTTGGGATAATATATATGAGAGTTCGGTAGTGAAGACAACAAGAAAAATAAAATGGCTAAAGGAACAGGGTTAATTAGTACTTTCTTCACTCAAAAACATATGAATAGTAGTATGAGACCGGACTAAATAATGTCTAAAGTGCATGATTGTGTTTATAAGTTAAGGATTGATCTACTTGGGCTCATCATTAAGTTCAATGGTGAGCTCATATAGTTGGTGAGTCCACGGTGCCATGTAGTGGTGAGCCACTTCACTACCACCGAACCAATATCAATATTAATGTAGGAGATACATGCAAATGGTGACCAACCTGTTTCGATTAGTGGCATGATGACATGTGGCATAAAGTGATTGATAAAAATGAAAAAATTAGTGGGTTTGAAACTTTGATCTTTGATGGTTAACATGAAAAAATGGCGCCCACTTTTTATCGAGGGGGACTCGACAACCTTATCACCGTAGTGAAATTGTAAATATTACTAACTCACCAACCGAGTTTAGATATAACTAGCTTGTCAAGGTGGGACTGAGTGACATTTGAAATTAGAATTGAGTTATGGATTGCGCTAATCAAGCTCATCATCAAGTTCCATGGCTAGCTTATATAATTGGGTGAGTCCACGGTTCCATGTAGTGGTTGAACCACTTCACTACCTCCAAACCCAATATCAAGATGTATGTAGGGGATATATTTGTAATAGTGACTAGTTGTTCAATTATTGTTGTGATGACATGTGGGACAAAGAAATTTGTGAAAATGGAAAAATGGGTGGGTTTAAACATCCGATATTTGACGGTTGAGGTGAAAAAATGGGGTCCACTTTTTATTAGGATGGGGACCCGATGGCGTTGTCATTGTAGTGACATGTCAAATATTGCCAACTCACTAACTAAGTTGAGATACAACTATCTCATTGAGTTAGGACCAAGGTAGTGGCTAAACTTAACATTGAGTTATGGATTGAGCTACTCGAGCTCATCGTCAAGTTCCATGGTGGGCTCATATATTTGGGTGCATCCACAATGCCATGTAAGTAACCGAGCCACCTCAATATCATCGAGCCCAATATCAAGATGTATGTAGGGGATAGATGTACATTGGTGACCAAATGTGTAGATTAGTGGTTTGATGAAATGTGACATAGAGTGATTGGAAAAATGAAAAATGGGTGGATTTGAACCTCCGATATTCAATGGTTGAGGTGAAAAAAGGGGTCCACTTTTATTAGGAGGGGACTTTGTGGCCTTGTGATCATAGTGCCATGTCAAGTATTGCCAACTCACCAACCGAGTTGAGATATAACTAGCTCGTTGAGTTAGGATTAAGATAGCAGTGAAACTTAGCACTAAGTTATGGATTGAGGTACTCGATCTCATCATCCGATTCCATGGTGAGCTCATATGGTTGGGTGAGTCCATAGTGCCATGTAGTGGTGAGCCACTTCACTCTTGTCTTGCCCAATATCAAGATTCATTCAGGCATAGATGTGAAATAGTAACTAGTTATGTGAATTAGTGGCGTGAAGACATGTGACACATAATAATTAGAGAAAATGGAAAAATGGGTGGGGTTTGAACCTCCGATAATCGATGGTTGAGGTGAAAAAAATGGGGGAAGCTAGCAGCTAAACTTAGAAGTGAGTTATAGATTGAGTTACTCGATCTCATTGTCAAGTTCCATGATGAGCTCATATAGTTGGGTGAGTCCACAATGCCATGTAGTGGTGAGGCACTTCACTATCACCGAGCCTAATATCAAGATGGGTGGTTAATGAGTTGCATGGGTTTTAACAAAAAATCTCCAACACATCTCGAGCACCAACACAATATCTCATTTCCAAGCACCAAATTATTCCCAAATACCAAGTGCATGAGATGGTCCTTTTACCCTATTAACATGGTGGGAATTTTAAAAATAAACAAAGTTTGAACTTCATTTTCCTATGCATGTGGGATATTTGTTCCCCGCTAACAAATTTAAAGAGAAGAGGTGTAGGGGTGTGAAATCTTATTAAAAGGTTGTTTTATTTTATTTCCACATGGATTTTGATCCACAAGAGCTTATGTTAGTGCTAAAGGATTACTTAATCCTTAAAAAAACAAATTATGTGGTTTTGAACCATGAATATGGGGAAATTTATTTAATGGGATAATTTTATCCCAAGAAAATATAATGAATGAAGATCCTATTCAAAGGCTACGGGGATATTTATCCCTTAAAAATATTTACTAAAATCCTATCGAAGTTTATTTTAACTTAAAGGCTACGATGTACATATAAGAGGAGGGAAGTGCAACTACTACCTAGATCGGTGGTGAAGAACTCATACTAACTTATATCTTGTGCAATTAAGTTGACTCCACAGACTAGCAAAAACTCCACATAACTGGTAAGCTAACTCAACACAACTAGTAAGCTAACTCTACATAACTAGTACACATAAGCAAGCTAACCCAACAAGTGTAGGCATAACCCAAGTGCAAGAATTATCCCGATAAATAAATAAAAGGATAAATAATAATCTACACTAACACCCCCATAAGAATATATTAGCTTGGAAAAAAGGTGGGTCCTAGAAACAAGGTCGGATGAGGTACCCACATACAATAACGGGGAAAAAGGAACACCAAAAGGTACCCAAAACTAGTAATAACAAAGTAAAAAAGAAAAACCCACTAAAAGGCATCCCAAGAAGATCGAATTAGAAAAATTATAAAATGTTGAAGAAGTTTGTTGTGCATTGTGGTCCAATCCATTATTTGATCACAAAACTAAAACAAAATTGACACTAGCTTCACCAAAATAGCTCCATATAAGGAGACTATCAATGAAGTGATGTCAAAAGTGTGAAGAACAACAAACATAATTTGATAAACTACTAAAAATAGGTGTGCCACGATCTAAGAACAATAACCAGGGCAATAAGGCAATGACACAAGATGTTAAAAACTATGAGGGCCATGATCCAAAAGAATCTAAGGTAACAAGGCAAAGACACAAAACCCGAAGAAGCGGGATCAATACCATACCCTCCCATACCGCCGAATGGGTGGATTGATGCTACAAATTTGTATAAATTTTACAAATAACTACTCAAACAATTATAAAATAACACTGGGCTTCACTAGAATAGATCCCCACAAAAGAGACTCTCAACTTGCCGAAATGTTGAATATATATATATATATATATATATATATATATATATATAATATTTTTACAAACAAGAAGATACACTACAATTAGTAAAGAAAATAGCTCAAAATAAGAATCATTACAATACGGATGGTGTAGAAAGTAGAGCAAGAATACAAATGGTGGAGCCACACCTATAGAGTCCTCTAAATGAATGCCTATGTCTCCACCACGATCGATACAAAATCCACCCCAAATCAACTGAATGGATTAAGAAGATGCTTGAATATGAGTGCAAAATGCACACTAGCTTCATGTAAAGGAACATCAAAATGTGTTCCGTGTCGATCATGTCGACAACCTGAAATCTCAAGTTTCTCAAGTCTCGAGTGAAGTTTTAGAACTGATGTGTAGATCATGATCAAAGAAAGATTCAAGTGAACAAAAATAGGATCTTTGTCAATGTGTGTTCCCAATGAAGTATTTACTCAAAAACCAATACCATGGTGAGAATGCCACTTAATAGAATGTATAGGTAAAGTAATACCCCTGTGAATGTTTGATAATACCGATTAATAAAATTGAACTATAGGGAGGGAATAGTAATTCTAGTTAATCTAAATAGGAGGACTAAAATGCTATGTAAATTGTAATAAATAAAATAAATTAGTATGTGATAAATATAAATAAGCTATTCTAAGTGAAATGGAAACTCTAATATGCAAGAGGGGAGAATAAAATGACTTAGCTGATAATAGTAGACCATCACATAGTGTCGTAGATTTGAAATTTAAATCCAATTGTGCAGATGACCACTCAGGAACCCTATAAAGGGTAGATCTGGACTATCCGAGGTGACACAGTACACGAGAGTGTCTTTGGGGCACCCTAGGCACCCCCTGGTCTATGTTAGGAAATAAGAGATAAAATATGCGGAATAATCCCTTACAGAATCACAACAATAGAAACTAATATGTAGAAAATATTACAGATCTCAAATAAAAGTGCAGAATAAATAACACAACACAGAGAGACAAGATTTAACGTGGTTCACCCAATTTGGGCTACGTCCACCAAGAATCACTTTCTTAAATTTTATTACAAGCCTCCACTCTCTCAATACAATACCTAGATCCATTTGGAGCTATGCTCAACAAACTCTATAGAATTCACACCCGAATTCAAAACACATCTGCAATACATTTGCTTGTCTATCTATCATATACATAAGACCATATAAATAGACAATTGCTTAAGTAGTTTGATACAAAACCGTGGGTATCAAAACCATGAAAAAAAATGTGGGTATCAAAACAATGGGTACCGAAAAACCATGGGCCCAAAAACAGCCCATAACGGTTACCCATTACCCATGGGTTAATAAACCACCCATGAAAATTTGATTCAGGGGCTTCGCCCCCGAACCCCCTTGACCCGCTCACCGCGAGCGAGACCACCATAAAAATACCCAAGTGTAACACATAGAAGGTGTACCACACTCTAACATGAAAATAGGCTCCACAAACGTAACAATCTTTTACTTGGAGAATGATTTCCACCGAGCAAGCTTCTCAACCCTTCACTGTCATCTATGAAGGCCAACCAAAGCTAGACATATCTTTAGTTTATCCCTTGTGATCACCTTGGTCATCATGTCTACAGGATTCTGACTGGTATGAATCTTCTCCAACTTCAACTTATCTTCTTCCAAAGTTGTCCTGATGAAGTGATATCTCAACTATATATCCTTCATCCTGGAGTGAAAAGCAGAGTTCTTAGCTAGGTGTATAGCACTCTGACTATCACTATGTAGCTTACATTCCTTCTGCTTATGCCCCAACTCCTCAAGTAATTATTGTAACCAAATCATCTCCTTGCTTTCCTCTGTGGCAGCAACATACTCAACCTCCGTGGTTGATAAAGCCACCAACTTATGTAGTCGTGAAATCTAGCTCACTGCTGTCCCACCTACAGTGTAAATATAACCTATCATGCTCCTCCTGCTGTCAACATCTCCAACCATGTCTGAATCTATATAACCACGTAAAGTGGTGTCTCGATCCATCAGTAGCACAAAAGCTGTCCCCATGGTCCTCTCAAATACCAAAGGATCCACTTTCTCGCACAATGCTCTTTACGGATCACTCATAAATCTACACATGACTCCCATTACATGGGCAATATCAAGCCTAGTGCACACAATAGCATACATCAAAGCTGCCAACCACCGATGAGTAAGGTACCTTTGACATCTAGTTTCTTTCCTACTCTGTCTTGGGACACTTTGCTCCTTTGATAACTTAAAATGGCTCGCCAAAGGAGTCCCAACCGGTTTAGCATCCTACATGTTAAATCTTTCAAATACCTTCTTAATGTACTCTTCCCGAGATAAAGTTAGCTTTCATTCCTTCCTATCCCGAGTTATCCTCATACCAAGGATTTTTTCTGCTACCCCCAAATCCTTCATATAAAAGGATTCACTTAGTCATTTCTTGAGTACTTTTATTTCCCGCATGTTTTTACATACACTAACATGTCATCAACATACAAACATAGGATAATATAACTTCCATCCTCAAATTTCTTTGTATACACGCAATGGTCAGAATGACATCTAATATAACCTTGCTCCATCATGAAGCTATCAAACTTCTTATACCATTGACGTGGAGCTTGTTTCAGGCCATACAAGCTCTTCTTTAGTTTGCACACCATCTCCTCTTTACCTTTGACTTCATATCCTTCTGGCTGCTGCATATATATCTCCTCCTCCAAATCACCATGGAGAAATGCAGTATTTACATCTAACTATTCTAAGTGCAAGTCTTCTATTTCCACTATTCCAAGAACAATTCTAATAGAAGTCATTTTTACTACAGGAGAAAAGATCTCATCAAAATCTATACCTTGTTTCTATGCAAACCCCTTGACCACCAACCGAGCCTTATATCTTTTCTTTCCTCCTTCATCTTTAACTCTGTACACCCACTTGTTCTGTAATGCTCTTTTGCCTTCGGTAGCTTCACCAAATCCCAAGTCTGGTTCTCCATGAGAGACTTATGCTCCTCATCCATGGCTTGCTCCCACTTCTTACTAGCATCTACCTGCATTGCTTCATCAAAGCTCTCTAGCTCTCCACTATCAGTGAGTAATAAATAATAAAGAGAAGGAGAAAAATGTTCAGGTTCTTTTCTTACCCTAGAATACCTCCTCACTTTGTAGGAGTTTGGGGTTCTGTTGAGTAGGTTCTGAACCGATTCATGTCATGTGTCACTTTGTCCCATCTGGAAGATCCCTACCACCGCATATTCTTTCTTGGATTCTTTCCTATTTTCCCGCAAATCGTTGCTTATACATGACTTTCTCATTAAAGACCACATCCCTAGAACAAATTATTTTCTTTTCCTTAATACTCCAACATTTAAATCCAAAGTCATCACCACCATAACCAATGAAAATAATTTTTTCCGATTTAGCCTCTAGCTTGGTCCTATCATCCTTATCTATATGAACAAACACCTCACATCCAAAGACTCTAAGAAATGAATAATCAACTTTCTTACCATACTAAGCCTCCTCGGGTATGCCTCCATCCGAGGCACTTGAGGGTCCTCTATTTATCAAGTACATAGTTTGTGCTTAGCACTTCTACCCAAAAACAAAGAGGCGATCCTGCATGTATCCTCATGCTCTAAAGCACATTCCATTATTGTTTTGTTCATCCTTTACGACACCGCATTCTCGCCGTGGGGTTCCTAGAACCGTCTTTTGCCGCATATTCCATTCTTAGAATAATGATCATCAAATTCATTGCTGCAATACTCCCCTCCATTATCTGATTTGAGACATTTTAACTTAAGACCTGTTTCATTTCTACAAAGGTTTTCCATTTAACAAAAGTATCAAATACATAAGATTTGTTTCTAATACAATAAAGACAAACTTTCCTTGTTGCATCATCAATAAAAGTAACATAATAACTTGAGCCCTCAAGAGATGATACTGAGCCTCGCCCCACACATTAGAATGTACTAGCTCTAACTTACTCTCTTTCTTCGTAGGTCCAACCTTGAGAAACCTTACTCGCTTCTGTTTCCCATATATGTAGTTTTCACAGAAATCTAAACCATTTCGTATATCTAGGCAAATTCTTCTTTATGATGTTCATGCCCTTATGGCTCATATGGTGAGCCTATAGTTCCATAATGTTGTATATGTATATGAAGCCACAAGATTACAATCATTAGTACTATCAGTGGTTAAATACAAGGTTCCAACCTTCTTACCTCTTTCCACCACAAGAACACCCTTGGTAACCTTCTAAGAGTCAACTGTAAATATCACAATACAACCATCACTTCCCAATTGCCCCACCAATATTAAATTTCTCCTTAATGTAGGCACATGTCTGAAATCCTTCAATAGCCATGTATTCCCATTCTACATCTTAACCTGAACAAAGCCTTTTCCAACTATACTGCAAGGCTCATCATCACCAAGAAAAACATGCCCAAAATCCCCTTGAACATAATCAACAAAATAATGCCTATGTGGAGTAGCATGAAAAGAATCCCTTGAATCTAAAACCCAAGATTCAAGTAATATTATGTAAAGAAAGAATCAAAGAATCCTGGCATACATTACCCGATGCCACATTTTCCTTCTTGTTTTCTTCCTGTTGTTTCTTCTTGTCCTGAAGCTCCCAACAGTCCTTCTTTACATGTCCAGACTTTCCACAGTGCACAAAGATACAATCTTGCTTTTGGATTTTGACCTTGCTCGATCCTTTGATTTTCCACGGTTTCATCTATTCTTCTCTCTCCCTCTAGTTTCCACTATCAAAGCATCCCAAGTAGAATATTCACTAGAGCTTTTTCTTTGCATTTCCTTACTTAGAATCAAGGCTACAACATCCTCAAACTTTAACTTTGAGTTAGTAGGAACCGAGTTGCTTACCACCATTACCTGTGCTATTCCAACTTTCAGGTAGAGAGCACATAACTAATAAAGCCCTAACTTCTTCATCAAATTCTATTGTAACTGAAGCTAGCATATTTACAACCATATTAAAATCATTTAGATGATATGCTACTGAACCATTCTCAGACATCTTCATATTAAACAAATTTTTCATTAAAAATATCTTATTAGAGGCAGAGGGTTTTCATACAATTTCCCTAATGCATCCATCAGTTATTTTGTAGTCTTTTCCTTTGAAACATTAAATAATACCGAAGATGCAAGACACACTCGATCATTCCAAGTGCCTTCCGATCCAACAAATCCCATTCCACATCTATCATACTCGAGGGTTTGTTCACCTTCTTAGACAGTGGAGTATAAAGATCCTTCTGATAAAGGTAATCTTCCATCTGCATCTTCTAAAGACTGAAATTCTTCCCGTTGAATTTATCAACCCTAGATCTTCCATCATCTACCATAGCTCCCACTCAAGCTAAAAACTTTCCCTATGATTCAACACTTCAGCAAACCAAACCAAGCTCTGATACCAATTGTTAGGAAATAAGAGATAAAATATGTAGAATAATCCCTTATAGAATCGCAACAGTAGAAACTAATATGCAGAAAATATTACAGATCTCAAATAAAAGTACAAAATAAATAACACAACATAGAGAGACAAGATTTAACGTGGTTCACCCAATTTGGGCTACGTCCACCAAGAATCACTTGCTCAGATTTTATTACAAGCCTCCACTCTCTCAATACAATACCCAGATCCATTTAGAGCTATGCTCAACAAACTCTACAGAATTCACACCCAAATTCAAAACACATCGTAATACATTTTCTTGTCTATCTATCATATGCATAAGACCATATAAATAGACAATTGCTTAAGTAGTTTGATACAAAACCGTAGGTATCAAAACCATGGAAAAAACCATGTGTATTAAAACAATGGGTACCAAAAACCATGGGCCCAAAAACAACCCATAATGGTTACCCATTACCCAAGGGTTAATAAACCACCCATGAAAATTTGCTTGGGGCTTTGCCCCAAACCCCCTGACCCGCTCACCGGTGAGTGGGACCCTTTGTAAAAATACTCGAGTGTAACACATAGAAGGTGTACCACACTCTAACATGAAAACAGACTCACAAACATAACAATATGGATTAAGGCACCGTAAATTGTGTAAAAGCACATGAATTATGTTTAGAAGTGTCGTAAAGAGATCGAAACCCCGTATGTATGTCGTATTAGATTCACTGATGAACTGGATGATGCCCTGCACAAGAAGAAGAAGAATGGGTGGGACTGACCTCAACCACCAAACTAGTGGGCTTGTCCTTTGAGTGTTGTACTACATTTCATACCCGGATGTAGTTCGTGAGTGTGTGCATGTCATGCAAGTAGGTGCTCTCTTGCTAGTCATACTTTGTGAAGTAACAATCTAAAATAAATGTAGAAAATGTAGATGTAGGTAGTATGTGTAGAATAGAATGAATGAAATCCCTCCTCCTATGAGAATGTGTGTGATGAAGACTTCCTAGCTTGGATGCATGACATTATGTGGATACAAGTGATGCACGATGGATGTAACCCTAGATAGAGTGATAATAGTGATAAGATACAAAGACCTAGGAGCCTCGTTATGGTATTAAGCTTTATATTTATAGGGATTTTAAGTTTAATTTTGCAATTAATCCCGACAATGGTGACTAAGGAGAAGATAAGGATAACCAATAACTAGAAGTGACCTAAAAACAAGTGAAAGAGGCTAAGCATAAATCGAGGCACCAAGGGTGGGATCGAGGCACCTCAAGGTGCCCCAAGTACATGTTGGGGTGCCGAATTGGGGATAGAATCTCAAGGAATTTATGAAATGATAAGATAGGTAACAGGAAATACATGGGAAAGACAAAATAAAATATAAAATAAAGATGGAAAAAAGGTGGGATTAATTGGTAATTTGTACACTTGAGAACCTTCTAAATAGTAGTATAAGACCGGGCTAAATATTTTCTAAAATGCATGATTTTATGTCTACAATACCTTCATTAGAATAACCCATCGAACGGAACATGCGAGAACCAAATGCGCAGTGGTATGCCTCTTGAAAGAGCCAAGTAGGTGAGTAGTATGAGCTGAAGTGGGATACATAGAGTGTAGTAATTTGTAATAGGATTAGGTGTGAAATAACATGCAAAGTAATAAGCCTAATAGACTTAGTAGCATCGGATATAAGAGAAAGCTTAGAAAATGACAAAACAAGGTCAGTGGGTATAGGAGCAATATCTACAAGTGGACTAGGAACAAGAAGAGGGATATGAAAGTACATAATGTGATGATAATGTTCTAAGCAAGAAAGTGTCTTATGTAGGGAGTGTATTAGTTTATCCTTGTCATAAATGAGGTTATGAAGAAGAGAGTTTTTATTTTTAAGTGATCTATTTTGGTCCAAAATTTTTATCATATCTTCTTGAAGTCCATACACTTTGGAGAAAAGCATCTCATCCTCAAAATCCATGATAGATTCTATAATTCAAAACCCAAAACAATATGACGTTGGGCTCGGCCAAAAATATGTCTGCAAGTGATTACAACACCCCTATATTTTGACACTTTATAATTGAGTGTGTGTTACAATAATGAGATTTTATAATTTTAGTGTGCTTCGAAAATAAATAGTTCGATGGAAAAATCAAGACAAAATAAGAACTTAAAAATAATGGCACTTGATTTCGAGTTTCCTATCAAAAGTTACAAGATTTTTAGTTTGTGCTTTAATATACATATTTTAAAAATTAAATATATTTTACCTTCACTCTTCCTCAATTTACCTTTTTGGAAAAACTTTCCAATTATGGATCTGCAAAACAAAAGAAGAAAAATAACTTAATATTAAACGTGAAAAACCCAAAAACTATTTTTCTAAACTTTCTACTTTACCGACATGGATTTCCAAGATCCTCAGAGGTAGCATGGATCTACAATATCCCCAGATCCTTGCCACATATGAATTCTACAAAATGAAATAAAAAACCCAAAACCAAAAAAACCTAGAAATAATTATTCTTTCCCTTTTATCTTATCGGTACATATTTCTAAGACCTCGACATGGATTTTGAATATCTTCATATCCTCACCTAACAAGAACTCTGCAAAGTGGAAGAAAAAATGTAGTACCAAACATGAAAACCCGAATCCATTTTCTAGACTTTACGCTTCCCAACATCGATTGCTTCCCTAGCACATATTTCTAAGATTTCTAGATCCTCTCCAAATAGGAACTCTGCAAATTGGAAGAAAAAAACCTAGTACCAAACGCGAAAAAATCTAGAAACAATTTTTGGATTTTTTTCTTCCCCACACAAATTTCTAATATTTCCGGATCCTTGCTAAACAATAAATTTGCAAAGTGGAAGAAAAGACCCAAGATCGAACGTGAAAAACCTAGAAATTATTTTTCTAGAGTTTATGCTTCCCCAACACAAAACTCTTCCCAGAATAGATTTCTAAGCGGATCTATATGTATACGTATCCGCTTCTAAAAAACCTAAACAAATTCAAAAAATAAACTATCTCTTTCGGTGGCCAATTTTAAAGTCCTTTCTAGAGTTTTTTCACCTTCCAAATCTAACAGAGCCCTTTATTTTGCATATAAATAGATGTTGTAATAAAGTGATAAAAAAATCCAAATATATGAAAACAAGTAAACCCTTGCTTGTAAAAAAACTTACAAATGGATTTCTACATCATCTATCGGTACGATACCGTGAAAGGAATGATAAGAATTTTTTCCAAGCCATGAAGATCTCATATGATAATAACACACCACATTTAATAAGATGGAAGGAATTCTCTAGAATAACCTTACAAAAGGATTTGTAAACAAAGAGCTAAAATACCATATATGGAATCTATCATAATCCATTTTCTCATTACATAAATTAGCTCAATAAACAAGATGTACATATAGGAGGAGAGAAGTGCAATCTTGCCTAGATCTTTGGCAATGAAATCCCACTAACAAATACTGGAAGTTAAATTAACTCCACAATACTAACAAGCTAGCTCCACATAATTGGTAAGCTAACTCAACACAATTAGTAAGCTAACTCCACGTAACTAGTACACCTAAGCTATCTAACCCAACAAGTGTAGGGATAACTCAAGTGCAAGAATTATTCTAATAAATGAATAAAAGGATAAATAATAACGTGCACTAACAAAGAGGTTGATAGATCTTTGTCGAGAAGATGTGGGAGTTGGGTGTCAAGGAGCTCGAGAGACTCAAGCTTGCGGATAAGAGTTTGGGGAGGAGCTCATAACCTAAGGAGAAGAACTTGGAGTTCATAATCGATTATTTAAGATCCCATGAATGGAGATTATCACATGAAGATCTTGAATTATATTAGAGAATTATTTGAGCTTTTATTATTGTAGATATTTTGAAGCCTTTTTATGTAAAAAAGAAGAGATTCCTTGTTATTATGAAGAGATTGTTTCCCTTCATCAATACAAAGAGATATTGTCGTTAGTGCGAATATTGTTTCTTGTCATCTGTATGGAGAGACATATGGTCATCATTATGGAGCTTATTATTCTCTTGAAGAGCCATATTTTTAATGACATTGTCAAAGAGGCTATGAGAGACCAATATAATGATATTATTTTTGATTTCATCGTAGTACGCCATTGAATCGATTTCTCCTTCGCAACATCCCAAAATAATCGGAGTGGTATATTATTTTCATTACATAGAGGATACACTATCGATTGTATTGAGGGACCATCGTATGATGTTAGGGGGACATCGAGACCGAAAATTATCGAGTCGTATCTAAGTTTCTAGTAAATTTAGTGCCAAAGATTTATCTAGTAGCGAGAGTTGGGTTGTCGATGTTGTAAATTGAGAACTATTGAGAGGAGATTTTTGGTCATGCCGAGAGCCCATAACATGGAACAAGAAGTTGTCTTGTGAGAGATAGAGCCTGAGGCAGTCAAATTTTCAGTAGCTAGTGCCGGTTCCAAGTAACAGTCTTTGTGAGTCAATAGACAACCAAATCCAACATCTTGAGTTAGATCCCGATAGTTAGTAGCTAGAGCCACGTTGTCGGATAATTTTTATTGAAACAAGATAGGTGATATAATAATTATATTTTCTGCATCATTTATATATCAATTCAACTTTTGAACCGAACTAAAGATGTAGTCCATTTTGGGATGAACTTCGTTATCATCCCAATGTTCATTGTTGTCATGATTTTGTGGTTGTAATTTTTTTGTGTTTTGTAACTTATTTTAACCACTAATCATGGTAAATTGGGAAAAGTGAAGGTATCAGAGGAATAAGAAAATTGAGTCATGTTTTTATAACCCCCATTTTCAGATCATTTAGTTTAAAAACTCGATTGAATCATTTTTTTGAACAAAAATATATCTATGTCACAATAAACAATGCTAATAGCATACAAATGTTTTTGAAAATGTTTGGGGTTAATCAACCATCTACGCACTAAATATTACATTTTAATGTTTTTTTGGTTTTTTTAGAAATTTATAGATTTAATATTTTGTATATAGATGTGAACCTAAGTCATAAACCACTCTCAAGATTTATTTAAATATATATAGAATAAGGGATAATTAACAAGCCCATCCAAGCTTGCGTGTAAAAGTTGCTAGAAAATAACAACTCCTAAAAATTACAGGTTTGGTTAACTCTAAGAATTTTTTTTTCTTTTATTAAAAATTTAGTTACACATGAAAAAATCAAATTTTGAGTTTTTTATTTAATTAAATATTGTTATGTATTTATTAGAGGGATAATGAGCATTGTCTCTATTTTCCTCTATAATTTATTGTGTGTTTTCAACTTCCAAATTCCTCAACCTTATATTTGACATTTTTGACCAATACATCATAGATTTGACCTTAAAATTGATATACATTTGATTTTCATATGATAATTTTTCTTCTTTCTTGGAGCACACGAGAATTAAAAAATCATGATTTATTAAGTAGACAATGGATATTGGAGCTTGTATTTTCAAAAAACATAATTTTAAGCCTAGTGTAGTGGTGCAGCAAGATTAAATTACACTAGGGTAAAATGTCTAATTGGATACAAAATACCAAAATAATTCGTAGCCACACCCATTTTTGGAGATAAGTACCAAACGTGATAGCTATAAAAACCATCAAACACAAAAAAATGCTTTATCAAATATGGTTTTAGTCTCGTATCTCAGAAGTGCATTATTTTGGTATTTGATCAACTTCAATAGCTACCAAAATTGACATTTAATTTATGAAAAAGGCATCATATGCCATTTTTTTTGAGTATTCTAGTATCTAATTAGACTTTTTCCACTAATGTATACCACAAACATTGTTAGATGCTTTTGGATTATCTCAAGTTGATCCCTTGAAGAATTATTACCTAGAGGGATTCATTTTAAAGAGAAGGTTTAACACTAGGAGACATGCACAATTTAAGAATCAACTAAACCTCACCAAATAAATCACAAGGATCTATGTGGAAAGTAATAAGCATGGTATAATTAGATATCATTACAAGGAGTTTTGAAGACCAAGTTAGAAGAGGGAAGAATATCCCAACTGTATTGGTGCATTTTCCCTAATTACAGATTATCCTAGTCAATTAAACCATTATGTAAATGATATGGATAGAATAATTAACATTACCACCTCTCTCATTCACATTTTGAATAAATATTATAAGGATATATAAGGCATAACCACCTCACTAAAAAAAGTTAAAGTTAAATAAGTTGAAGGTAAAATTCTAAAAAGTATGAATCTTCAGAATCACCTCATGAGACACAAGTTGTAATAGGATGTGTACTATTTTTAATGGGAATAAATTCCCATATATTCATCCAATAACTAAATTATATGAACCTAGATGAGGGAGGGGATGATTATGTAGATATTTTGGTTATGGAACCTGAATTTACAAAGATTATTATTACAAGTTTGGGTGATAATAAGATTGAAGGTGATAGAGTCGGGGAAAAAATGAGTTATTTATAATCCCAAATATTTTCAAGAAGAAAATTTTCAAGCCAATTAGAGAGAAGTAAATATGATCAAGGAAAAGAAACTACAATAAAAACAACAATTAGTAGACTACTCTAATTCTAAAATGGAGGACAACTGCCGAATCAAGTCATCTACTCCAATGTCAAAAGGTGGATGATTTCACTAGATGATGTCGTGATGATGCCACTAGTGATAAGGAAAGTAAAATTATATAGGATTGTGGAATTATGGTGCTTCTAGATGGGATCCCATGAAGTCTCTGGTAATGTAGGAAATTTTAGAAAATGAAGACCCTTATGGGATTTTGGGCATTAAAAAATCATCAAAATAAATTGTAGAATGGTTTGTGGAACCAAATTAAATTTTTATATGGGATTACTAGAAAAATGGAAAATAACACCCATGACCAAGAAACTCATGTGCCAAATGAAGAAGTAATATTTTCAAGGATCTTTAAAATTGTTGAAAGTTGGGAAAATCTTTGTAGGAATGTCCTTTAGTAAATTGACACTAGTAGTTTCTTTTAATGAAGCCAATGTCAAGTATTTTGAAACAAGGCTAATAAGATAGAGTGGAATTGTAAAAATTTGAGAGAAAAATATTTTAAAGTGAAGTAAACATTGGAGGTGTAGATTCAATTGAACAATAATATGTAAGACTAGCTTTGGGAGTTACAACAAAACATTAGTGTCCCTACTCCTATAGTTCCCCAATACACTTTTCCCACTATGCTTGAAGATGTAAAAAGTTTCATGATAAGTTGAAACAAACAAAAGAATAGGTATTACAAAAATATATAATGATGTGATTTATAAATCCCACTTTGAATGATATTCATAAGTTATATGAACTCATGTTGGAAAATATTAAGGAAACAAAGAGCATCACCAGATTGGTGGAAATTATTGAAAAGAAATGCGACCCAACTCTAGGGATTGACTTGACAGAAAATCCTTGGTGGCGGCCTATCATCACCAATCCGACACTATGATAATTCTTAACTGGGAACTCCTTGTGCTATGATTATTTACTAATGCACAGCCTTTAGTTTGGTGGATGTAATCTGGAAACAAAACAACAACATAACACAAGAATACCATCGACTATGATAAGACGGAATGATGACAAATCTGAAATATCAAAGTAAATTATAATATTAACATGAAATTGCATTACAATCTCACCCATGAGGTACTTCAAGTGTTATTGACTTCACTTGCCTTTCACCAAGACTATGGGAGAAACTTTACAATTACACCTCTTAATGGCTTCTTCAACACACCTTTAAAGCGATGGCTTCCTTCGCACACTTCCTACAATATTTCTCACTACTTCCTTCTACATGCTAAATGAGGGGGTGGCCTCTCTTTATAGAACTTCGGGCTTATCCATCTTATCTCTAAGATAGGATAAGAAATCCACTCTGACGAATCATATTCCATACCTTAACTCTTATCTGTATATGTAAGCTTATCTTTTAAGATAAGATAAACCTTATCATTTTACATGGGTTCCACATTTTTAGACTTTTTACAAATAAAATATACAAAATATTTATGACCTCACTCCTTGTCCTTATTACCAATATAATATTTCTAATTCCTAATCACGTAGACCCTACTTCTCTAATTACCCAAACTTTGACATTTTAACATTACCGGACCACTTACGACAAATATTTACTTTTTACAACATTCCTATTGTACTTTGACTGTTACCGTACTCCACATTATTGGCGGCACCGTACTGACGGCGCCGTTATCTTCTATCAGACGCTACTACTAATTATACTTAACAACATCATATTCCTAATACATACATTAATGAAATAGAAATTACGGAGGAAAATTTTAGTGTCGACATCTTCCCCCTTCCTAGCTTCTACTCCGTCCTCGGAGTAGACTATTCTGGTGCTTGGAAAATCTTCAACTTGTCGTGGTTGACCCATTTCGTAATGGGAGTGCCATCAATTCCTCCTCAGTACGTACCATTTTCATGCACAATTTCTTTATTTTGTAGGGCCCCATCCATTTTGGAAGAAATTTTCTCTGTCTTCTTTTTTTGTATCTGGAATCATATACTAGAACCAAGTCATTCACATGAAATGGAGACCACCGGATCTTTTGATCAAAGTATTCCTTCTACTTCATTTTCTTCTTATGGCTTGTATCCTTTGCTATTTCTCTCATTTCCTCTAGTAAATGAAGATGTACCAACCTTTCTTTTCTTGAATCACTTTCATCCATCCTTTCATTTTCATAACTCTCACGGTGGGAATATCAAACTCAATAGGAAGAAGCTGGATCAATGCCATAAAACTGAAATGGGGAGTATCTGTTGCTGACTTTGATGTTGCCCTATATGCCCACAATCTTTGCATGAATCCTTTTATCCCATTTATGTACTGTGAAATTTGCATCTTTTGCTAGAATTTGACACAACTCAAAATTTGTTCGTTCCACTGTCCATTTGTGCTTGGCTTGTATGTTGTTGCCTTCCTGTGATTAATATAAAACTTATTGACTAGGGCTTCTACCACCTCATTAATGAAGTGGCTTCCTTGATACATTACAATTTCTAATGGGCAACCAAATCACGGTGACAATGCGTTCATACATGAACCTTGCCACTTCATCCATGGAAGTTGTTTTCAATGGCTAGCTTGACCCACTTGGTTAAATAATCATGTGGCAACTACAATATAATTATTTTGGCGTGATGTAGTTGGAAGTGGACCTACTGATGTCTATTCCCCACTTTTCAAAGGGACCGAGGGAAGAATAGGGCATAATGGAGTGATGAAGTCTTACGATTACCATGTGTTTGAAAATATCACATGTCTTACAATAATTATAACAATCTTTAAAAAGAGTGGGCGGTGATAACTACATCAAGATCCTTCTTCTTTGTAAGTTGTCCAGAGAAGTGCCCTCCACGTGTACCATTGTGGAATTCTTCTAGCAGTTCCTTCCCTTGATCACGTCCATTTGCCCTCTTGTCTTGTCCATCGAGGTCTATTCGAAATAATACTCCATGCAGAATAGAATATGGATGGTGGCTTGAGTAATCTTTCTCTTAGTCTTTGCATTGGAACCATCGGGAAACTTGAATTCATTCGAGATAATTCCAAATATCTATGTATTCACTAGGGATTGTGTCGAGGATAACAATCTTTGCATCGGGAAATCATCATCATCACAAGATGATCCTAAACCATCTTAGGCTCGAGAGAGTGCATCTGCATTGACATGCTTCTTTCTGGCCTATCTATAATATCAAATTCAAATTCTTGTAGCAAAATTATCCATCTTGCTATCCTCACACGATGGGTTAGGCTTATTTACAATATATTTTAGAGCATTGATGATTCTGATTCAACTAGAAATTTTGCCCCTAGCAAGTAATTTCTAAACTTCTTTACAGCAAAAATGATAGCGAGCCTCTTTTTGATTTGGTATAATTTACCTCAAGCCTTTGCTCATTTATGCTGCTCCCAAAGTAAATTGGATTTTCATTCCCATTTTCATCCTTTTGGCTCAAAGTACTTCCTAGTGCTGCATCGAGGCATCGAGTGTACACATAATGAATGGCTTGCTCAATCTGGATTCTTCAAAGCAGGTGAAGACACGGGGCTTCCTTGATTGTCCAAAAGCTTCATGCGCCTTATTTCTGGTTCATAAGTAACATCCTTCTTCAAGAAGCTGGGTTAGTGGTGGCATGCGATCTTTGAGAAATTCTTGATGAACCTTCTATAGTAACCCACATGGCCTAAAAATGATCTCAACTTACTTCTATTAATAGGAAATGGTAAATCTTTGATTTTGAAACTTTATCGGATCATTACCAATACCATCTCTGGATCTGACATGCCCTAACAAAATGCCTTTAGAACATCCAAAGACACACTTTGTAGGGTTTAGTGAGGCTTGTGCTTCATCTAACCTTTGAAATGTTGTCTCCATTTGGTGCGGGTGGTCGACTTGCTCCCATAGATGCAAAAATCATCTAGAAATACTCGATGAAGGTCCCGATGTAGGGTTCGATCATCCTATTCATCAAACATTTGGAATGTTCTTTGGAGCATTACACAACCCAAAAGGCATAACTCTATAAGCAAATGTTCCCCAAGGAGTGGTGAGCGTGGTCTTGGCTGATCTTTCTCTGCTATACGAACTTGTTGTAGCCGCTATATCCATCGTGCAAAACTATAACACTCTGGCCATTTACTTCGTCCAAGATCGATCGAAAATGGAAGAGGGTAATGATCCTTCTTTGTTGCCTTATTGAGCTTCTGTAATCAACACAAATGCGTAGCTTCCCATTCTTTTTATTGAGATCACAATGGGAGAAACCCATTCTGAATTCTCCATAGCAAATATGAATCCTGCATCAAACAACTTATCTATTTCTTATTTTATAGTCTTGGAAAAATTAGGATTCATTCTATATGGCATTTGCTTTATGGGCTTAGCACCATCTACCAGCTCAATAGAATGTTCTACCCAACTTACTTGACGGAGTTCCTTGTAATCAAAAGTGAATAGGTGTATGTACCTTCGAAAAGTGGCTGGAGGTAGGATTCCTTCTCACTCTCCATCACGGCATCACCAATCTTTATTTGTTGGAGACGATCATCAACTTCTTCTTTAGATAATTTTATGGGGTCATGAGTTGGTGTGGTGGAAGGATATCCATAACTGAAACATCCACCTCACTTTCTTCATCTTGAGTGTCCACTTCTTTGGTACTAGAGTAATCGAGAGGATGTCAATCATCGGTTTCATCACTTGAATCCACGAGGTTACGCCTTATGATGTCGAGGATCACATTTATCTTCAACCCTCTCTCTACCACATCAAGTGTCATGAAACCTTCATTCCGGTAGTTTCTTGCATGAACTCTCCTTAGCCATGGTCTTCCCAACAAAGCATTGGTGTATGCAAGCAGTACCATTTTCATCACTGAAAGTCTACACATACAACACCCATAATGAGATATTGCCACATTTGAAACTACACCTTCTGGTTTAGTTTTCCCTTATTTAATGACCTTAACATAAGTGTTGAAGAGGCGATCAATTTTAAACCCAACATATTCATTCTGAGACTCGGTCATTACATTAACTTGCACCACCTCCATCAACTAAGACATCATGAATGGAAATACCATTACATAATACTTCGGTTTGTGGGGCATGGGGATCGCCTCTGCCTCCAAAGCAGGGACCTCAACCTCCTTCCTTCTTCGAGCATTGAGTCACACTCGCATGACTCCGCCTCTTCTCAGAAGACATAGCCAAGAGTTGACCATATGTAATATTTGCAGGCCTTTTGGACAGATCTTCCAAGATGGAGTATGGTCCTTGCCCCTGTGAAATCAGAAAATCCTGCACACCCAAATTTCTTCTCCTATGTTTCTTACTAGTTTCTTCTTTCATCTTCTTAGGATCATTTCCATCTTGATTATCTTTTTCTTTCTTTCTTTTTGTTACAAACACATCTACTTCATTATTTCTGCTCTTATCTACTACATCAAAAGAATTCACAGGTGCTTTTCCTTTATCATTATCTCCTTTACCAGATGTAGAAGCTCTATCTAGAAAATTATACTTATAATGACCCTTTTTATAACAACCATAACATACAACTTCAGAAATATTTCTTTTTGGACCTCTATCTCCTCCTGAGAACTAAATTCCTTTCCTTGAAGAAGATTAATAGTTAACTGACCCATCTTTTTGAGAAAATCTTCATACTCGGTAGATGTACTAGGAGAAATATTTGTGCTCACCATAGGGAGTGGTTGTGGATTACGGACCAAAGGTCTTTGGTGTAGGCTCTACTTTAGCAACAATTTCTTTGGGCTCCTCTTCCATGCTTTCTTCTTGCCTTCTTGCAATCTCCTTTGCTTGTTCAATGGTAGTATTTGGGCGGTCATACTTCACTCGTTGTCGATCTCGGCTTCATCCCAAAGAATGAAGTGCTTACGAGAGGAGATTATCCACGCCATTCATCAACCCATCCGCTAATCCTTCCTTTCGGATCGGGCATCGAGCTTCCTCCTTAGCTCTAGAACACGAGCATGATAATCCCTTATCTTCTCCTTCTCTCCTTAGGATAGCTTTGTGATCTCGATCATGAGATCTGCATATTTACATTGTTCACCAAATTCTTCAAGAAAACTTTCAGTTAATAAATCCCATGAATTTTTCACATTATCACCTAGTGTTTTAAACCACCTAAGGTCTTGAACCATCCAAAAAGGTAGGAAAAAATTCAGTCCATTATTCCCTTCTTATAAGGCCATTACAAATACAAGATCGCTTAAACTCTTGAATGAAAGAAGAAGCATCTTCATTAGATTGAGCTGAAAAAACATGAATCTTTCCCATTTTCAAAAGTAACCATAGTGAAATACCAACCCACAAGTACAATCAACAAGACTTATGTGCACAAATAATTGGAATCACTATACTAGAAAGTGACTTTACACCTTTCTACAGTAAAATAGAAATGACCACGGTAAACTATGGTAAAACTTGACTTACTGCGGTAAAAATTGACTTTACTGTGGTAAACACTATTCACGGTAAAAAGTGAAGTTACTGCGGTAAATACTATTCACGGTAAAAAGTGACTTTACTGCGGTAAATACTATTCCAGCAAAAATGACTTTACCATGGTAACTACTATTCATGGCAAAAATGACTTTACCATGGTAACTACTATACCAAAGTAAAAACAACGTTACCCTCAATTGATTTTTGACTAAGTGGGAATATCTCTCCGAGAAAATCCACCAACGAGGAATGGTCGTAAAAGCGGAACCAAAATGTCATCACCAATCGGCACTATGATAATTCTTCACAGGAACTCCTCGTCTTTATGATTATTTACTAATGCCTGACCTTTAGTTTGGTGGATGTAATCGGAAACAAAACAACAACATAACATAAGAATACCATCGACTATGATAAGACGGAATGATGACAAATCTGAAATATCAAAGTAAATTATAATATTAACATGAAACTGTTACAATCTCACCCATGAGGTACTTCAAGTGTTATTGACTTCACTTGCCTTTCACCAAGACTATGGGAGAAACTTTACAATTACACCTCTTAATGGCTTCTTTAACACACCTTTAAACTGATGGCTTCCTTCGCACACTTCCTACAATATTTCTCACTACTTCCTTCTATGCTAAATGAGGGGGGTGGCCTCTCTATTTATAGAACTTCCAGGCTTATCCATCTTATCTCTAAGATAGGATAAGAAATCCACTCTGACGAATCATATTCCATACCTTAACTCTTATATGTACATGTAAGCTTATCTTTTAAGATAAGATAAACCTTATCATTTTACATGGGTTCCACATTTTTAGACTTTTTACAAATAAAATATACAAAATATTTATGACCTCACTCCTTGTCCTTATTACCAATATAATATTTCTAATTCCTAATCACGTAGACCCTACTTCTCTAATTACCCAAACTTTGACATTTTAACATTACCGGACCACTTACGACAAATATTTACTTTTTACAACATTCCTATTGTACTTTGATTGTTACCGTACTCCACATTATTGGCGGCACCGTACTGATGGCGCCGTTATCTTCTATCAGACGCTACTACTAATTATAATTAACAACGTGACATATTCCTAATACATATATTAATGAAATAGAAATTACGGAGGAAAATTTTAGTGTCGACAGCCGTCAAATACATAATTAAGGTAAAAGAGTATGGAGATAAAATAGAAGGGATTGGAAGATGTGGAGGCCCTTAAGAAAATAATTGCATATCAACAAATTTCATGACAACATTTTGCAAGATCCACAAAGATATAAAAAAGGATTGGAAATGTTAAAAATAAAGGGATTGCCGTCGCCATTCAAGGATGAAAATTGTATGAATAATAAGGTAGAATGGTATCTTGGTATTCCATGACTTATAGAAATATTTGGAATAGAAATAAATACTATACAAAAAGTCATTAAGAAGGAAGTAAGGGCGAGAGATTTAATAGAATATGTGCAACTTTCAAGATAATCAATTGGCCTACAAAAATCAAGATGCAGAGGAAGCTGCCAAAGTAAAACTACCTAACTAGGATATATGGGGGAATTTGATTTCCTAATTTGGAAATGAATGAGTCTACTTGGATTTATTCTATTTTCTCTTATCTTCATTTTATCATTAAGCATGTAAGCACATTAAAAATTGTATGTTGATTATTATATCAATGGGAAAATTGTCAGAATCGAGGGACCATGTGGGTCCACTCATTTTGTTTTAAAATTTCTCTTTATTTTGAGACATGACAAGGTGATGGACAATAATATTACTATTTAAGAGTTTTTATTTGTCATCTTTATTGTGGATGTTTTTTCATTTTATTAAAAAAATTGTCAGTTTTTTTTTTTTTTGGAATTTTGTGTTCATATTGTTACCTAGAAAACTATCCTTGTCATTTTTGACTTAAGAAGTGTGTGAGTTATGGAGATGGAGAAATTTCATAAATATCTTTATATGAATAATTCTTATCTTGTATATAGGCATATGTCATCCCCCAATAACTATCTTCATCTATTTGAACCCTATCTTTAGAAAAATTAGGAATGAGATATTTGAATGTCTCAAGCCATGGTCAATTTTAAGGAACAAAAAAATGGAAACAAAGTTAAGGCATGTCTTAAAATCCTATCTCATTGATGGGAAATATTAACTAAAGTGGATGACACATAAATTTTATAATCACGAATCGATGCATTGTTTTTCAACCATGCATGGGGTTCCTCAGTGATCAAGGTCTTGCCATATAGAAATCATGACTTAATATGGTATTGTATCATAAAATTGTGGAACATATTGTAGAAAAATCATACTTTTTATAATTGGAAACTACCTAGATATACTTGTAGATTCCTAGATATAATTGCAGCTACCTAGATATACCTAGAGAATTTGTAGTTGAATGGTCTTATTTACACATACTTAAAAAGGAAGTTACAATCATTTTATAAATTTTTTATGTTAGTTAATCTTAGATACAACCATAACCACAAAAAAATATTGTTAGGTGCTATTTGACCATGAGACAAATCAATCAATGAATCAATTTGAATTTTTGAAAGAGCATATCACAAATTATGGTTTAGTGCTATTTTTGGACATGTCGAAAAAATATTGATTCCCAATTCCTAGAGGCCTCAAAATGTTGAGCATAGTCATCAAACATGTGTGAAGAGAGGGTAGATATAGGATATTTCATGTGAAATTCTACCCGGAAAATATAAGTTACACGATGTGAATTCTAAGATTCAAAATTTTACTTGGAGACAACACTTTTAGGGTTGTATGAAATTAGCTTGGAAATTTACATGGTTATTTCAAAAATATGTGTTTATGAGTTCAGAGAGAAAGAATTAGTGGGGATTTCATGTTTCTCATATCAATTAGAGTGATTTTTTGAGTCTAAGAAGATCTAACGTGTTTTTATATTATTTTCTACATGAATATAAATTAAATGGCAAGAGATATTTTTGCTATATATATATATATATATATATATATATATATATATATATATATATATATATATATTAGTGAATAAATTACTTGGTAGCCACATATAGATAGTATTTTATACTAGATGCCCTAAAATTTCCTTTGAGTTGAAAAGAATGAGTTTTCACACGGATTACTATTTTCATTACTTGTATATGTCAAAGATTTATTTAGTTTGATCATTCAATTTTTTATTTGGTATGAAACCTCCATTATCTCATCTTTAAATTTGTAACTTGTTTATATCACATAATATTCCTCTCCAATTTCTCACACACTCTTATATAATCAACAAAATCTTCTTCCATAACACTTTGTGAAAGTTTTGAATGGAATTCTAGCTAATGGATAAGAGCACTTCCATTATTCCAACAAACATCTCTTCTTCATATTTGTCTTGTTTTTTTCCCATAGGGTTTCCATTTCATAACACAAAATTCTCATCTAAAGGAATTATTAATGTATATCATATTTCACAATTGTTAGATACCCATTGCATTTATTTCCTATCAAAAAGGTCAAACTAGTAATGTATATTTTAGGTAAATCTTCTTAGATCCAATTAGAGAATTAGTGATACTTAATTGGGTGCCTAATTACAGGTTGCATTTACCATCAAATATTTGAATTATTTGTCAATCTATTGTTAGAGAAGACCAAAGAATGAATTTTTAGGAGAATACCCTCCTCTTTTTCATCTAAAGTTTGTTATTAAAAAAATTACCCTCCCATGAAACTACCTAAAAATATTTGGATATAATTAGAAATACCTATTTTTTATTTCTATAATTACCCTACTAGATTTATTCTTGTTACTCATGTATATATTTTTGTATATAACGATATCTTTATTAATTTATACATTCCTTCATTTTGGAGAGTTCCTCATTTGATATGTTAAAATCAATCCCAATACATAATATAACCCAAAAAATACATGTATATAAGATTTCTAATTATAATAATCTTCTTATATTGGGTCCAGATAACATCATCCCTTAATTCACCCGAGTTATGGGGAAGAGGTGCTTCCCATCATCCACTTCCTAAAACTAATGGGGATAACCTTCCACCACCATGGATGGAATACCTTGGTTATCTTAAATAACATTTAAACACACTATATCATGTTAACAACAATATGAAATATGGGGAACAAATCTCTTCTCAAAGAAAATATGATGTTTAATAATATTATTGAGGAAAGGGAAAAACTTCGATCAACTCTAGAAAAAATGAGGATCTTGGAGATCATCTACAAAGGACATGTATAAAAATTGGATTGTAGATTACAAGACCAAATTATATATGATATTCTATTGTTTTATGTTAGTGCAAGGTGTTTAACGAAAAAAATGAACCAAGAAATATCATACATATGAGATCAAAAACCATATCGGTTTGTATAAGGAAATATATCATCAAAATTAATAAGGGGGATGGTTCCATGAGAGAATACGTGAAAGAAACGACAAGTTCAAGTAAGTTGGAATATGGAATTCTATTAAATCATTAAGAAACATTGACAATTATGAAATATTTTGAGGAATTGGATACTTTACAAAAATTGTGATGACGACACTAAAATAAAGGAAATATTTCAAACACTTATATAGATTAATGGGTAAGATCTATTCAACTTTTGTGGAGGAGATCCACAACATTTTAAACCGATGAACATTATTTTAGTTTTCCTACAATCAATCATGACTCACAAAGTATGAAAAACATTGAAAAACACAACCTATTTAGGTTTTTACTTCTCAATATATATAAGACGAGATGAAGATATGGTGTGCTGAAGTCAACATATGCATATGAATTGTAAGAGAATAGTTGGTTATACCTTTGGAGTATGAATGGATTGAATGTTGGCATGTGTTGTATTTTTAGTTGAATTTCCTAAGAGAAGGAATGGAAAAATGCACAATGAAGTTTTATTTAATATTTGTGTTGATTCTAGCATGATTTGTGATTTTGTTGGTTAGATGTATGAGATATTTTTGATCTAATGCAAGAAAATGGCCTAAGGTATTGCGTTATCATTGTAAAATGGGATGGAAAAGAATAATATGATTTTTTTAGGATATGTTGTGGATAATACATTCAAAGACAACATAATGAAATAAGTTTATTTGTAATATCAATTTGGAATTGTAATGGGGATGGGATAAAAACCAATATAAAGCTTTATGAGTTCCAATATTTTATAGCCACATGTAGTTCAATATGCAAAAATAATGTATCATTAATGGGAAACATTTTTAACTATGGTGCATGGTTCAAAAGAGAGAGATAAAATGTTGACCAAGGACCATTACATATAGAAATGGGAAATTTTCTATCACTTAATTCTAGTCATTAATTTTTTGATGACATTTTCCTAATGGTTTGCATTTGTTTCTCAAATAAGGAAATGGACTTTCCTATACTTGTATCAAATCAAATATGGGAGGAAAAACAATGAATCCCTATTATAAGCATAAAATTATATTATCTAATAAGTAATTTATGGTTACGATGAACTTTACATGGAAAGAATAAATGTGGAGAAGGTAAATTTATTAAACCACTAATAGATATTATTTATTTTTATATCAAGTATGTAAATAATAATTTGTTTCCCTAGTTAAAATATTTACAATCATATATTTTCCTAACAAATATATTGTTAATAAGTTGTTTTACTATGTTACCAATCAAGCCTTTTGTTATGAATTATAGATGATGTCAAGTTAACTTTACATGTTTTTCTATTGTGCTCATCATGCGAGAGTAAATGAAATATTGAAGATATTTTGTGAAATACTAAGAATAGTAAATGAATATGAAAAGAGGGTCGAGACAATTATATATAAAGAGACAATTTTTTTGAAATAAGGAAAGTGTAGACACCAAATTTGGGTCACACTCCCTTGGTCCCCTTCAATTAATTAACATAACACATTTACCTAGCCATGACCCCTTTACCCCACATTGATATTAATTTAATCACTTATAATTGAATTAATATTCATCCTCACATTATTAATTAATTTAATTAAGTTAATTTAACCCTCACACATCCACCTCACCTTGGACCCATTCCAGGGGCATTTAACTCATAATGACCAAGTCATCACTCCCAGTGTTGAGTCACCACTTGACCTAGCTAACTAAGACTTCTTCCTAAACCTAACTAGACTTATTCTATGATCTTCCTACCTTTTCTAATGTGAAATCCACTTCCCTAAGTGGACCCAACTTGGAAAGCACGCCAAATCTGGGAAGATCTACCTATTTTTGGTAAAAAGGACTATTTCACCCTAACGATGTCAATTTATCCTCGGATGGCACGGTTACCTAACCGCCATCAATTACTTTATATATAATTTTACAACTCTTTACACGGGTTGGTCATTTAGTTATTGGAGCCTTATTACATTCAAGCTCGAATCTTGAAGCTCTCTCCCGCATCCAGCAATGAGCACACACAACCACAAAGTGTAAGAAAAAAATTTGATTCTCCTTCTAGAGCATTGGAATACCCATGGTAGCGCATAGGTTGTACTTCAGGGGCACTGGAATCAAGAACCTCTTCTCCCATTAACCATCAACCATCTCCACTCACAGGATCTATAAAATACCAAGTAAGTACTATGATTTTAATCATTTGTGCTTATTCCATTGTAGATCTCTTTCTTCTTTTAGTATTTCATTTCTTTTGTTACCCATATATCACCTTCTTCCCACCAACCCACTATTCAACCACCCCATGCATTTTCACCCTTCTTAACCTCCTTCTTAGTATTCCTGAGTCTTCTCAGACACATTACGACCAAAACCTCACTACCCTCACTCTTTGTGCAAGAAAAGAGAGCCTAAAAACCTATTTTTAATTGTTTACTACCTATTACCCCTACCAAGGAGTTGGCTCACGACCGCCGTTGGTTTTGTACTTTTATCGGAATCGAGTCACCCGACCGATACCGGTCTTTGTGTCATTTTATATTCTTAGACCAACAAGCCTTCCACTCATCCAAAACCAAGCCCAACCTCCACTAATCAGCCTCATACCCTTATCGGACCTCCGATAGACATGCCCGACCTAAAAAAACCTGGGTTCTAATTAGAATTAGTGTTGCATTTCATATTTAGCATTGAATCTAGTGTATTGTGTGTATGAGAAGCCTAAATAATTACATCACAATAGGACCTATTTATTTCAATTTCTTATTCACATTAAATTTTTATTAAATAGTGGATTAACAACCTCTCTAGGAAGCACCATGCTTCCTGGATCTAGAATACACTAGGCAATCCACTATCCTATGTTATTTAATACTATTTTGTGGTCTTTATTTGCATTTACAAATAGTCCTTCCCAGGAAAAAGGATCTCTCTACAATCAGCTTGGATAACATCAACAACGCGTGCATCCTACCTTCCACAATTGCTTCAAAGGTATTCCTCCTTAACCATTTACCTTCTATTTGTTTCATCCTAGAAAGCGTAAAACTTATTGGTGAAACATTTTGGCACGTCACACGTTGATGATGCACGAAAATGTACCATAATTATTGATGCGAAGCAACCCAACATCACAGAGGATAAGTGGACTCATATGTAAGGCGTTGGAGTGATCGGCATCGGGTGATACATGCAAGATCATAGTCTTATGGTCATTCTCATTGATAGATGGGATGCAACGAATAATAAATTTCATCTACCCACCAATGAGATGACTATCACACTGGAGGATGTGTACAAGATTCTGTAGCTATCAATTATGGGTATTAGATTTCATCGGATGCACGGTGATTGGTTCGATGGTTAAAAAATTTAGGGAGGTAATGGGTGACTTGACTAAGCACAAGATGCCAACCTTGTGTATAGATTTATGTATGTTGTGCATCCGTGAGAGACTCGTTTGGCAAAGATCTTGATGATGGAGGCCGTTGGATACTATGTAATTCCGATTCGAGAGGGCGACTGATTTCCCGAGCACTAATGTGGGTTTTGTAAAATATGATTGAGGAGTGAGTTTTTTTTGCATGGGTGCCTATATATCTAGTGCATCTATATAGGAGATGTGGGATTATCGGAGGATGTGGCATTATGATATTTGTTATACATATTTACTACACTTTTGGGCATATGAGCACATAGTGATTGTGCGCCCGTATGGACTGCTGATAACAGATTGGTATCAGGGTGGGATGAGAGTAGGCTACAAGAGATGGGTGACAGTAGGTGGACATCCATGAGTGGAGGAGGCAGCACATGACATGGATTACTACAGACCACAACTAGAGGGTCTCGTATGTGATGATGGAGATAGTATGCTGACCCTATGTTGGTTTTATTTCTTACAAAGGCATGACACAGGAGTTACAAGGCATACGGTTTATACTAATGGATATAGGGGAGGTGTGCCGTGAAAGCATAAGATGATTCGGTGGATAGAGTCGACGTCGATTTTCGGACTACAAGTAGGATGTGCCTCCACCATTCCCTCAGTACCACAAAGATGATGTTGAGAGACCACTATCTCTACCACATCCAGCAGATCCTATAGGGTAGGAGGAGTAGGTGACGGATAGGAGGATAGATGATGCCGGTGTGATAGATGGGTACAAATGCTGGTGGGTAGTTAAGCTACAAGCATTATGACCGTGACCAGTCATCCTAGACTTACCTACTATTTTAGTTCGAGAGAGATGCATTATAGGTGTGGGTGACTACTTTAGGGGTGTAGTTGTGACAGAGCAAGGCACAAGTAGGCACCATGATAGGCAGGACATGTGACATCGTTATAGGTTCATCTAGCTAGATAGAGCCAGTGTACAAGATCCTGCATAAGGGATGGTACATAGTAGTAACATGTTACAAGCACATGTTATAGGTTTATAGGGTCGAGTGACATCCACATAGGCACAAGTTGCGACATTACAGGTGTAGATAGCCACATAGGAATCTCCACAGGCACCAGTATAGATATTAGGATAGGGTCCCATTATATAGGTAGGAGGATAGGGGCCATTGGTACAAGGAAAAAGGCCATTACCATTAGGGCAGGGTTCACACTTGGAGCTAGGGCAATTGCACCACCCCAGATAGTATGCATGGCTAGATTATAGGATGCTCTAAAAGAGGCCCAATATTATCAGGATCATTTGACCACAACCAATATTTAGGTTTTCATCATATGCCAAGTATAGGGCCCAACAAGAAGCTCAGTGAGAGGACCCACAACACTAGCACTACTAGGTAGTCATCGGTCTCATAGACATGGCGAGAGGGAGGTGATGAGTGCACGGGAACTTAGACTAGATGAGGGTACATGAGAGATGATGGCTGGGTGGAGGATATGGCAAGAGGAGGATACAAGTGAGAGTGGATGTGAGGGCCCTATATGAGGTGATGCAGGATGATAGGTGATAGTGCATTTTGATTTTGATATATATATCGGCCTACGTGCTGAAGATGTGATATTGTACATGAGAGTTTTTGAGATACAAATATTATTTATACATGTATGTATATGTATTGATATACATGACATTCCTTTTATATAGTTGATGATGATATTAGACAAATGATGTACTTGGTTTCAATGTTATTGTTATTATTATTGAAACTAGGTGAGTTAGGCATGGTTGAGTTAGGTATAGGCATGATGGAGTCTTGGTTGAATGTAGAAGGTTTAGGCATGATGGAGTCTAGGTCGATGAGGCATGGTTGAGTCTTGGTTGATTAGGTATGATGGGGTTGGAAATGCCGATGTGTTTTTATTTATGGAATGTAGGTTATGTTAGGTATGGTTGAGTCATAGGTGTAGGCATGGTTGAGTTGAAAATTTCCAAGTTACTATTTTTATGGAAATTATGTGTTGTTGATATGGTGTGGTTTTAATTTCCAAGTAATTGATATTTATGGAAATATAGATGACTTTTGTATGATGTGATGGATTTTTATTATGAGAAGTATGATGAAATGATGTATGTGTTGTGATATGTTAATTTCCAAGTTATTGTGTAGATGGAAACTAACTAGGTTATGATGTGTATTAAAAAAGGGAATGGTTAGGGGAAAGAGTGGCCAAGCTAACCTCTAAGGGCCCCATGCCCTCGGAGTTCTACCTACATATCCTTGGAAAAAGGGCCTCAGGCTGATGTAGTTCTCCCATAGGATAGGGAAGAATATGATGAGGTATGAGGTAGGATGGGAGTATTTAGGTTGGTAGGTTTAGACATGATTGATTCTAGGTCATTTAGGTATGGTTAAGTCTAGGTTGTTTAGGCATGGTGGAGTCTAGGTTATTTAGGCAAGGTGGAATTTTTAAAGGTGAATGTTTTGAGTTTGAAAATAGATGAGGAAAATTGAGGTAGGTGAAAGGAGAAGAAATCCCAGAAAGTAAGTGTCGAAGGTCTAGTCTGTATAGGAGAATCAATAAGTAAGAAAAGAGGTGAACAATGGTAAAAGAGGTGAAATGCTCCATAAGTGTCAAGGACCATAATGAGCATACCGAGGATGGGTTTATGAACTTAAACCCTAAAGGTAGTGCATGATTGATTATTCTAAGGGTGAAAGAAGTTACATGATCATGAAATGTCACATTTTTGCACACGTCCCTTGAGTAGGTAGAAGAAGAGAAAGGAAGGAAGGTGAGGTGGAGTGGTTTATTTAGCGTAACCTTGTTGTGAGACAACATGCCCCTTCTACAAGATACCCAAAACCAAAATAGGAAAGTCCATGAAAAAAGTTGTATTTTTCTTGATTTTTTTGTATTTTCTTTTTGCTTTTTTTTTATAGATTGATTGATGTGGGAAGTCTATGTGGGATGAATAGAATGACTCCTTGAGGTCTTTGTGAAGCTGATGATGTGGGAAGCTTCATAATATTTTTATTTTATTTTGTAGAAATAGTCTTCTTTTTTGGATAGACTATGTACAATATGGCTAGCTTTTTATAGTTGTCCTTGAGGGAGAAGTCTATTTATAACAACAAGATAGAAAGATAGATGTCCTTTTTGAGGGATTCATCTATTTATAAGAATTTTGACTCAAGGAGTTGAATTTGAAAATCCCATATATTACTTTTGAACTTTTTGGACTTTTAGGTCATGGACAAGACTATAAAGGAGTATAGGCTTCTTTTATGAAGGAAAGCTATACACGCAAAAGATTAACTATGAAAGAGAGGTTTTAAGTGATGAACAACCATGGGATTCCATCCTGAAAAAAATGAAAAGTATCCATGAGAATCATGTCATGAGTAGAGCCATGTAGTACTCATATTGAAGATAAGGCTAAAAGGTGATGGATAATCACATGATTCTTGTTTAGTCATTGATCCTTAAAAGAGGTAGATGAAAGGAATGGTTACTCAAGGATGAGTGTGTAATAGAAAAAAGGTGATATAGTACTTGATTCAACAATATAATGGTCAAAGATGCAAGGCATTGAGGGGATCAGGTTGGGTTTACCTTTGAGGGAAGATAAACGATAAGCACTTGATCCATAGGTATGAGTAACGATATAGGGTCCAAGCCAATTAGGAGAAAACTTTCCCCGTTTACTTTTCTCCACTTTTGTTACATGTTGATTTTCCTTCAGGACAAGGTCATCGACCTTGAAGATTCATTCATGGACACATTTTTCATAGGCATGTTTGATACATTTTTGATAGATTTGAAGGTGATCGAGAGCATTTAAATGATGTTCATCTAGAAGCTCAAGTTGGGCCAAATGGTCTTGGAAAAATTCATCATCATTGAGCATGTCTTTGAGTGAGATACGAAGTGATGGAATTTGGAATTTGAGAGGTAAGACAACCTCTTGTACCATAGACCAAAGAGAAAGGTGTAGCTGTGGTGGAGGTATGAATACTAGTGTGATAAGCCCATAAGGAAAAAGGAATGTGCATGTGCCAATCCTTACCAGTATCGTCAACTACTTTCATAAGAATTTTGTTAAGAGTTTTTTTGTTATTGATTTGGCTTGGCCATTTTTTGAGGATAATAAGGTGAAGAAAAACTAAGTTGAATGCCAAAGGTGTCATCAGAGTTTGCGTAGGGTTTTGTTTTTGAATTTTTTCCATTATCAGTGATGAGGTGGTGAGGAACACCAAAGTGAAAAATGATGTGATGGTTGATGAATTCACAAATTTTCTCAGCTTTTGTAGAAATGAGAGGTACAAATTCCACCCATTTAGTGTAATATTTGGTTGTGGTGATGATCCATTGATGACGTTGAGAAGAATGAGGTTAATCTCTCGATGAGATCAAACCCCATTGGGAGAAAGGCCAAAGGTCTTTGGTGACTGTAAGGCGTGACTAGGGGTGTGATGAAGATTAGCATGTTGCTGACATTTCACACAACATTTGACATAGTCACAAAAAGTCTTGGTTTAAGGTTGGCCAATAGTAGTTGAGGTGAAGGATACACTTAGCGACAATGAGGCCCATTGAAATGACCACCACAAATCCCATCGTGAACTTCCTTAATGGTGTATGGGATTTCAAAACTTGTAAGGCATCGTAGGAGGATACCATCAAAGCCACATTTGTAGAGAAGACCCCCATGATAACATAATGAGAGACACTTTTGAGGAAGGCTCATTTTCCATTGTGAGTGAGTTCTAGAGGTAGAATTGAGAGGGAAAGGTAATCGGAAAACTACTTATACCAAATGTCACGTGGATCGGTTTCAATTCTTCCTAAAAATTTAACATCTCAAAATAGATAAGAGGGTGATTACAACCTTTGTATTGTGACAAATATTTTTGAGTCGAAGGAGAGAAGTAGGTATTTGAGAGGTAAGGTAGGCCATGGTATCCATAAATTTGTTAGTGGAGTGTGGAGTGGTTTGAAGTTCATAATGATCAAAGGTAGTCAAAAGTATGTCGACGTGATGTTTATACTTTTGAAGTATCTCATTATAACACTAGTATAAACCATTGACTTGGTTCACAACTAGTTGGGAGTCACCAAAGATATTAATGGATTTAACATCTAAGGCTATGGTGGTTTGAAGACCTAACATGAGTGCTTCGTATTCGAAATGTTATTAGTATAGTCAAAATCTAGTTTGAAAGATAAAGGCATAGGCTCACCATCAAGAGGAATAAGGATGACCCTTGTGCCACCCCCATGTTGACATTTAGAACCATCAAAGAATAAGGTCATCTGATAAATGGTGTCATCAAGGGAGAGGGTAGCGATGGATTCATCAAGGAAATCAAAGTTAGAAGATTGATTTTGGAAAGAGGTGCATTTGCAAGTTGGTTGCAATGGTTTGTCCTTTAATATAATTTTGATGGATGAATTCAAGATCTAGGTCTTGCAAGAAGCATGAGCCAATGTGCAACACGTTGGTGTTGGTAAGGCTTAGCATACATGTAATGTAAGGGGTCAATATTGGTGACAATGAAGGTTTTGTGGTTGAGTAAGTAATGATGAAGTTTGGTGGTGATGAAGACTAGGGATAAGCACAATTTTTTGGCATGAGTATATCTAGTCTCATAATCTAAAAGTGTATGAATTATATAATAAACCACTTTTCCCTGTGTTTCTCATCGTGATGAGTGAGCATGGCACACCCAAGAATGAATGGTTGTGACAGAAATATAGAGGTAAAATGGTTCATCGTCTTTAGGTGGAATAAGCATAGGTGGTTGGAGGAGGTATTTTTTTAAGGCATCGAAGGATTTTTGGCATTCATCATCCCATTTGAAGGAGACATCCTTTTTGAGAAGATGATGAAATGGATGGTATGGTGGAAAGATGAGAAATAAAGTGATGAATAGATTGTAACTTGCCTTGCAAACTACGAAGTTGATGAAGGTTAGTAGGTGGAGGAATCTCAAGAATAGCCTTGATTTTAGTGGGATCAAACTTCAATACCATGCAAAGAAATGATGAAACCAAGGAGCTTTCCCGAGAGAACAATGAAGACACACTTCTTAGGTTGAAGGATGAATGCAATATTTGATGAGATGGTCAAAGAAAACCTTAAGAACTATAAGGTGTTTGGCCCGATGTTTGGATTTGGAAAGAAGATCATCGACATAATCTTCAATATGCTATGCATGATGTCATGAAATATATAAGTCATAGCCCATTGATATGTGGCACCAACATTTTTAAGACCAAAGGGCATGACACGATAGATAGAAGGTCCCCAAGGAGTGATGAAGGTGGTTTTGTGTTGATCTTTGGGGTGAGTAATATTTGGTTATAACCCGAGAAACCATCCATGAGTGATAACATCTCATGGCCGGTGGTGAGATCAACTAGTTGGTCAATACTAGGTAGAGGAAAGTCATCTTTGGGGAAAGCTAGGTTAAGGTCATGGAAATCCATGAAAATATGGAGTCCCCCTGTCACTTTGGTGACAAGAACAATGTTAGAGATCCATTGGGGATAATCAATGGGTAAAATGAAGGAAAAAAAGGAGGCTAGAGTTCTTCTTTACAAGAAGGGAAATGAGGATGCATTTTTTTCAGCTTTTATTTCATGGGTTTGGCATCGGGAATGGTTATGATATTGTGGACCATGATATTTGGGTCAATACCAGGCATATCGGCGTAGGACCAAGAAAAAGCATTGTTATGATCTAGAGGAAAGAAGTGAAAGCTTTCATGTTTAACAACATCTAAAGATTGGCCTATCTTTAGAATGTGTGGTCATCTGAGTGTGAATGTTGATTTGATGGTGATTCATTCAACATGGTTTGCATCTCAGAAGGTAACAACCGGTGAATATAATAATCTTTCCACACCAAGGTAGGTGAGAATAGACTCATCATCCGACATTGAACAATGTTGATAGAAGGTGTGTCATCATCGATCATGTTAGGATATAGAAGGGAAGGGAAGAGAAGAGGAGCCTCGCCATCATGTTGATAAGTCAGAGGTCCCAAGGAAATGGTGTTTATAAAAAAAAAGTTAGGAGGAATGGATTTTGGATCCATAGACTTCATAGGTGAAGGTGGTGAAGTAGGTGAATGGGGTGGAGAAGGTTTATCATCCTCAATGAGTTTGACTCGGGCCTTCTTGGAAGGTGGTTTGGAAAATCCGATACCACTGCGGTCTTTATGCTTATGGGTGGTGCAAGGAATGACATATATGTGAACGACCTTGTTCATAAAATCCAAATCAAAGCCTTCCAAGCATAACGATGAGAAGGAAGGTGTGGGTGAAGTGGTGGTTGGTGAGAGATTGGAGATCAGATGAAAATGGTTGAGTTTGGGAAGGTGGCTCAGGCGAGTAGGTAGAAATATCAAGTCCCCCATACATTAGGTTGGTGTGAAGGTGGGGAGGACCATAGGGAAAACTTTCCTACTTGGTGATTATAGTGTGGGTGTTGATGAAGGTTACCATACTCTTGTGGAGTAAGGAATGTGTCAATGTTATAAAGGTGGTACTCCCTAGAGTGAGGCATTGAAAAACACCTTCTAAGGGATTGGTAGTGGTTGGTATGTGGGTAGCTGGAATAGATGAATCACTAGATGGCTGGGAAGAAGAAGCATCAGATGTTTGAGAAGTAGATGGGTTGGTTGATGGGCCAGCTAGCTTAAAGAAGTTATAGCTAGTATGTAGTGGGAATAGAGGAGTTGGTTGTGGAAGATGTAGTGGTAGAAGTGGTGGATGAGTAGAACTGAAGAAGAAGAAGTGGTAGTGGTGGTAGATGCCTTAACTGGTATAAGGACATCATTAGGTTGATAGAACATGTTGTAGGTCTTGAATGGTGAAGGGTTAGTTGGAATGGTATAGTTTGTGCCCTTCATGTTCAAATTTTAAACAACGGTGTAAGGTTGAAGGAACATAACCCATGGCGTGAATCCAGGGTCGACCAAAGCAACAAATTGTATTGGAATTCCCCTCTAAGACATAGAATAATTTAGGAATGGCACGGGGCCACGTGAATGTGGAGAATGATGGTGAGGGTGGAAGTCATGGCATCATTAAATGAACAACATAACTGGGTTATTATGCATGTAATTGGAAGGGATGCACATTTTTTTGTATGCATGGGAGGAAATGATGTTGATACTGGCACCTCCATTGATCATAACATGTTGAAAACATGTATATTATCAACGTAGATAGAAATGAATAGGGCGGGGTCAAGATCATCGATTAGAGAGGAAAATCTCTTCATTAGAGAAACTAAGAGTGGAGACTTGATGAATGGTAGTGGGAAAAGATGGAGGTAAAGTGGTGAGAGAAGCCACATGATGAGGAGTGATAATGGTGGTGACAGGTGGGGTCATTAGGTAGAACCTCAATAGATTGTAGGACCTCGATGAGGGCCTAATGATGAGACTCAAGAGGTTTGGACAAGGTCATACAAAGACATTTTGAGAGGAGACTGGTGCAATTGTTTAATCATTGTATGATGGGAAACCCCATCAGAAATGGGGTATGTGGGTCCATGGATGGTGATTTTGGGTGCAGGTGTAGATGGAATGTTGGGTAAAGGTGTAGTGGATGAGTTGGTTGTTTTCTCCTTTCCTTTTTCCTTTTGAGCTCGAGTGGAAACTTGAACCATATTGATCTGAGGTGAAGAAGAAGGTGTGTCGTGAAAGGTGTAGTGCAACAGGATGGGAAAAAAAGTGGTGAAGGAAAAGAGTCTTGTGAAAGGATATATGGCAATTGACATTTTGGAGGAGTTTTGGCTAGTTCTCTAATGTGGACCATGTTGATCTCAAATGTTGGAGGAGGGTAAAAGGGATGTGGAGGTGGAGATGGAGGTTGTTGAATAGGTATGGGGTGAGGTTGTGTGGTGATAGGTGAAGGTGGAATGGGGTCCTCATCTAAAAGATCATCATCATCAAAGTTCTCTTTGAGAGGACATAGTTGGAGAAGAATAGTCTTAAGAGCCTTATAATTTTTCTACATCATGCCTTGACACATGATGGTAAGTGAAAATTTTGGTATCATCAAACCCTTCTGGTTTAGGTTTGAGTGGGTCATAAGGTCTAAGCAAGGTGGCAATGTGATGACATAGAGGTTTCCAAAAGGTTAGCTAAGATGTTGGCGTAAGACCCTGCCAATGGATCACAATGTGAAGTGAGTGTGGGTCTGGATGGAAGTTTGGGTGACTTTGGTGGGAGAGGCATCACTGGAGGTGGAATTGGAGGTTGAGTAAGTTTGACTACTTGTTTGGTAGATAGTATGGTTTTGGGTTTGGGTTGCACCTTCTTGGGTAAAGGTGTTGGTGAGCTAGTTATTGGAGGGGTGTAGGTTTAACTACCTCTTTGGAAGGTAGTGGAGTTTTGGGCTTGGGTTGCACCTTCTTGGGTAAAGGTAAAGAAGGAGTGCATGATGTAGAAGGGAAGGAAAATGATGGTGGAAGGGGATGGGTTAGCCAAGGTGATAATGGAGGTGTGGTGAAGATGGTGGTAGGAGGCAATGTGGAAGGGATTGTTGAAGAGAAGGGAATGACATGGGTAATGATGAGGATACATGAAGTGGTGTAGGTATGGGAGGTAGAAAGGATGTAGGTAATGAATGAAGGTGTAGGTTGTGTAGGTAATTTGGGTGGAAACATAAGATTGTGATGAGGAGGTGGGCTGCTATGTTTTTGGTTTACCTTGGGTAGGAGGCTGCTTGACCAAGGTTGATGGGTGTGGACCTAGGATAGATGGAAGTGGTGAAGGTGATAGAGGGTAGTGGGTGAAGGTGTATGTGGCCTAAGAGGTTGGGTCTTCCTCTTAGGTGGGGGAATAGTCTTTGTGATGGTTTGTGAGGATGTGGCTAAATCTAGTTTGACAGGAGGATGGACTAGGCTTGATGTCGGCATGACTCCCAATGTGGTAATGGGTTTGAACATGGGTGAAGGTATAGGTGTAGGTAGGGTTTTAGGCATAGGAAAAATTTTGGTTGATGGTAATGGTTTAGGTGTGGGTGAGGGTGATGAAGAAGAGGTGACTACTATGGGCATGGTGGGTTTGGTTGTCTTAAACACCTTTGGATAGATCATGGAAGTGTCGGCAGAAAACATTGCATTTGAGTTGAGACAAGAAGTTGAAGGCATCCCAAAGCATGGAATTGTCAACATAATCCAAGTGGTTGACCAAACATGAGAATGATGCAAGAAGTAGAGGGGGATGATGTTGATTTGGTAGTAATCCTTGTAAATAATGTCTTGTGAGATAGGGAAATGGTTGGCTTTAGACTCTATGGGTAGAAGAGATGATAGTAAAAGACAAGGTCTTTAAAATCTAGTGGGGAATTATCACCAACAGGAAGAGATGCCACTAATGGGTCCTCTGGGAATAGAGGAGGAGGAAAGGTTGATTGTATAGGCTCTTCCTTTGGTAAAGAAGAGAGTATGTTGGGCTCTTCCATAGGGAGAAGAATGGGTAATGCGAGTTGCTCGACAGGTGGTGAGATGAGTGGGATAGATGCATCTAAAGATAAGGAAGACTCCTCCATGGGTAAAGAAGAAGGTAAGGTAGACTCCTTGTGGGTAGATAAGAAGGTAAGGTAGAAGTGGGAGAAGAAGTGGAAAATAGGTTCCTCCATGGGTGGAGGAGCTTGTGCAAGAATTTCCTCAATAGATGGGATGGGAGGAAACTAAGTGGAAGGAGCTAGTATGATATCAAAAATGACATGGACCTCTCGAACATTGGTATCATTAGTTGAGGTTTCACCGGCTTGGTTGGATGATGGGGTGTGATTTGGAAATGGTTTCTTGAAGATGTGGAGGTTTTGGTTAGCGGTGCATTGGGGTTATCCAAGACGAGATCTCCATTATCTAACAATTCTTGGACAATGTTTTTGAAAGTTATACAATTACCGTCACTATGACCTCTAACATGGTGATAATTGCAGTAATCATTCTCCTTATACCATGTAGGTACAAGATGATGGGAAGGGTCAAAACCAGTATGTGTTTTGATGGGTGGAAGAGTGATTGCTCTAATCTTTTAGAAGTTTTTCCAAAACGAAGAATAAGGTTCTCCAATGGGAGTATATTTTCATTGTTCCACTTGAATTGGAAAGTTTGAATAGGGGAAAGATTAGAAGAAGGTTTTGATTGGTTGGATGGATGAGAAGGGCTGATTTTAAAACCATTGCATTGGTAGATCCTTTTTCTTTAGAATAATTATTTTGTGGTTTAGATGAAGAAGAAGAATCATTGGTTTTGAAGGGAGTTTTTGTTACGTAATTGCAACTTCTTCTCCTCAATAGCATGGATTTCAAGTTTTGGGCCATTGTGAATGCCTCGTCGAATGTGTAGAAAGTTTGGACTTGGAGAGTTAGTGAGATGTGTCTAGCACAAGCTCGGGTAAACAACTCTATTAACTCGGTTTGAGGTAGTTGGAATGTGAGTTGATTAATCAAGTCATGCCAATGAGTGAAAAATTCTGCGATAGACTTGTCCTCATATTGGTGTGTCACATACAATTGGTCATTGTGACCTTCTTGACAATGTTGATAGAAAAGTGGTCTAGAAAATCCTAAGCTACCTGATTAAATGAAAATATGGAGTTCCTAGGTAGAGCACTATACCAATCTAAAGTGGGTCCTGTCAAGGACATTGGGAATGTTCAAGAGCAAAGCGTCATCGTGAGCGATGAGATAACACACATGTTTAAAAGACCAAAAATGTTGTTGTGGGTCTTCTTGTTATTGAATCGGTTGAATTTTGGCATTTCCCAATGCATAGGGTATGGACAAAAATGGAATGGAAAAGTGAATAGGCTCGTTACAAATCTCGTTGTATGTTAGAGAGTTATGCGAGCTAGAGATAGATGCTTCTAATGTCTACATCTTGTCCATCATCATTTTTATAAGATCATTTGTAGGTTGTGATGATGGAGCACCCCTGTAGTATAAGGGGGAGATAAGATGGGTATGACGTGGAGGAACTCTAGTATGTGGTGGTGTCGAGTACAAAAACTGTGATGAGGAATATAGGATGGGATGGATGTCACGGGAAAATACCAGGATAAGTGGT
This sequence comes from Taxus wallichiana var. yunnanensis, assembly GCA_018340775.1. Lineage (NCBI taxonomy): Eukaryota > Viridiplantae > Streptophyta > Pinopsida > Cupressales > Taxaceae > Taxus > Taxus wallichiana. The sequence goes on along the minus strand of CM031239.1, from coordinate 337,656,899 downwards.
AGATGAAATAGGTGGTTGTTGATGATAGGTGTAGGTAGGTGGTATGGATGTAAAGACTCTCATGGTGATAGTGGAAGAGATTGTGGGATGGAGAGGACAAGGTTTTGGAAGGAGTGTGGGTTCCGACACCAGAGGTGGTTGGGATGAAAAAGGTACATGGGAAGTGGATGATGTAGGTATACCTATACACTAAGGGAAGTGGATGATGATATGGTAGATGTCATAGGATTGATAGATGTCGAGGGCATGGTAGTTTTCGTAGGTGTGATAGATACCGATAATGTGGGGTCAAGATTGAGAAACCACAGGTGATGAGGCAGAAGTGGGTAATGATGTACTAGTAGTGGTTGATGCAGAAGTGGGGAAACGTGGGGAGGAACAAATATAGGCATGTCGTATATAAGTTTTCCAGATGAGTCATGGGTGGATGAGTGAGAGAGGTAATACTGTAGTGCGATGGGTTTTGATCAAGGAGTCTTGTGAACTCCTCGTCATTGGTATGTATGGTAATAGGTTGGTTGGGGTCCATAGGTGATGAAATGGAAGGTGGTGATGGGCTAGGTGGGAGTGGCTAGTGGCTAGCATGGAAAATGAGAGCGTTGGATTTTCTATGAGTCAAAACCATGTGACTGATAGTAGAACTAGTAATTTGAGCTTTGTTGATGATACAAAAACATAGAAAGATGGAGCAAATGGATATGAAAGGTGGAATTAGTCGTTGTTTTGATTGAAAAACCAAAACATAGAGACCGACAACTTTGTCTATTGCCGTAGTGGTTAGGTAACCAATGTTGGTATAGGAGGGTAACCAATGCCGGTCGATGAACGCCACATGATGTTGGTTCTTATGGAAAATTGAAAGATTTGAAAACTTGGCTATAAATGGTGAATATCATGTGAAATTGGGTTTTGAAGGTGATATAAAAGACCTATAATGTAGTGGAGTGACAGAGGAATTCAACAAGTGATGGAAGTGATTTGAACATTATTTTAGTTAAGTGACAAAAATAGAAAGGAACCGACAATGGTTAGTAAACCGATGGTGGTATGATGAATTAATTGATACTATCACATCGTGTGACCGATCATCGAACTATTGTGAATGAATCAAAAATTAAAATATGGAGATGAAAAGGTATGAATGAGATGGATCTGAACTCTGTAGGTGATAAAAGAACACAAAAAAATGATAAGGTGACATAACAAGTCACAAAAAGAACATAAATGTAGATTTAATGCTATTTTGGCAGAAATGACCAAAATAGCACAAAAAATAATGACGATCAATCAACAACGACAATATGATGATGTAACTGATGATGTCGATCATTGGACCGACACGATTGCTTACTTTGAAATATGTGAAGAGATCGAAAAAATGATTTTTGGTGATTTAGATAAAATAAAAGGCCAACCAAAAATTCTGAGTATAGCAATGATATATCCTAACACACTCAGAAATAGTTGGAATACACCAAATATGATTGTGGAGTGTGTAGGGAGAGAAAAATGGAGAAACATGACTCACATCTCAAAACAAAAATCAAGCAAAAGATTAAAAAACACCAAATCCTATGTTGTAGATTTTATTTTGTGGCTTATGCTATTTAGGACTGACTTGTGAATAGAATAGAATTTTTGGTTAACAAAGGTGCCCTATGAAAAATGACAAATATGGCTAGTTTCGATGGTAAACTTTGGCTTGAGGGTACCCAATATATACTTCATAGTATGTGAGGCCTACTCGATATGATGATGACTGCTAACACTAGCTACTCGCCACTAATCCTATTTTCCCTAACCTACTTTATTCACTGTGTGCCTCACTTCACATTTCTACCCTACATCCTTTACCATTCAACACATTACCCATAACCTACCTACTTCATCATGCCTCACCTCATCCCTATTATATTCTATTTTACCTAACCTACACCCATCTCACCCTTGCCTTACCATTTTACCTTCCCCAACCCATTTTAAAACAAATTTGATACTTTTCATAGTGATTAGCACTAGTCACCTTGACCAATACTAGTCAAATATTTTACCCATCGATGTCGGTATGCCAACTAATGTCACATGCTTCTTGATAAACGTTAATCTCTGGTTCGGCCCCAAAGCCAAACCACCATGCCCCCAACTTTGAAAAATTAAAAAACATGCTATACTCTACCCCAAACCCACCTAAACCCCACCCCCATTCATTTTCCTACCTATTTAGTCTACATTCCACCCTCCCCTTACCCAAATTCCTTCATTTTTAACCTGAATTTCAAATTTAAATTTCAAACCCCATTTTATTTTATTTTACCTCAAATTTGACACAAAAACAAACAATGAGGATGGATTGCTACATTGACATGATAGTGCCTCCTGGTGGAACCTTGAGTCATTGAACCGGAGGTCGTCCAACACCTTCTCCTGCCTCAACCATACATGAATCCAACTCTCCCTATCTAATCAAATCACTCCAATTGATCCCATGGACTTGACAATCGCAATCAAATCACCACTCACCTCTCTCTAACTTAGCCTGAATCATACCTCTATCATTTTCACCAAGTCCAAAAATCCAAAATCCCCTCTCTATCATTTTCCTAAAGTAGAAATGAAAAAATGAATCCGTAAAACAGAGTTTACCTTTTTTACCCAAAATACGACTTGACCAACATCAGTTTCTCTTTACCGGTATCGGTCACGTGCCCTATTATACCATGGTCAATTAACCTTAACTGGTATTAGTTAGCCTGTTTTATCCTCCTACACTATTTATCACCACAATTGATTGCTCGAAACCCTTTTTGTCTTACCTAAGTCTACACCTAGCCTTATAACTTAACCTAATTGCCTAATTACCTATCACCCAAGTACACTGGTGATTTGGGGCATTTTTTTCTATCTACTGGGTCCTTTCCTACGGCCTTACCTCTTACCCAACCAACCTACACCTATTTGACACTCAAATTTGTTTACTCGCTATACCTTGTGATGATCTACTGCTCATGTTGTTTAGCTTATTGACCTTTCCTTGCCTAATATCGTGTCGTTTATCTCGACCAAACCTTTTGGTGTTTTGGAATACACCTAATGCTCATTCCTGCACCTAGCCTAGTTGTGTTTTAGGACTATATCCTATACCTTAGATACCTGAACCACATTAACCTTGTTTAAATAAACTTATTGACCTTTGACGCAGTAGAGTTCATGCGCTCTTCAACCTAGTACCTTGTCACATTTTATACGTGTGCATGCATTCAAATTCCACTACCTATTACCTCAACCGATATCACCATTACCTATACCCCACCTATACCTAATTTTTCCTCACTTCTTCATTTTATCAAACCACTCACCGACTCCATTTATAACCTCATTAGTTCTTGGTTTGAGGGGATCACCTCCACTCATACTTGGGGCAACCTAACCTTCACTCATACCTAGAGCACCAAATTCCATTTTTCTCAACGTTTCTTATCAATACAAGATACATAAAAAAGGGAATTTAAACACCAAATTTGGGTCACACTCTCCTTGGTCCCCTTCAATTAATTAACGTAACACATGCACCTAGCCATGACCCCTTTACCCCACATTGACATTAATTTAATCACTTAAAATTGAATTAATATTCATCCTCACGTTATTAATTAATTTAACCCTCACACATTCACCTCACCCTGGACCCATTCCAAGGGCATCTACCTCATAATGACCAAGTCATCACTCCCAGTGTTAAGTCACCACTTGACCTAGCTAACTAATATTTCTTCCTAAACCTAACTTGACTTCTCCTATGATCTTCCTACCTTTTCTAATGTGAACTCCACTTCCCTAAGAGACCCCTAACTTGGAAAGCACTCCAAATTTGTGAAGATCTACCTATTTTTAGTAAAAGGACTATTTCACCCTAATCGATGCCTATTTATCCTCGTGGCACCGATTACCAACCATCATCGATTCCTTTTTATACAATTTTATAACTCTTTACATGAATTGGTCATTTATTTATTAGAGACTTATTGCATTTAAGCTAGAATATTGAAGCTCTCCTACATCTAGATGACGAACACACAACCATAGTGCAAGACAAACAATCATCTTTCACCTTAGAGCATTGAATAATCATGGGAGCACACACGGGTTACACTACCACAACACACTGGACTCAAACACCTCTTCTCTCGATAAACCATCAACCATCTCCACTCACAGGATCTACAAAATACAAAGTAAGTATTGTGATTTTAATCATTTGTGCTTATTCCATTGTAGATATCTTGCTTCTTTCAGTATTTCATTTCTTTTGTTACCCATATATCACCTTCTTCCCACCAACCCACTATTCAACCACCCCAAGCCTTTTCACCCTTCTTAACCTCCTTCTTAGTATTCTTGAGTCTTCTTAGCCATATTACGACCCAAACCACACTACCCTCACTCTCTGTGCAATCACAGAGAGCCTAAAAACCTATTTTTAATAGTTTACTACCTATTTCCCTTATTGACGTTAGTTCCTTAACCTCGTCGGTTTCGTTCCTATACCTGGCATCGGTCCTTCACCCGACCGATACCAGTCTTTGTGTCATTTTATATTCTCAGACCAATGAGCCTTCCACTCATTCAAAACCAACCCAAACCTCCACCAATCAGCCCCATACCCTTACCGGACTTCTAATAGACATGCCCGACCTAAACAAAACCACGGGTTCTAATTAGATTTAGTGTTACATTTTTATTTAGTATATTGTGTGTATGATAATCCTAAATCATTACATCACAATAGAACCTATTTATTTTAGTTTCTTATTCACATTAAATTGTTATTAAATAGTGGATTGAAAGCCTCTCTAGGAAGCACCACGCTTCCTGGATCTAGCATACGCTAGGTAGTCCACTAGAATATGTTATTTAATACTCTTCTTGTGGTCTTGTTTTGCATTTGCAGGTATTCCTTCCGAGACAAAAACTAGTTCTCTACGATCATCTTGGATAATGTCAACAACGCGCACATTTTACCTTCCACCTTCACTTCACAGGTATTCCTCCTTAACCATTTACCTTATATCTGTTTCATCCTAGAAAGCATAAAAATTATTGGTGAAACAAAAAGAGTTGGAAGTAATTGGGGTTCATGAGAGGCTAAAGAATCCAAACACATGTAAAAGTAAGATATATAATGATCTTAATTATGGGAAATAAAATGGATCAATATCGACAATTACTATATCATTAGGGTATACCTTTGTTTGTTCTTTATTTAAATTTAAAAATTTTATAGATTATGTTTTAATGTTATGGGACCATACTTGTTTAAATGTTATTAAAGGGATACTAGACAAAGCATATTATATGAAGTTTGTGAGGTTGTATACATGCTATAGAGAATTTCACAAGTTACAATTATAAACATGTGTTTACACCCTAATTAAATTAATAATGTGATGAATGCATTAAAAGAGGATGTAAGGTTTGTTATAGGTGGTTATTCTGATTAATTAACTTCCAACATTAATTATGTAATATCATAATAATGCATTAATACTTGAAACTAGTGATAATAATATGTTATAAGGTAAAAAAGGGGAGATTTGCACTTATCTATAAAGAGTGGCATAGAGATATGAGTGCACAAACTAAATAATCTGGGAGTAATGAACTTGAAGATGCTTCATTATTGATATTAAAATTCTCGGTATGAAATCATACAATTCTTCTAGGAATGTTTGTATGGTCTTGACTCTATCTTAGGATTTTGAAAATGCTTAGAGTGTGGTTCTATAACTTCATGTGCCCTTAAATTTCCTATAAATGTTTGTCTTTGTCAAACCCTAAGTGTCACATAATTTTAAAACTTCTTGAATAATATGAATCAAAATCAAATCCTAACCCTGTAAAAATATTAATGTCCAGGGTTGAAGTGTATTTTGTGCATCACCTACATTAACACTACTCTAAAGAGGCCTCAAACCACATTTAGTTTACCTAACATATGATATCTACATGGATGTAACTAGTTTGGAAACTTGAACCACATTGAAAAAGCTTCAAGATGATTTTTATCTTTCTAAGACATTGAATTGAGATCTTTGGATGCTTAGAAATGAGGGAATATGAGCTCATTGACCTGGTTTAGTGCTTTAGAAGCTGTGCAGTGAATTCCATCGTAGATTTACATTAACTTTGGAAATATTTAGGGATCCTTGAGTCTATTTAGTCTTAGAATTTTTAATGATATCTCATAAGAATCTAGGTATATAGGGTCTAAAGGTAATTTTTTTAATGAAAAGAATGAGTAAGGAGGATGGAATGATCCAAAAAAGATAATCAAATTGAAATAAAATTTTGAGGATGTGTCGTTATGGGACCATAAAGGTTATCAAAGAATGGATTCTATGTCCCTGACCATACTATGTATAGTTTTGGATAGGGTGACGGTGTATGTAATCGAAATATGTATCATGATAAATAGAGGTAAAATATTAATTTTATGCATTTATAATTAGAATGTCTTGACAAATTAGTGGATATAAACAAGAAATGTGGTAGAGATAAATTAAAATATATTGAGAAGAGATAAAATTTTGATAATTGTCTTAAAAGGAGTCTTGTCACAACTAATAGTGTTAAGGCGGTAAATTTCCACACCTTTAAGTAAGAAATGAAAATTACATGTTTAAAGGAAAAGATACTTAGGTGTGTAGACACACACTTTGTGTTTTATTGGATTTTTGTTGTTGTTTAGTTGTATTGGTGTTGGTATGTTCCATGGTAAAACCTATAACACATATTTCAATCAATTTCCATAGTAGAAATTAAATCAGTAACTAAAATGTAAACATAAAATTTGAACTTGCACACATTGGAATAAAGAGATGAAAAATATAGAATCAATACACCTATTTTTTCTATGGAGGAGGAGAACCTTTTAATTTATTTCACTTAGAGATTCATATTGTTTTAATGAACTTTATATAGGAGATCATTCCCCAATTACGTTAAGGAAGAAATTATAGTATAGACTACATGTACCCCAATATTTAATAGAAGATAGAGAGAAGAAGAGGGAGGTACAAAAACACCATGTGAAGGAAGAATAACATGTATCCAATTTTTAGTCACCTCGACATATTCCCCTTTGAATGTTTGAGAGGATAAGAAGGAATTCCTATAAATAAATTAGTCACTTTTATACCTTCCATAACCCCACAAACCACACCATTGTAGATAGATCTAGGCCCAATTTTGTATATATGAACAAAAAGTATAAAAGAGAATGGATGCCCCCATGCCCTCCTTGTGTGTCATATAACTGATTAGGAGTGTGTAATATGTCGAGATGATGAGGGAGAAGGATACTGATGTCCCCAAAACCCTACATTTATAACTAAAATTGAGTACTGAACTGGAGGAGTGAAATATTCACGCCCCTTTTAATTCTATCTAAAATATGTGTCACCGAGTTATGAAACTATGTCAAAAAACATGTATCTTTAAGTAGAAAATGAAACTATAGAAAAAATAGTGTGAATGTGACTAGGGAAAAATGCGGGAGGTTTAGGTATGTCCATAATGTCAGATCATTACGTATGTTTTTGTAACTATGTAATTTTTTTCCACTTTTACATGTCTAAACATATTTATGAGGACATCTTCCCGTGAAAATTTTTACATGAACTATATTTTTTTATAGGTGTATAAGATACCTCGATGAATTCCCCTATTTTGAGGCATGTGTGATAAATAATTTGAGCGTGTAGATCAAAATAAAATATGTGTATCCCTATCGAGAAGTATAATAATATGCGTAGGACCATAGGAGGTTGTAGTGGTAGCCAACGATGAGATCCCTTTCTTGTAAAGGAATGCACATGGTGGAGACCATGACACATAAAGAAAAAAATAAACAATAACAATAATAACAACTACAACAATAGTAGTAAGAACTCATATGTAATATAACAAGTATAAATACATAAGAATAGTTAAGTGAGAAAACAAAGGAAATAGTATATAGAAAGGAGTCAAATCAAGACATACAACCACAAACATGGGACACCCATGGTGTCATAAGAAAATAAAGGCACTTAGTACACATACAATAGAATTAATTTCACACAAGAAAGGGATATAGCCATAAAATGGGACACCCATGATGTCACAAGACAATCAAGGCACTTAGGTTGGAGACAAGTAATAACACAAGAAAATAGCAAACATGTACAACAAATAGTTATAAAAACATCATAACAAGTAGTAGTAAAGCACATAAAGCAATATATGTTAGCTCTACATGAGACGTATGTGTTAGTCTTATTATCTCAAAAGATAACATATATATAATATATGTAATCAATAATAATGAGGAAGTATAAAGGAACTATAATGAAATAATAACACCTATATAGAATGTATATGAGATGCCCCAAGATGATCCTAGTATCGAGGAAAGACTAGTCGACATTTTCCATCATGTAATTCTCGTGTCTGCATCTTGCATTAAGATTAATATACCTCATGAACGCATTTATGTAAAAGGTATATAGAAAATATATTCTATCTATCAAACCATAATGACAAATAACATATGTAATGTACATAGATATCAATTCAAGCTATGTGTATACATGTTAGGTTTGTATTTTTGCAAATATTTGAATTAGTTTGTATTTTCACATTTAACCATGTATAAGGAAAGGGGGTATGGATAAGATCAATTATAATATTTCCATAAATACATTATATTCACATGATTATTTAAAAATTTCCATCAAGTGTGGCCATATGATAGACACGGGGACTAACCCCTTCAATAATAAGATATGGGCCTAACTAGTTAGGTTTACATTTTGTTTTTAATGATTGTTCCACATTTGTATTCTATTTATTTTCCTTAAGACCAAGATCTCTGATATGACACACATGGGAAAGGAATTTTTCTTACAAGTATGTTTGATATGTTTTTGATACATACACATGAACTTAAAATATTACACATGTTTGGAATCGATCATTTATAGCTCATGCAATTGTTTTTCTTGATAATAATTATCTTTAATAATATCTTTATGTGAAGGGATTTAGAATTCTATGACATAATAGATTCCACCCCATATACTAGAGATAAAAGAGTATCATTTCTAGGTGTATGGAAATTGATACGGTAATCCTAAAGGGCGTAGATAATTTGATCATGCCAATTAGTTCCATGCTCAACAATGATTTTTGAATAGTTATTAAAATAGTTTTATTATTTTGGATTATGGTAAAAGGTGAGGGTTTTGATAGGACCCACATCCATCTTACAAAAAGGCCCTTAACCTTGACTAGATAAGCTTGATAAAACATAAGAGTAGCTAGTCTATCGACAAAAAAGAAACCATAATACAAAAAGATCAAGTAGGGCCCACAACCTGGGCTACATAGGTATATTAGTCTTAAGTTCATTCACAAACACCAATCACAACAAAATCCATAGTTTTGCTAGCAAGAGTTTCAGCAACATTGAACATTTCCTTGCATCCATTTTGGAGATGGAGCTAGGTTTCATCCATAGAGTCTTTCCATTTTTAATAACTTTAATTTTTTTTTTGATGTTACCAACAACTCCATGAATCATCTCCACAATAGTTTCAACACTCTTTTCCATAGCAACACAACATTCCAAATCTAGTATCCTGGATAAGCCGTAACCTCAAGCAACATCCTTGTAAAGATCCTCAAGCAACATCCTCCTCGGCATCCTCTCTAGCAACTTCCTCAACAACATCCTCTGCAACATCTTCCTCCACATAATCTTCACCATCCCCTTCATCATCCTTTGCTGCAAAACCAGTTTCCTCCTCAGCCTCATCAGATTCATTCATTTTTTCACTAGAGCGAAAAAAATTGGGGATCTGGGTAGGTATTATTAATGCCGATAAGAATCTTAGGAATTAGATCATCTTTTGAGAACCTAAAACCTCCAGCGAAGGAGGAATAACACCCATAGATTTGGAGAGGGGGAAACACGAGTGGGAGGGTATTTCTCTATCGGGGACTAAGAATGGGAAGGGGGAGGGGAACCAAGCACACGGTGACCAGTAATCTCAACCTATAGGTTGGGGGAAAGAGGGGATTTAGGTGGCACCTTTGGAGGTGGCGAGGGCGGGGGGGGGAAATGGAGGTGGAGGGAGGTGGTGGGTAGAGCCAAGAATAGTGGGAAAACATTTCAGAACATGAGAATCCATAGCATGCTTAAAGAGCAAGTAAATTAAACCATGATGAAGTAAATTACCTTCGCTTACTCGAGCCTTTTGGATAGACAAAACTAGAGAGTGGTGAAGAAAGTTGGCTAAGTTAACCTTACCACCATTATGGAAGTGAGCCAAAATGAAAAGTTGTGGCTCATAAACCAGCTTGTATCTGCCCTCCAAAGTAATGTACCTCATAATCTATTCTACAACTCGATCCAGGGGTCCTTGAGAGAGGTACACTCATATCCCAATTTGTAGAAGTAAACTTTCTCCTTTCTTTTGGCCAGAAAGGCCACCATTTCTACCTTTAAGGACCATTTAAAGTAAATATCACCATCATTGGGGAGTCTTGTAGCTTCCATGCGATACTCTCCACCGAGATTTCAAACTTGATTTTCCCACTTTGACATGGCCATGCTTCAGGAAGACAGAACACTGCTAGACACTACCACAGAATGCCCTGAGAGCCTTTCAATAAAAGTGTGACCCCCTTCTCCTCAATTATTTTCCATCTTTGCCTCATATTTTTTAGGTCCTCGTAATTGTAGGTTCAACTGAGCAGAGTGCTCCATATTTTGTGGTGACAGGAAACAAAAGATATAAATGAATTGAAATAAAAAAATTTGTGGGCATATATAAAGAATTTTGAGTCTATTTGACACGTGCCCACCCGACGATGGGATGCACACCATTATTATTAAAATATTCATTAAAGGAGAAAAAATCAATTGCTCGACTTCCCACATGTGACTAATAATCTCATTAAAATAATCTTTCAAATCATCATAAATTGAAACATCATCATCGGTAAGGGAAATATACGGCCAAATAAATCTATAACCCAAATAATCATGAGAAGTGATGCAGTAGAAAAAAACTTTCTTAAATTATCACTTTTTGGAATAGTCATCATTAAATGATTTTAGCAATAATTCTAGAAAGTTCCCGATCCATATTTTTTGTTTCTATTGAGAGACTCCAATATTAGCAAGAAGGTCAGCTACCTTATTTCCTTCTTTAAAAACATGTTGATATTGAACATTGCTAAAATGAGATTAGAGGAGTCTGATATCGGATATAATACTATTGATAGTCCAACTGGCGACTCCCTTGTTATTAAGGAGGTTTATCAGATTTAGGGAGTCACTTTCCACAATTATGTTGATTCTACCAAAATTAGTGGCAAGTTCAAGACCTTTTAAAATGGCCAGAGCCTCAACTCTATGGTTGGAACCCATGTCAAAAATGAAGCACAAGTGACCATCGAGTTTCTTAATTCATCTCTAATAGCAACACCCCCACGAGATACCCGGATTACCTTTAACAACCCCATTAGTGTTGACTTTGATCCATCCTAATTGGGGAGGGGTCCAGATGGTACTTGCCCTTAGAGAAACATAATTATGAGGTTGGAGGGGAATCTGAGTTATTACAACCACTGTCTATCCATGTTAAGGACAATTTTACATTTATGTTGTTTCCAAATGCAACAGTTCATATTTTCTTGTAAACATGATGTCACTAGAGTGAAGACTTGCTGAGGGGTATTGTGTTGATCCTTAAAAAATTCTTCATTGCGTTCTTTCCAGATGTTCCATATTGTATGAGGAAGGAGAAATTTCCAGGCAATATTGACAATTGGATGATGAAAGAGAGGCACCCATTGACTAATAGCATCTGAAATGGACTTGGGGAAAACCCAAGACACTCCAAAAATATGAAGGAGAAGACTCCAAATAGTGACCAAAAAATTACAATGAAAAAATCAAGATGAGCTGAAGATTCAATAGCATTAAAACACAACATACACTGGTAGGTAAAGAATAACCCCTCCTTTTGAGATTCTCTCAAAAAGAAAGGCATCTCTAGATGCAAGCCAAGTGAAAAAACCCAATTTGGGGATAACTTGAGGTGACCAGACTTGATGAAGTGTGGGGTCCTCTGAGCTGTGTGGAAGAGAAAGATAGGAAACCTTGACCGTGAAAGATCCTAAAATAGAAAGAGGCCAGATTCTAACATCCTCCATACAAGGAGGATGGAAAAAAATGATGCAACAAAACCATCTTCAGTTTTTCAATCAACTGAATCTAGTGACAACACGCTTCCTCCCAAATAGGTATGACCCAACATGGGTGTAATGAAGATCTATCAATATAATTTGTAACATAAGAACCAAAAGTTCTAATTAGCCTCGACCTTATAGGATCCCAAGAGGGGTCAACGAGATAAAGTGTTGTCACTAGTCCATTTGTCATTCAGAAGGCCACCTTATTGCCATTACCAATTTTCCATCTAGTGCCAGCCTAGATCAAGTTTCTAGTGCTTTTGATGGATTTCCAAATGGCTAAACCATTTGGAGTGTTTTCATTAAAGAAATCCTCCACCGAAGAAAGGTATTTAGAGATCATCATCTGTGTCCAAGGGGTTGTTCCATTGTTAGCAATTTCCCAGCCTAATTTTACAAGCATTATAGAGTTCATTTTAGCTATTCTATGCAAACCCAAACCTCTAAAGTCGTTGGTTTACAAACCACCTTCCAAGAAACTAGGTGGATTCTCTTTCTTTCTTCAGATCTTGACCAGAGAAATGTTTTTTGAATTTTTTCAATAACAACAACCATTGAAACAAGCATTTTTAGAAGATACATAAAATAAATTGGTAGATTTTGTAAGGTAGCTTTAACTAGCTAAAGCTTCCTTCCTGACTGAGGAGAGATCCTTTCCATCCAGCAAGTTTATTTTTGAATCTATCAATAACCGTGTTCCAGAGTCTCTTATTTTTTCTTCCCAGAAAGAGTGGGTGTCCTAGATAGGAAGAGGGAGATCCATAAGATGTCAACAAAGATTTAAATTTTCTATCTGTCTGTTTGCAGGGTATTGATAAAAGCAATATTGCTCTTCCCAAAATTTATCTTTTGACCAGAAGCCACTTGATAGTAATCCAAAATACGTTTCAAAACCTTAGCTTCTATATACTGAAGCTATACCCATCAGAAGAGTGTCATCAATAAATTGGTTGTGTGAAGTTGTTGGAGTTCTAGAGGTAGTAGTGATACCTTTGATGTTGCCATCACTTTTAGCTACTTCCAAAGCTCTACTAAGAGTGTCAACCATGAGGATAAACAAGAAGGGAGATAGAGGATCCCCTTGCTTGATTCCATGAATAGATGGGAAGTAACCTTGAGGGACACCATTTATCAGAATGGAGAATTTAGGGTTGAAATATAGTTAAAAATCTAGGATCTCCATTTCTCCCCAAAACCAAATTTCTCAGGACTCGAAGAAGAAGGGCCAACTGACTCTATCGAATGCATTTTACATGTCAAGTTTGATGATCATACTAGCCAAATTTTTAAGAGAAGTAGAGTGCATCACCTCATGAACCATTATGATGCCTCCTTGTATCAACCTACCTCCTATGAACCCATTTTTGTTCCGAGATTAAACTAGCCATCAATGGTTTTAGCTGGAAGCAAGCATTTTTGTAATAATCTTGTAAGAGGTATTACAGAGGCTTATGGGCCTATAGTTAGAGATCAATTTGGATCCCATAGACTTAGGAGCAAGGAAACAAAGGTATTATTCCATTCCTTTAATAGGAGGTCTTTTGCTGAAACTCCAAAATAGCCGCGTGAAGATCAACTTCAACAATGTGCTAGAAAGTTTGAAAAAATGTTGTTGGGAAGCCATCCGAGCAGTGCTTTATCACTCTTCATATCAAAGACAAATTTTCTGATTTCTTCCATAGAAAAGGGTTGGGTGAGTTTGGCATTCATAGCATCATTGATCAAATTAGGTATATGTTGGAGCATTTCCTGACAATCTTCTTCACGCGTGGGGGGAACCTCATATAGGAGGCTAGCATAATAGTTGATAAGCTCAAAATTAATTTCTTCATCTTTATTTATGTATGTTCCTTCCATAGTGACCAAATATTTGATTTTATCTCTGCTCTTATGTTTCATGGCTCGTCATATGAAAGAATTTCATGTTTTGGTCTCCCTGCTAAAGCCATATCACTCTGGACCTTTGCCGCCAATAGATTTCTTCCTCAAAGAAAGAGTATTGTGGTAGTCACCGAGAAGGGATAACTCTTGCTAGTGAAGTTGGGGGATCTACTTTTGAGTCATTATCTCCTCCAAAATAGAGGCAAGATTTAGAGTTAGCAAATCCTTTCTTCTACGAATGTCCCCAAAAACCGAGTTTTCCAATTCTTAAGCTTATTCTTGACAAAATTGAGCTTCTTAGAAAACTTGTACATATTCGAGCCTTGGATGTCAGTATGCCACCAATCCTTGACAAGATTCTCTAGTTGATGATTTTGTAACCAAGATAGCTCAAAATGAAAAGGGGGATGTTTTGAGCATAGAGCTTGTGAGGCAGTGAGGAGTAAAGGGCAGTGATCCGAGGCTATCTTAGGAAAATCATACAAGTAGAAATCATGGTAATGATCAATCCAGTCCATGGAAACCATAAATCTATCTAATTTAATTTGAATGTGGTTACTTCGAGGCATGTTGGACCATGTATAAGTAGCTCCATGAAGATCAATATCAAAAAATTCCCCCATTTTGATAAAGTCAACAAAGGCTTCAATGTTGTTGTTGCTTGACATTGGTTCCTCCTTGTTTCTCAAACATATAGAGGAGTATTGAAATCTCCAGCTATCAGCCATGGCAGGTGTTTACAGGAGTATCAAAATCTAACAAGTCTTTCTAATTTTTTTCACGTTGTGTTTATGTGTTAGGAGCATAGATATTTACAACAATCCAACCTAGATTCAAACCAATCTCTTGGAAGAACATTCCTAGAAAATGGGGGTTTTAATGATACATTCCCCAAAGAGAGTCTTCAGATTCTAGAAGGTGCACAAGCTGCCAACATTACCAGTAGACACCTGAGAAACCACTGAGGCATTGGGCCAAAATTTATGCAACATATTCTCCTCTTTCAATTTAGTTTCTTGTAACATCAAAATATTAGGACAATGTTTGAGTCTAAAATCCTTGAGGATTTTTTTTCTAAGCATTTAATCCCTGAACATTCCAAGAGAAAATTCATTTCTTAGATTTTGGCTTACCTCCACTTGGGATGACAAGCAGTCCGTGTTCCTTGTGCTATATTGAGGAATGCTTCCTCCTGAAGATTTGATTTTTTTGTCTCCCTTTCATTTTCTTAGCTCCCACATCAATTTTTGACTTGGTGTTATCTCTAGTGCTCTTTATAGGACTATTATCGTGAGATATAGGATAAGAAGAAGAGATGTTGGCATTATCCCCAAGAGGAGAATGAGCAGCAGATAGGACAAAAGACATACCTAGAAGGCACACACGACGAATAACAAGCTCTAGAAGATCACAAAGGGAAGGGGAGGATGGGGGAGAGGAGGCTAAGGGGAGGAGCTAATAAAAGGGAAGGTAAGAGGAAATTCAAAATAGGAGAGGAGGATAGGGACATAACATAAGGAGAAGGCTGAGATGAATAGGTGGAGGCGTAGTGAGGTGGAGAAAAAGTTGAAGATAATAAGGAGGGATCCTCTAATGGAGGAGGAAGTGAGTAGAGACAAATGGAACCACCAAAGAGGGGAGGGTAGAGAGGGGAGCTGAGAAGAAGTAGGTAGGGCAACACACCGATCTCGAAAGGACATCAAAAGGATTGGAGGTACTAACAACAATTTTCTTTTTGGGAATGAAATTACCTTTGAGAAATGATGACCAAGTCTTCTCTCTTATGATTGGGGCTGGATTTGAAGGGCGGGCTCGAGAACTATGACCTATGATTTTGCATTTGGAGAAGGCTTGAGGAATGTATTCATATTCAATGGGTTACACCCAAGTTCCTAGCTCATAATGAAGATCGATGGAGGATGGAAGTGGTGAGCTAATGTAATCATTGAAATAGAATCTAGAGCCCACCTTGGTTGTTTGATCCACTACTATTAGAGAACCAATGGAGTTGGCTATGTGTCGATGACATGATAGAATGCAAAAATTATAAGGGGAGGCGAGAAGCCTAACCAGATCAAGGCCTAGGACATTATTTCAATTTTAGCATTGACCACGGGTGTCCAACGCTATATGTAGAAGCATCTCCTACCAAAGAACCATGGTCCACCCATCAGAGCACGAGAAAAATCTTCTTTATGTCGAGAAATTAAAAAGGCATGAAACCATTAGAAAGAGTAGTTATGTATAACGGGACATAGGAGCCCATTTAATATGAACCCACTTGAAAATATCTTCCGGGGAGGTCCTGGGACCCATAAGTTTGTTGATTAGAAAAATTCCCTAGAGGCTTGTGTCACTTCAAGATGGTGAAGTAGGGATTTGGAGAGATAGAGTCCCATCGATGCCATGAGGATGGAGTTTTACAAGGTCCATAGTTTTCAAAGAGCCAATAGCAATTTCCTTCTAGGAGCCAATAGAGACATCGGTGGAATCGGGAGGGGGTCGAGTGCCACCGGATGGATCTGTCATCGAAGTAGGAGTCATTCACAACAAAAAAATTCGAAAGTTGCAGAGAAGAATTTTTTTTCTCATCATGTCAGGAAGGAAAGTGTATTATGGTATCTATGGATATTTATTCATCCATTTTAGTAAATTATTTAGTAGTTGTAATGATAAATTTATGCCCTTGGGCAAACTCATGATTAATTTTATGAACCGGCTCAAAACTCCATATGGAGAAAGGCCATAAAGAGATAATGAGCTGCAATGCATGGGATAGGGAATGGTTTAAATTAGTTCAACCTTTTTATGGCAAATCATTATATGGTAAGAATTTCGATGGAGGAATTTATATCTATAATGTACCATTTAGTATTATCAACAATTTATGTAATGGATAATACATTAAGGGAATCAATGGTATTGACATTAATGGTATGTGAATAGTAAAAGTAAAACAATCATCTTATATCAAGGGAAATCAATTAAGTTACACTAGTCATGACATCCACATGTTGATTATCCTTGCAAGGACATTAATGATGGAATATGAATAATTTTTTAGAAAAACCACTTTAAAAAAGTGTTATATGGGATTAAACACTCTTCCTTGGTGTGGTAGATGTCTTGCAATTGGTGAAAAATGAGTTGTGAATCACAAAATATTTGTATGTTTCATATATTGGTGTGAGACGTATTATTTTATTTATTATTATTTATTATGAATTACCCCCACCTATAGTGAGTCACGTAGTCACAAATTCACGCACTTACTACTATAATTATATCACCAAGTATGTTGTTTTATAAATGGATCTTGCATAATAAAAGTATTAACTAATGACCCATCCCCTTGTCCGGTCATCGGTTTAGTTGGTATTTTGTCGTTGTTTGTCTTGCATAGTCATCAGTCACTAGCATAGTCCCAGTCATCCCTTAGGGAGTCTTTTTGTCATTATTCACTCAGTTGTTGTCTCTAGTCTTTGACTAGGGCACTTAGGAAGGGATTAGGGCACCTGGGGAACCCTGGTCCCCATTACACTTGGTTCTAATTTAGATGTTCATGGTTAGTACTTATGAGTTTCCCTCACATTCCCTAGGTACTAGTCACATGTCAGGTCATTAGTGTCAAAATTTGAACAAGAGATCCCTATATAAGCACAACATACAAACTATCTTATGGGCGTACTGCTTCCACTAAGGGATAGCTATCTACCTAAGGCAAGGACTGCATTTAGGTACTACTCTACATCACACACTGTATAGGAAGGGGAGTCTATTCTATTCCATCCACCATTCTACATTTTTATCTAGTTATTTCCCGCTACTTTGGCGTCATTGGCACTAGGGAACCCTAGGCACACCATTACACACACAAAGCACATAGAACTACATCGGGTATGAGATGTAGTGTAGCGCTTATACATAATTCCATACATTTTGTAGTTGAGGATAGTTAGACCCATTCATTTGCATCTTTCTTTTTTAGGGTTTGATGTTTTTGTGTGGGGTTTTGTAGGAGATTATTCATTGGAGACTTACAACGACACCAGTGAACCAAGTGCGACACCAACCTAATCAAAGGTGAAGTAATGCGAAGGTTTAGAAACCATATTAGATTAAGTTTTTGAGTCACTTTGTAGACTAGGGCACTCATATTTCAAACCAGGGCACCCACAAGTGCCCTTATCCTTCATCAGTGCCCCATTCCAAAACATCGCCACTTCTATAATTTTTTGAGGTTCGTTACGATACTCTCGGCTCCACTAACACATCGTCATGTCCTACCCCATATTCTGCGAGGTAGTTCTAATTTAGGTTATTACCATTTCCTCTTTCATTTCATTTCATTCTTATTACAAAAATAAATTACTTAACATTCACATTTGAGTATATTTAATTTATTACATTGTTGTACTTTCTTAGATTATTACTAAAATATATATTTTAGATAATCATTTTTGTGAACCCGTACTTTAGAACATCTTGGCCCATCATGTTGCACTTTAGTGTCAATCCAATCTATGATGAGGTTGTTATTGCTGAGCTCACGAATCTCTATAGTAATGTTACTATACAGACCATATTCAACAACAACTCTTAGATGGTCAATGATATGTACCTACTAGTTTTGAAAATTCCCCATTGGCATTAGTATCATTTCAGATCTGATAGCCTTCACTCATTGTACACCATGCTATGACTACTAGTGATCCTCCTGCTGATCTTTCTAAGGAAATTATAGATGATTCTCTTATTGATTACATGTTAGGTCTTAAAAATAGCTCTCATACTAATTCTCCTCCTAATCATACCACTGCTATGGCTACATCTCATGACTCTCCTATTTCGATATTCCTAATCCATCACATACTAGTTCACATACTCTCTCATATTATGTTGATGATCCTATTGATAGTACACTTAATGACATTTTCATATCGAGTCTTTATCTAATGTCGATGATACAATTGATAGTCATGATTCTACTACTTTTCATACTACTGAGTCTGAATATCCTACTCCACTTTCTCTTAAGGTTATATCTAGCATCATGCATGAGTCACCTCCATCTATTAGTTATTCTTCTCCTACCATCTCATCTCCTCCTAACACTTCACCTACATCTGTTAGTTCATCTTCTCCTATCGAGGTATCTCCATTGGTTGTTTCACCTTCTAGGTATGTTTCTGTGCTAGTCCTACCACTGTTATGGATGTTCCATCTTCTTCATCTACTATCACTTCTTCGACACCTACCCCTAGTGTGCCTTTAGCATCGAATCTCCTTTATCTTCTCTTGAGGTACCTATGATTACTCACAATGGAAAGTTACAACCACTTAATACATTATTGTCATCTCCTATTATTCCTTCACAAGACATTCTATCTCTCATGCATGTCGTAGGTCAATTACAATCTCAAGTTCAGTCACTCACTTTAGAAAGTAGGGCCTATTATGCTTCAATTGATAACAATTCATTACATGACAACCCTATTCCTAAGAAAATTCATAACTCCACATTTCCTAAGGAATTTATCATGCCTACATTCACATGCTTTGATGGTACTGGTGACCCTCACTTACATCTCCAACATTACCACATGGCTATGGATCCCTATTCTAATGATAGATTATTTCTTAAGGCCTTTCAACATAGTCTTACTTGATGATGCATTACAATGGTACACTCATCTTCCATTTGGGTCTATTAGTACTTACTATGATATGGAGGATGCCTTCCTCCATCATTTTATCATAAACAATGGCTCTAGAGTTACTTATGATCATATACCTACTTTATAGATGGGTGCATCAAAACGTATCAAGGATTACATCTTACGATTCAATGCTTGTATGCATCAATTAGTATTCCAACCTATTGATCTTGAGAAGCAATTCATCTTTTTCCATGGTTTAATTCCTGCTCTCAAGAAACGATTGTAATATGATACATGTGAGTCATTCATACTCTTGTGCTATAAAGTTATTGATCTAGAACATGACCTTCTCTTAGCACATGTTATTGATCCTCCACTTCCTACTACTACTGTCATATCATCTAGTTCTTCTCCATTCCCCTAGTCAAGCAACCCACACAATCTCCATCTCTCCCTAGTAAGCAAGCTCAACCTACTACATCACAAAAGTATCCTTCTCCTCCTCCTCCACGATAGACTACTTCTCCATCTACTCCATCTATTTCACATGAGCCATTGCACTTCTCTCATCACACTTGACCACATGATGTGCTACATGTTTTACTTAATGAGAGTTTAATTCACTTACCCTTCAACCACAATCATCCACAACATCATCTTCAATGTTCACGTGACCAAACTTATTGTAATTATCATCATATCCATGGTCATAGGGACAATGTGATTGCTTTTCACTTCATGATAGATTGTAAAAATGAGAGGATAAGGGTATCATTTCCTTTGGCTCTTGTTCATGTGATTGATCCATCTCTCCTATACCACATTAACGAGTATCTACTCCGATTGAGTCATCTATTCCATCTCGGTGCTCCGGTTATGTTGTGTCCACCACTTTAGTTTTTCACTCATGCTTTCTCTCCACCGCATCCATACATTACTACACCATCACATCCACTTTATCCATTTCATCCACTACATCTTGCTAATATGTCACACTAGTTTTCTGACCCTCGGCATTTGCCAATCCCACCATTTCTCCACATGATATTTAGTTTGGTTCATATGCTCACACTACTTCCATGCCACATGCTTCTACCGCTTCACACCACCTTAGCCTCCGGTAGGTGATAGCAATCGCTTTACCCTCCAATGTAGCACTTGTGTTCTTACAGTTCTTACACAACTATTGAGTTTTTGTTATAATAACATTTCATCACACACTTCCTTAATTCATCTAATGCACTCAATCATTTCCCAATGACGCACTCTTGCTTTATGTGGTTCATTCTTGATTGTTAAGGGGTATTAATTAAATTAACCTAATCATCCATACACTGGGGGAATTGCTAATCTCCCATTTTCATCACACTAACATATTACAATCACATTACATTATCATGTCAACATGTGTAAATCACGACTCGTTAGTTTGGAAATCATACATTATCTATTTTTACATACATTCCACTCTCATTATTACACTAACTACGCATCACAAATTTCATTCAACAAATACGCACATCGCTCACCTTATCAAGCATAATATCTAGCAAATCAAATTACATATGTTATCTCTCATCATTCACATTACGCATTTTGTCTATCATTATCAATATCATAGTGTATATCTCCACTAATAAACATAAATGATTTCTAACACATTACATATATTATGATAATAATTACTTAATCATATATCATCAATCACATTACAACATCAATACAAAATGAAATAAATTCATCATATACCAACAAAATCTATCTATACATATAAAGTACAATCATCATTACAAAACATCTCATCACTGGGGGTAACTCCCCTACATCATATACAACAATAAAAATCAAATCTCATCATCGCTATCACTCGAGCATCTTGTAAGAGACCTAGAATGTGATTCCTCACCACTAACTCTACGTCATTGGCCAAGACCTTGGTACCTCTCAACCTTCCTTCATAGCAGGTGTCACCTAGGTCTAGACTACTCTACAAACTTTCGTTGTTACTCGACATGACGTTCAAACACATCATGTGCTAAAGGACCACCACCACCCACTACCTCTCTTACTCATTGAGTCTCCTCGCATGCCTTGTCCCACTCGCCTAACAACACAATGCATGTCGCCGCTACTATGGCCACTAGCTCAAACAAATGGGCATGCTCACCCATAATTTATCTACACACTCTAGCATCCCTCCACCTGCAAGAATGTTGGTGGGCACATTTTGTGTCAATGTGTGGATGGATGTTTCCACTATCAAGGAACAATATGCGTCACCTACAACATAATATAACAATGCATTAGATAACCATCACTATCACATAGGAAAGTAACAAATCACACAATACAACTATATATAGATACTCATGCTCTGCTATTGTTGCTACCACATTGTTGGGGGCATGTGCTTCCCCCTCTCCCTCTCCTCCCTGTGGTAACCCTAATGCATCTAAAAACAATAGAAACAAGAATACCCATCAATGTGCTTCCCACCATGTGTGGTACTCCTTTGTACACCTCGCATCATCTGAGTATATCGGCTCTATTTCCGTATCTACCTCATCTGGCCCAGGAGGTACTAGCTACTCTTCTGTGGGAAGTGGTCTAGCTCTGGGCCTCCTAGGTGATCTAATAGCTCTCAACCATATATATGGCTCGAGGGCATGTCTTGACCCATGCCAAACTGTCGTGATACCCTCTCTACCTAGAATAACTTGGCCACACTTGGGAATCAGTCATCTAACCACAATTCTCTCAGTATACATCGTATCTCTATAGCATCCTCGACCATCCTACAAAGTTTCGGTATGGCCTTCATATCACTGCCATTATGGAAGAGTTACAAAAGTTATGGAATGGGGCTAAAGAACCTCAAAGATTTTCTAACTCATCTATGGACCATAAGATAAGAGATAAACAAGGGAAACTAACATGCAAGCATTATAACTTTGACAAAAACATCAAAAATTAACATGTATATTAATCTCTACTCTTTGAATGCTAATTTAAATGAACCTAGAAGATCCTAGCAATTAGTTTTGGTGTGTTGTTTTCTCCCAAAAATAGTGAAGAGATCTCTCCAAGTTGGCTACATGGCTAAGATTTAGATCTTCCCTAACTAACTAGATTTGGAATTGATGAATAAAAGATAAAGGATCTCTTAACAATGGAATATGGCCAAGATCCAAATGTTTTATAGCTTAAAGCTATCACAAATGATTTCTAATGCCTTTCCAAAGTTCTTGAGAGATTTTGTTATGTAAACAAGGTGTTAGATTGAAAGGGAATGCTTAGCCTTGTATTTATAGATTTTGGTTCGGCAGAGATTGGAATTTGGATGCATGTGGGACTAAAGTCTAAAAAGGATTAGGTTAGTTAACCTTGGTTTAGGCTAGTTAACTGGGGTTTAGGATAGTTAAGTGTGATTAGCGAGTGATTAAAGACTCATTAAGAGTTGGGAGGAGTCTACTTAATCAATTGTGACTGATAGATAGCCTAGGAAGCCAATATAAGTGACCCATAGGGGAATAGGAAGATGGTTTAGCTAATAAAAGGGGTTTTTCTAGCCAAATGTGTTGAATATAATAAGAATACGACCAAAAGAGGGTCATGAATGGGAATCCTAGAATGGAATGAAGAATAGTTAATTAATGAAGTGTCGTTAACCAGTTGAATTGGAGGAAATGCTAAGTGTAAGCATATTTTAGGTGTCTACATTTTCCCCTCTTTGGGGTGGCATAAGTGATGTCACTTCAAAGAAAGTAGACATGCATAAAAAAGTATAAAATTCTGAAGGGATGAAAGAAAATGAGTAGAATGAATGATGCTCCCTCGATTGTCGATGGGGTGATGAAAGAGGTTGATTGACGATCGAGAAAATATGATAGAAAGATAACAACTGAAATAATAGTGTGAAGAAGAAGAAAAGGGATATAAAAGAAAACAAGTGAAGACACCTAGCCAATGTGTAGGAATGATTTATTCGATAGGTGATAGGTGATTTATGAATGAAGGGTGGAAGGATAGCCATACATTACTCCGTTGCCATCTAGGCATCCATAGCCCGATAGAGATGTATTTGATTCTAATTACAACATTTCTCTACTACCCGAGTTAGGCATCCATATCCTCGATAGAGATTATTGGAAATACCCCAAGAGAGAGTTATACATCAATTTGCATTTTCTTTGTAGATTTTAGGATTTTCATTTTTGATTGATTTTGATTCTCTTACTTTTTGAAAACTTATTTCAACTCTCTTGTTTGACAAGGGGTTAAGAAACACAAATGGCTTGATGGAAGGCTATGGAAGTGATTGCAATGATGACATTGGTTATTGTCAACAAATACGTCCAAAATTTCTTCGCAACAAGTTTATTAAATGTGAATGTGAAAGGATCTCTAAGAGGTCAGTTTTTCTTTAATTTACCAAGATGATAAAAGACCAGGGTCAAATGGATACCATAGAGATAATTGTCACACAATGCATGTGAAAAGGTTAACCACAATATCACCGAATGGATGAAAATGGCGGAAGACTTACGAAGAAGAGTAAGAAAGGGAAGAAAGAACATCCATGTGTATGAAATACCTGATTGTAGTGTGATCTTTGTACCTTCAATTTTTTTATGTTTTCTCAATTTTTTTGTATTTTTGAATTGTTTTGATTTTTAGATTTTTGATAGTTTTTGGAAATTTGGGACTAACAAAGTCACTCGGTTTGATAGGATCCAACAATAATGTTTATGACTTCCTTGATAAGAGAGATTAGGCATGTTTGTTTATCAAGAGTCATATTATCTCCAATCTCAATGATCATGGTGAGCTCATACTCAACAAATGACTATGATTTTTCTTGAAACATGGTTTTCGTATGTGGGAGATTGAATTCCTCAACTAGAGGTTTATGTACTTTGTGCCATACTTGATGGTTACGTTGATGTGCGTTCTTGAATTGCGCTTCATTTTTAACCTTAAGATCATTGGAAGTGTTGGGAACTTTGGATCTCTTGGAAGTTTTGACTTGAGCTTGATTAAGAAATTGTTTGGGTTTTTATAAGCTAACGCATGACTTGTCTGATCCCAAGAAGTGGGAGAAGAATGTGGACATTTAGAATGATATGATGGATGAAGAGAATACAGTCCAAGGATTGAAGAGGATGGACTACCTAGAGGTGAGCCATGGCTAGAAGATGAGGAAGGGCTACTAGGATGTGGCCCTAAGATGGAAGAAATTGGGCTACGAGGACATGGCCCAAGAATAGAAGATGATGAGCTACACAAAGGTTTCCCATAGATGGAAGAGGATGAAGGGCTACTAGGATACGGCCCAAGAATAGAAGGTAATGAGATACCACAAGGTGACCCATATATGAAAGATAATGGAGGGCTACTAGGACGTGGCCCTAGAATGGAAGAAGATAATGAGGGAATACTAGGGGTGACCCAAGTACAGATGAGGAGGGAATACTTAGAGGTGTCCCATAGATATAAGAGGATGAAGGGATACTATGATGTGGCCCAAGAATATAAGGTAATGGGCTACCGAGAGGTTACCCACAAGTAGAAAATGGAGGGTTTCTGATGGTGGCTCCAGGATATAAGAAGATGATGGGCTACTCAAGTCTCAATAGTGACCAAGGTGAGATTTTGATTGAGGAATTATGATAGATAAGGAATGATTGGGTAAAGAAAAGAGAGGCCATGGATTAATTCTAGACCCTAAAATTTCATCATGCTCAGAGGAAGGTGAAGATGGAATAGAAGAAGAATCAAGTTTCATGACCTTAAACTCTTCCTTTATGTTCGACAAAGGGATAAAATTCTTCCTCCCCATACGCGAGCATATCAAGGTCAAGAAAGAACCATGGTTTGCAATCCTCTACAGGTATATCATCATGTATTCTGATTATTCCATTATCTTGAGTGAAATAAATTAGTAGAGTTTGCTATTCTTTGGCCCTAGGAGGTTATTTGGAAGAAACAGGGCTGCTACACGAGGAATATTGATCGATAGAAGAATATGAAGATGTTTGATGATGTAGATGAGGGGAAGGCTTGACCTTATCACTCCCACGAAGAGTTTTGATAGTGATTTGAAAATATATCTTAGCACATGGCTTCTTTCTAATGGTTTGAGGTGGTTACAGGACATTGATATTTAGAAGATGGTTGAGGAAATGACACACTATGGTTTAAAGGGCTCAAGTTCCAAAGAGGGATTGAAGTTGTATACATAGAAGAAGATGAATCAAGAGAGGAAGTAGACTTGGAGGTAGGTGTCTCATGAATGGATGATTTGGATTTGGACCTAGGTCATTTTTATAGAAGATGACATAATGTAGGTTGGAAAGTAGGATCACATAGCCATCCATTAAGTTGCGACGTAGGAGTCAAATTGGATGATTTACTAGAGAGAATCCAAGTCATTGAAGTCTTCTAAGGAGAAAGAGGTCATTGAGGCGGTTGATAAAGGAGGTCCTACGAAGGAAGGGAGGACCGTGACTCAAGAACCAAATTAGATGTTCGATCGACAGAACTTGGAGTTGCAAAAGTCTTCAAAGGAGGAAGACATCATTGAGGTGATTTGGAATAAAGTTCCTGCGAAGGAAGGGAGGACCGTGATTTAGGATTTGATCTAGGGGTATCTGAATAATAGTTGGGATCCAAATCTTCAGAAGAAGAGTGGGAATCCAAACAATAGTTTGGATCTGAATCAGAAGAAGAGTGGGTAGAACCCGAATAATAATTTGGATCATAAGCATCCAAACCATACCACCGACTATGAGCTGAAGGTGGGGAAAAGGGTACCCAAGTGGGCCCCCAGCGGCACAAAGAACCAAATGAGGCTTTGTCGTAATGGTCATCTTTTATTTGAATTCCTAAACCGAGGTTCCATATTTTTATAAGTGTGAGGAACCGTGTAATAATCAATCATTATTGGCATCATTGTAGATGCAAATGCCTAAACCTAGATAGTGTGATCAAATTCCTTTAAAGTGAAAAAATTTCCATGTTGGTTTGTGGAGCATAACAGAAACCAAATAGACATTTTGTAAGTATGGAGATGTGTGCGTGATTTTTCCGAAGAAGTTCTAAGGAAAATAGACATCGTGATGATGCAATCTCAATGAGATCAAAAAGGATTGTCCTAGAAAACAAGTTTTCTAGATGAATGATCACAAGGAACAATCATGCAAGTGTGAAACACAAATCCAATCAATAAGGAAATAATCCCTATGTAAAATGTGTGTGCAAAATGATAGTTCGATGTAAAGATGATCAACACAATGTCAATACTTACGTCAAGTTCGAAATGAACAAGGTGTAAATATTAACAAAGGGTAGCGTGACTCCCAATCAAAGGATACCACAATGATTTTAGCAACCAACAATGTCTAAATGTTAAAGGGCAAGGTTTGCAAACGTAATCCACGTAACCACACCAATCGACACGTCTATCAAGCTTCATGGAGAAGTAAGATATTAGTGTCAAAGTGTTATCGAAACAACACAAACAAATTAAGTGACACTCTTTAATATTTTGGATAATTTTTGAAGTAAACCTAAGTCAACGTATACTAAGGATGTGATAAAATGTGGGCAATGTAATGACACAATGAGGACACTTAGATCACATTTATGAGAAACATGACGTAAGTATTTTAATTGCGTCGAGATAATGAGAACAAGGTAACACGTCAAAGGGAGATCAAATGATTAATAATTCTTAACTATGACGATGATATTGAAATCAAGATCAAGTGGCCATCAAAGATATAAGGATGAATCCACACACTTTAGATATTCAATAACTTAGACGAAAACATGGATGAGTGTAAACAAACAAAAAAGTGGCAAAGACGATCTATGACAACACTCTGGAAAGATGCCTTCTCTTGTCCCAAATGGGAAACAATAATGCAAAGGTATATATCAAATGATGAAAATAAACTAAGCGCCACTTGGGTAGAGTTTCACCTCGTCCGAAGGTGAGAAATAAACTAAGCTAAGTGATACATCATTTACTTTCATGATGAAAAACACTTAGATCTAACTCAAGTGGACTCTTTGCCTTGTTCAAAAAACAAGGTTCAGACTCCAAGTAATTCGTCACTTTGTGATGGCTCGACAAGATGCAAAAATGAACTAGTAAAGTAGGCTCCAAGAAAAAAATGGATTCTCTAATAATATCTCTCAATGAGGTGTCACAAGTTATCTAGAGCGAGCTCGATTTACGCAAAGAGTTGCAATGACTAATTTGGGAGTATCTTGGCATTACTTTACCTCCTTCTGATAAAATGAGCAAGTAGTGCATTCAATTGTACCATCAATGGGGTTGCGATATGGATAACTTTGAGTCTAACTTATAGTGTGAAATCTATTCAAGTGGGTAATCGAGTGCTTCCTATTTAATCCATGAGGTTAGTCGGTGGTTGATTACTTTATGGTTCCTGGAACCACCCCCATTGTTGTAGCTTAAGGTGTTATGCCAAAGGGGTTATGTTCCAATTGAGTGGATAGGGACATACCCTTTTTGAAACCTACAATACAATGTGATGTGAAATGGTGTGTTTTTTTATCTTTCTTAACTTAATGTGGTTTTAAGTAGCACATCATTTGGCAACCTGTATGAAAACATGTGTTAGTGGTCTTGTGTTTTGAGCCTCCATTCTTTGACAAATCATTAGGTCCTATATGCAAAGAGTTAGTAGTTTTCCACAAAAGAACATGATATCAAAAGAGAGTTTGCGTGTTGCTTATGATTCCTAATATCACTTAAAATGTGCAGAAGAAGAGCATACACAACACGAAAAATCCACTAATGAATTTTTTTATGGAAAATAATTCAAATGTGTTTTGCAAAATGTAGAGTTCTTTTTAGCAAATTTGAAAGGTTAATCCAATTAGGAAACGTAAAATAAGTGTTTTTGAAAGTGACAAAAAGGTTTTTAGAAGTGTTTTTGATCCCCAAGATCACCTAGAAGGTGCGAGGAGAGAGCATACACACTTCAAAAAATCCCTTTCTAACTAAGAAAATGAAACACTTAAACCACGTTAGTTAAATAACCCAAAAGAAACTGTAATCACTTGTTAGAAAATGACTAGTTATCTAATAATGTAAACCATAATTTTTTTGTAAGGAAAAATCCTAATTTTATGTTTCCATTGCATAGTTCTCTTCAATACCTTTCCAATGGAAAGAAACAAAGTTGTTTTGAGCTTGGGAGAAAAAGTTATGGCCTTTAGAAGATTGGTAATGAACGCAGATTCGACGATACGCGCTCCTACGACATATGTACGTGACTGTTTCAATGGATACACACCTAGAATGAAACTTGCGTGTGTGCGCATGTGTTTTTACACCAAAATGACATGTAAATGCCTGTTTGATGCATACACCCCTAGAATGATGTCGCACATGTGTGCAGATGTTTTTACACCAAAAAGTCATGTACGCGCCTATTTCAATGGATAGACCCCCAACATGATGCTTGCCCATGCACGCA
Organism: Taxus wallichiana var. yunnanensis; assembly: GCA_018340775.1. NCBI lineage: Eukaryota > Viridiplantae > Streptophyta > Pinopsida > Cupressales > Taxaceae > Taxus > Taxus wallichiana. The sequence continues at coordinate 337,627,546 of CM031239.1, read as the reverse complement.
TGTGTTTTTATACCAGAAAAGAAGTGTATACTCCTTTTCAAGGGATACGATCTAGAATGATGTCTATGCATGTGCGTAGGTTTTTACTAGAAAGACATGTACGCACCTTGTTTGAAGGATGTGCTAGGATTTCGATGGAGACGCTCCCGTTCAGGACACATACACGTACCCCTGTAAAACTTGCAAAATACATGGAAATCAAAATTTCCAACAATCAAACAAGTTAGTTGTTAGCCACTAAATCCAATTTCTAACTTCAACCCATGAAATGCCTTAACAAAAGGATGATTAAGCCCCTCTAAAATGTGAAATCTATTAAAAAAAAAGCATTTAAAACCTAGAAAGCATAAAAATGGTTAGAAATGGACATGTAAAGTTGATCCATTAATGGAGGATGGACTAAGAGTCCCACAGGTGTGCCAAATGTGAACAAAGAAGAGTTGCAAAAGCAATGGAATGAGACTAAAGAACCTTAAAGCTTTGCTAACTCATCTATGTACCATAAGATAAGAGATAAACAAGTGAAACTAGCATGCAAACATTACAACTTTGACAAAAACATCAAAAACTAACATGTATATTACTCTCTACTCTTTGAATGCTAATTTAAATGAACCTAGAAGATCCTAGCAATCAGTTTTGGTGTGTTGTTTTCTCCCAAAAATAGTGAAGAGATCTCTCCAAGTTGGCTACATGGCCAAGCTTTAGATCTTCCCTTACTAACTAGATTTGGAGTTGATGGATGTAAGATGGAGGAGCTCTTAACAATGGAGTATGGCCAAGATCCAAATGTTTTATAGCTTAAAGCTATCACAAATGATTTCTAATGCCTTTCCAAAGTGCTTGAGAGATTTTTTTATGTAAACAAGGTGTTAGATTGAATGGGAAGGCTTAGCCTTGTATTTATAGATTTTGGTTTGGTAAAGATTGGAATTTGGGTGCATGTGAGACTAAATTCTAAAAAGGATTAGTTTAGTTAACCTTGGTTTAGGATAGTTAACTGGGGTTTAAGATGTTTAAGCATGATTAACGAGTGATTAAAGACTCATTGAGAGTTGGGAGGAGTCTGTTTAATCAATTGTGACAGATAGATAACCTACGAAGCCAATAGAAGTGATCCATAGGGGAACAAGAAGATGCTTTAGCTAATAAAAGGGTTTTTTAGCCAAATGAGTTGAATATAAGAAGAATACAACCGAAAGAGGGTCGTGAATGGGCAGCCAAGAATGGAGCGAAGAATAGTTAATTAACGAAGTGTCGTTAATCAGTTGAATCGGAGGAAATGATAAGTGTAAGCATATTTTATTTTTCTACAAGTAGCTTTTGCATCTGTCTAACCATATCCTCTAAAGGTATGACATGTACTCTCTCCCAACATTTGGTAACCATAGTATGCGATACACATCCTCTAACATGATTGTCATCTTGCACCGTAGGAAAATAAAATGTACAAGTATCCACACACCACCTCTCACATAAGGCTATCAACATAGGAATATTATGGGGCACATCCCCCATCTCGTCTTTGTGTGTTGCGGACCAGCACTATCCATAACCTCCCAATCATCACCGGAAAACCTAATGCGAGAAAATTACTCAAATGATGACCCATGTGGAACTCCCTTGTGTGGATATCCCTCTACAAAACATAAAATATAATAAAAACAACATTAGAACACTATAAAAATCATACACACTCGCTTATTACATTATTATAAAATAAAAATCACATTTACACCACTCAAGTACTAAATACACATTCTCTAGACTAGGGCTGATTAGCAAGAAACCAAAGTGCCCAAGTCTAGGCACTCTATCTGAAAGTCACTAATGCCTTCTTTGCTCTTTTCCATGAATAAAATACCAAGAAAAGTAAAAATTACAATTTTGTAAAATTTTAACAAAAATGACTAACACAAAAAAATTCAAAAAAACTTCATGATTACCAACTCCATCATCGTAAGTTATGTTATGATGGTTTCCACCATCTCAAATCAACTACGTCATGTTTCTCTCACTTGTGGAATACTTACTTACTCAGAGCTTACTATCACTCCCACGCAAAAGACAAATGAAGTGACTAATAAATTTTTCACCCTACTACTCATATTTAATTTTTATTTCTTACATTACTATAGTCATTATTCTGCAATCATAACCTCAAATAATACACACCACATAATTTTCGTCATATCTTGAGTGTTTTTATTCCGATTTACACCCCGTTTATGACATTCTTTTTAGAATTCTACCTAAATTCATACTATATACATTACATGCATGTTATCTCTCCTCGACGTTGTGTTTCACTTGATTGATACACATTTTGGCTCTTTCTATCACATTCTATATCTTTCGTGCTTACTTTTATCTCAACATTCATTCTTATCATTACTTCCCCTTTTCGCTGAAAGGGGGCATATAATTGAGGTCATCCTACAAACTCCCCTTACATCACCACATGTTTAACCAAACACTATTGATTTGACAATTCTAAACATTTACTAATACACTATGCGACATTTCACCATTGATTCCCCCTAATGACCTAACCTAGGGGCAACAAATGTATAATTTTTTATATGTGAAATTTCATCATTTCCCCCTAATGACCTAACCTAGGGAAAAGCAGTAAATTTTCTATATCTGATAGTTCATCAATTTATAGTGATTTCCCCTAATGACCTAACCTGGGGGCAACAAAAAAATCTCTCCATGTGATATTTCATCAATTTATATTGATTCCCCCTAATGACCTAACACGGGGAAACTAGTGTAAAATCTCTCTATGAGTAACCAATCGAAATCAATCAATCAATCAATTCATAAATATGTTAAAAAATCTAACAACTAAAATCACTTTACTTGATACAATACAACACATGTAACCTCCTAGATGACCTAACTTGGGAGTTACATTCGTTACTTTTCCAGATGACCTAACTTGGTAAATTATTCTATATTTGGTGTTTTCTTCTAGATGACCTAACTTGGAATCCATCATACATTTTGTTTTTCTTCTAGATGACCTACCTTGGGAGTCATCACATTGTGGTGACACTTGTGGAGTTGGGGAAATATTTCCTTTCCTATACCACTCCTATATGGATCAACTATTTGATCAAAATTATTTAGATCCAAAAAGCAAAAAAAAATTTGATCTAATGCAGTGTGTGAGATAGTTCTTGAGGATGTAGTTAAATGATAAAGAATAACACGCTTTTCTTCCTACACTCTTCCTTTTATGGTAGGACACCCAAATCCTCCGGTTGATTTTCCGTACATGCGCAATCTAGGTTGAGAATTGATCACTCCTTACCCCATCTTATCGTCATCATACAACATTCAAAATCATCAATCATCCAATATCACAGTCATCTCTCTCATTTAGTACACTTCATCATGACATTACGTTTCTCATTACGTTGCATGGATCAACATGTTGATCCATGGTTTGACATGTTATATGGTTCATTTGCACGCTTTTCTACCACATATGTGCATTCTACTACAACATGGGATTCTCCATATTTCTATCAGGTACACATCTCTATCTACTTTATGTTATTGATATTTTCACTCACCAACATAAAGTGGGGAAAATGTAGTCACAAAATCATGCACTTACTACTATAATTATACCCAAGTATGTTGTTTTATATATGGATCTCGCGTAAGAAAAGTATTCACTAATGACCCATATCCTTGTCCAATCATTATTTTTGTTGGTCTTTTATCATTGTTGTTTTACATAGTCGACAATCACTAACAAGTTCTAGGCATCCCTCGGGAGTCTTAGTTGTCATTATTCACTCAGTTTTCATCTCTAGTCTTTGACTAGGATGATTAGGAAGGGATTAGGGAACCTGGGAAAAATGGTCCCCATCACACTTGGTTCTAATTTAGATGTTTGAGGTCAATCTTTATGAGTTTCCCTCCCATTCCCCTAGGTACTAGTCACATGTTAGGTCATTAGTGTCGAAATTTGAACAATAGATCCCTATATAAGCACAATATACAAACTCTCTTATGAGTAGTTTATTTCTACTAAGCACTAGCTATCTACCTAAGGAAAGGGACTGCATTTGGGCACTATTTTGCATCACACACTGCATAAGAAGGGGATTCTATTCTATTCCATCCACCATTCTACATTTTTATCTAGCTATTTCCCACTACTTTGGAGTCATTGGTCTTTAGGGAACCCAGGAACACAAAGCACATAGAACTACATCGGGTATGAGATGTAGTGTAGCACTTAGACATAAATCCATCCATTTGGAAGCTGAGGATAGTCTGACCCATTCATTTACATATTTATTTTTAGGGTTTGATGCTTTTGTGTGGGGTTCCACAGAGATTATTCATTGGAGACTTACAATGACACCAGCGAACCAAGTGCGACAACAACCTGGTCAAAGGTGAAGTATTGTGAAGGTTTAACAACCATATCGATTCAATTTCCAAGTTACTTGAGACCGGGTTACCCATATTTTTGACCAAGGCACCTCGAGCAACCCATTTAGGCCATATCTCGCCATACGTAGTTTTTCGGGGTTCCTTACTACACTCAGCTCTTCTAACACAACATCCTGTCCAATCCTATATTACTATGAGGTAAGTCTAATTGAGGTCAGTATTTTTTCCCCTTTAATTTCATTTCATTCTTATTACGAAATAAATTACTTGTCATTCACATTTCAAGTATATTTTAGTTATTACATTGTTTTACTTTCTAAGATTATTACTAAACTATATATTTTAGATAATCAAGTCATCTCACTTAGGTGAGTCATATGTTAGTTAGATGAGTTATAGGGGTTACTTAGGAACGATGACATATTCTGTCATAGACTCTGTCATAACCATCATATGTCATGTATTATTATATCAATGGAAGTTACATGGTATTCCTACATTGTAACTCCCCTTCCTATTTCAGAGGTATGACTAGTCCATGCAAGGGAGTTACACAATAATCCTATGTGTACTTCATCTATTTTGATCTATGAGTATGAGTAGACCATTTTTATTTTCACAATCGATGACATAATTATTGCTAATTAATTTAAGTTTTTTTGTTTTTCATAAAGATTGCAACTCGGTTGATGTAGACACATTCCATATGATCTTCATTTCATGGTATCGAGATCTTGGATCTCAATAATAATATCACTCACATTTTTTTGTTGATTACTCTCGATTTTGTGATTATCTTGATTCCTAGTGCAAGTTTCAATTGGCTCTTTGTTTTTGTAAATTAACTCTATTTTAGTTAACATTGGTTTTGTGAAGTTTGTTTTGTTTTGGTGTTTCTCGGTGCATGTGCATGTTTAAGGTTTTTACCTCTACATTTGGTTATTTGTAGATAAATTTGGTGGTGGTTTCAATTCAGAGGTCTCTTTGAGCTCTACCCCAAGCTCATTGCACAACTTGTCTCTAACTCGTCGAGCTTCTCCTTGCATCTTGCCCACATCCTAACTCACCAACGAGCTACCTAGTCTGGATATCCAAGATTTTTCCTTATTTGTGACCTTACAAACCTTGTTCTACACTCGCTTGACAATTTGGCTTAGTCCCTACTAGTTAGCAAGTTGCCTAGCTTGGCTTGAATTGTCCCACACAACTCCTACTCGTTACTCCTCACCAATCGAGCCACACCCGAACACTTCAACCCAACTCAAACTTTCTCATAGACACCACCAAATTAGATCCTCTTCCTTGGCCCTATATTTTCCCTTCGATTATGCAATAATCCCGATCCATCTCTTGGATCCTTGTAATGGACCTAGATCGTCGACTAGTACTAGGATCCTCGCCCATCCCTAGTTCTATACCTTGTTTGCCCTTGTCCCTTGTTGCATTCTCAAACTCCTCAACTTGATATATTCTTGGAATAAAATCCTCCCCCTACAAACATGAGATCATTTCCCACCCTCCTCTTAACCAAATACATATCTCTTGCCACAAGCCATTTGTAGACACCCTAGAAATACATACATATTTCTAGCATATTTCCATCCACTTGGATTTAATTAAAAATTTATTTATTTAAATGATTAATTATCCTCCCAAAATTAATAACTAATTAAAATAGTTATTTGAATAATCATATTTATCTACTCACACTCCACTCCACTCCACTCCACTTCTAGAACACTATAATGGTAGGGGAAATAAGCTACACATCTGACCATCTTCGTGTACAAAATCAAGATCATCATTGCCCCTGCAAAGCTGAAACTACACAAACCAAATTCTCTTTCTATTTCAAGACATTTTAATTAAGATCTTGAAGCTCATTATAGCTTAGAGCCACTTCTCATGGCCTCACTCTAAACTATAAAATACAAGCCATTCCTTTATAAACTGATCATTGGAAGTTTATGCAAATTATAGCCAACTTCTACCCAATTTCCCCCAAATGTTTATGTTTTACGAGATCTTAGCATTAAAATCCTACCTTTAGAGAATTAATCAAGAGCACCCACACTCATTCAAATCCAAAGATTCTATAATTCTAAGTGCTTCACAATATTCTTTGATGTTTGCAAGAAGGATACAATTGAGGTTTGATATGTGTTCATTTTTTTTTACTGATTATTGTTTGTAGTTTTCATTGCTAACATTTAATGAGCCTATCCACAACCACCATGATGAAAATTTTCCCTTCTAACATGGGTAACCTTGTCATGAAATCCATTGAAACCTTCTCCCATTGTTGTCTAGGAATAATCAAGGTTGTAGCAGAACATGTGTCTTAATTGTCTCACCTTTATTTTGGTAACATGCCATGCATTTAGCCAAAAATTCTGAACATCCCCTTGAGTCCCTCATATAAGAAATAATTTTTGATCCTATGATAATTCCTAAGGAAGCCAAAATTCCCACCTATTAGAGATGTGTGCATTTCATTAAGGACCTTGTATTTTAGTGTTGAATTTTTACAAATTTCATTAAGGACCTTGTATTTTAGTGTTGAATTTTTACAAAAGTACAACCTATACTTATACCAAAGAGTATCCTCATCCCATACAAATTTTTTTAATATGTCAGAATCTTTCTTGAGCTTATGAATTAGAACATGTGTATACTCATAGTTTCCCCATTCAGTTTGGGCTTCACTACCCAATCTAGTTACAACATTAACATGACACAAAGTAATGCTTATATGGGCTCATCCTTTCTAGATAGTGCATCTACCACAACACTTTCCTTCCATTTCTTATCAACAATTTCAAATTCATTTCCCAACATTTTAGCAATCCATTTTTTTAATCCTCAAAGGAAAACCATTGTTCTAAAAAATACTTTAGATTTTCATGACATGTCTTCACCTTAAAGTGTCTCCCCTTTAGGCATGGCCTCCATTTTTTTATAGCATGAAGGATAGCCATAATTTCCTTTTCATATATAGGTTTGTTAAATTTCTTCCTATGTTTTTTCAACTCTTAAATTTGATGTGACATCCTTCTTGCATGATTACTACACCCATTCCATACCCAAATGCATCACATTCCAAAATGAAGGGATTTAAAAACTATAAAGTAGTTAGGAATGAGGTAGTGCACATAATATTTTTTAACTTTTCAAATGCCTTGGTAGCTTCTCCATTCCATTAGATGACATCTTTCTTAAACAATGTTGTGAGTGGTGTTGTGATGCTACCATTTTCTTCGTAAACCGGCAATAGTACCAGTCAACCTAACCTAAGGAAACCACAAAGTTATTTAATTTTTTTAGAAATATCCATTCCACCATGTTCTTTATCTTATGAGGATCTATTTTTACCCCTTAATATGACACAATATAACCCAAGTACTCCAATTTTTTTCACCCCAAAGTTACATTTGAATGACTTGGCATAAATTTGATGTTTTTCAAGAGTGAGCATCACTTGATTTAGATGTTACAAGTATGCCCCCAATTTATTGTTGTAAAAACTACCAAGATGAAATTAGGTATAAACGGGAAAATATTGCGTTCATTAAATTTTGGAAGGTAGAGGGGGAATTCGTGAGGCCAAAAGGAATCACCAAACTCATAATGGCCCTTGTGATTTTTTGAAGTATTCCTTATATAGATCCTCATATTTGATTTAGATTTAATGATAACTAGAATGAATATCTAACATATTAAAATAGACAACACCATGTAACTCATCTAAAAAATCATCAATTATAGGAATAAAAACTTATCTATGATGGTGTACTTGTTGAGTTATCAATAATCATGACACATCTACCATGTATCACCCTTCTTGAATACCATGAAAATAGAGAATAATATGCACCTTCCAACATATCACACATCATATTTTCAATCTCACTTTTTCGGACAATGGGTACCTATAGGGACATATGTTGGGTGGATGAATTCCTAGGATTAGGTGAATGACATGACTATGTGCTCTCTTTGGTGCAAGAAATTTTTACATCTTTCCAAAGACCACCAAGTGGTTATCGAGAACTAATTATAAATCTAGTGGTGTATATCCCTTGAATATAAATTATTTGATGGAAAATAGTGTTATGAGCATAGAGACCGAGAGCGAGGGTAAATCAGTCTTATAAAACATTTATTTCATTTTCCATAACTTACAACATCATCTAAAACAACCATTCAACATACATATGCAATTATGATCTTATTAGGTGTGTACATCCATTCACAAGTACATGAAACAAAAGAGAGAACACATGAACACCAGATGTAAAGTGGGAAACCCTCAAGGGGAATAAAACCCACTGAAACTTTTGAATATACTACTTGATTAAAAAGACTTTCTTGAATACTACAAATCACACAAGATTTATTCAGTGAAGCACCCACTTCACAAGGAGCACCCACCCCTATTTAGTATAACACCCAATATACAAGGAGACTACCACCCCCTAAGATGACTAAGCACCAACATAGCCACTTGATGATGAATATAGCTTAAGTATTGTTATTCCTACATCATATTGTGATAAAAACTCAATTCCATGCACATCAAACCCTCTCAAACAATCCTGTCTTCTTCTTTGCTCAAATATGGTCCGTCATTCACTAATTAGGTCAAGTGACCTTTAGTAGTTGTTCCTTAAATCTTATCACTCTTCATGCCACTCCTCAGCTCTTTCCTTGATCCCTATAATCTCCTTTCACCTTCACTAGTTCACTTACATATTCATTCTCAACTCTACCACAAATGAGTCATTACAACTCACTTATATACTTAACTCTTAATTATAAAAACCATAGGATGACTAAGAACATTAAGGTAGGTCATATGAAAATTAAAAATCATTTATAAAATCACTTGAAATGACCAATTAGGTTGCTAAGGGCCTAAAAAAACAATACTAACTCACAAGGCTTAAAACACAAGCCTTCTTCTTCAATAAATGAACTATGAACTCTAAGGGAATATAACATCTTTTCAAGGTTCGAAAATCTTCATTGAAATCAAGGAAAACTTCTAACAACCTTAAAAATCCCAAAAACCTCTACAACATCCATCGTCATCATGAAGCACCCCTTTTGGCAAACATCTTCAACTAGGTCTCATACACCCAAAAATCAGTCCTTAAAAGTGAAAGAGTTGACATAGTAAAACTCATCATTAAGGAATAATCAACATATCAATTGAAAGCTCATAAAGTATTCTAACTGAAAAACTCATCTCATTTACCAAAAATAGTAAATTCAAACAACTCAATCTCTAGAAATTCTCAAATAGGATTTAGGACTCAATAACTTGTCTTGAGGAAATTGATCTCAAACACATCCATCATCACTTACAGGCTCAATAAAATCCTCAAACACATCGGTGGAACCCTTATATACCTTATCAATCACTAAAATGCATATTTCATGTGGAGGAATACACACTAGCACACCTAATTTGGCCAATAGGGATTAAACAAGAATACACCTCCCCAGATCATTTCAAGAGGTCTAATACAACATGTTATATCATACCAAGCTATCTATGCCCAAATATCTCAGCCACATCATGTAAAATTATCAAACTCATCTGAAAACACAAGACTAGGTTTTAGCCCTTTTAGGTCAAAAGTGGTAGGGAAACTTTGGACACTTGTATCTTCAATTTTCTCAACTAAAAATGTATGAATTTTTTTATGGCCATTTATTACACCTCCCAAGCTTCCTGAAAGAATTCATTTCTCTTTATGAAACCTCCATCCCAACCCTAAAACAATAAATGTCCACAAAACTAGGAGTTTTCTCCACCTTACTAGTTGACCTGGAACATGAAACCACCACCAAAATGATCCGTGAAGAATTATCTACACCCAAGAGTAATCATACAATCTTTCCCAATCCATTTATATCCCATACAACTTATATTTCTCCTATCACTCTACTGCTAAGGTTTAATTAGTGTTTTTGACCTCTTTATCTTTTTAAAATTTGTTCATAAATATCGACATCCAAATCACCTCATTCAGCTTGATATGTCTTCTTAACTCCATGTACTAATATCCTTGAAAATCACACGACCCCATATGATGTGTGTAAAGTGGGTGAGAAAATGAAATTTCCTATCGACCTAGTTTTTACCTTCTCAAAGGCTCGGTATGACCAAAAATCAATTTTATTACTTTCTCTTCAATGCATTGACATGAAATTTTACCTAGAGCACTATGATGATCTCCTTCAATTTTCCTAAGTCTTATTTTATCATGCAAAATTTTGAATATTTCCAACCACCATGAATTACCCCTGTCTATCTAGCCTTGTCTTCAATGAACATGCTTCAAAGGAATTTGTACATGTATTATACCTCTAAAATGTGACTTGGAACTCCTTCCTCACATGATAAGCAACCTCAAAAAACCTTATACATACTCATATCATACTTCCTATTTCATTTATTGTGTTACCAACTAATCCTACTTGTGTTAGGTCCAGGACTATGCCTAGAATGGTTTGACTTAACACTTTATTCACAAGATCATACCTTGAAAACCTCTTATAAAATCATTACCATATTTTACACATCATGTTTGACCTTATGAATAATTACTATAACCTTTGGATTATAGTCACTAGACCATAATATCTTGAACCATGCTCAAGAACCACGTAACTCAACCAAGACACCATGACATGATTACAATATTGAAATCTACCAATCAACCTTAAAGATTGAACATGAATGACACCTTATGGAGACACCTAAATCACCTTAAAACCCTTTGATATTAATGTGAAACTTGACGTCAATGACAGAACTATACACACAATGCCCAATAATCTCCCCCTTTGTCATTTTTGACAACCATATTCAAAAACATTAATGTCAACCACAAATTCAAACACCTATAAGACTTATTTTTCATGTTTCTGAGTCTACTCTCCCCCTTTAACATATATGACAAAGGCTACATGATAACTTAACAACACACAATGAAAAAAATTAAAAGATGACAATAACTCAACTTACTTGCTAGCTCCTTGGTCTTCCTTCACTATCTTCACTTCAACTAATATAACAAATGATCCATGGAGATATAAAACATCAACATAACACATTTTGGATTCATACTAAATGACTTAGCTCAACTTCATAGACCTCCAATCCATCATTTATCTTCCTTTTATTGCATAACTGAAACCATATTAGCTTAGATGATAGAGTTTCCTTTTGAGAACAATGGACCATGCATCTTCATATTAAAATCTCCCCTTGAAACTCTATTTTTTAATCATGACCATAACCCGATTTTAATGAAACTCACATGTATATTGTCTACAACTATCTTATTCATGAACACATATTCTTGAGTGAGTTTTTCCCACAAGGATATCTTTAAATAAAGAATTTTAATTCATGTTCCCCATGTCTTGATACATTTCTTCAAAAGTACTTACTCATCACGGGATTAGTGATCGCCCATTGAATTAATACACAAATTCCCCTTGAATGGTGCATTCTTAACTCTATTTCAAATCTTGTAGAATAGCTCTCTACTTATTTGGCTTAACTCTTTGTTGTACACCATCTTCTAAATCTATGTCATTGAAAATCATACTAAGAACACAAGCTCTACATCCAATCATTAACATAATATATTTTAGGACCAAGAGCCCTGAAACTCTTCTTGAGAACAAAATTTAAAATTTTATCATTGCAACAAGAGCATACCAATAATATGAAACACCATTTAAATGCTTCCCCTAACATCATATCATCATCCTATAGATATCAATGCAAACATAATATCACATATTGTGAGAAATTTCCATGAAGATGGGTTATGAAAATGCCATAATCTTGAAGAAACTTTTCTATGATATCTTCCTTCTTTTCTTGAAATCACATTTGTAAGAGCTTATGATGATCTCCCCTTTCAAAATACCTGCAATCAATCAAATTTTTTTCCAAACTTTCTCTTTTCGATACCTTATATATCTTAATTTCATGATCATGGAGAAAAATTCCAATCTATGCAAACCTATAGCTTTGTTCATACATACCCCAATTTTTCTCATTTTATATAGGTCATTATAGATCTTAAAATATTGCTTCATGATTTGTTAAGTCACCATACATCAAAAAACTATATTTGGACTCTTAATGCACATGATCAACACTTCAACAACCCACATTGGACATACGTGACACTCTTATCATGCCTCCGAACCATATGAAAATACTAGACTTCATAGCTAAGATTAAGTACTTTCAAAATTCGAGAAAAATTAGAACCTTGTCGCCTTCATATGGATCAAATTTCATAATTATTCATTTATGAGACACAAAAAAATATCATATTTCTTGCACCAACATCATTTTCCTTCATAGTGAACACATGACTAGGTAGGACAAATTACATACATACCTCCTTCATCCTTATGGACACTTGTACCAACGACAATCACTCTAGAAGAGAAAAATTAGGTTTTAATTTGACTCACTTTCCTTTGAAGTTGTTATCTACTTGAAATACATCCCATTTATCTTCTCATAAATTAAAACTCCTATTTTGACTATACAACCTTCTTCAAACACTTGTACCAATGATCTCATCATGATGAAATAGGAAAACCCCCTTGGATGATATAGCCTCGAAACCTTTGTATCTCATGTTTGTATATGCCAAACCATTATGTTGCAGATCCAAGATTCTAAAGATAATCATAGACCCCTCTCTTACCTGTGACTACTGTCATCATTAGGAAACTATCTCCTTATCAAATACATATGTGATCTTCTTTTTTAGGATCATATCATTAATCATAGAGCATATAAGTTTGTCTTGAGTCAACACCATCTTAATAATTGAACACATGTGTTCAAAAGATTTCACATACCTCTAGGAACATCATATGAATTTCAGATCAACCATTTGCACCTTACACGCAAAAAAATCATGCTTCAACAAACAAGAAGATGAATCCATGAAGCCTAATGGAGGAACTTCATTCACATGGCTATGTCTAGTGATGCAAAAATTCATGTTCTCATAGGATAGGTCATAAAACTTGAGATTCCAATCCCTTATTTGTTTTACCTTTTTTATCTAGCATCCACATAATAGTATTATTAAGAATACAACAACAAATCTTGAGGTTATTTAATAGAAAAAACAATTCTTTGAACTTTAGGCTCATTATCACTACAACAAACAACTTTATGCTTCCCAACGGGGGTAGAATTAATTTCTCCTTTTGTTTTCTCAACATGACCAGACTGAAAATTTCCTTCCTCTTATAACTATTCATCTTGTTTCTACAATATCTTGAACTGGGACCAAAAATGTTACATTTGAAACAAATAACATGACTCTTACCTCTAAAAGCTCCATCTCTCCAACTTTTTCTTGGTGGAATTTGATAGATGTACTTAGAAATATGGCCAATATGATTGTAGTTGTAACACACAACCTCATTCATACCTCCATTTCTCCAACTTTTTCTTGATGATTCATGAATACCATACCTAGCTATATGACCCTTCTCATGGAAGTTATAACAAGTAATGTTCTTTTACTGTTCATCTCTAATATCTCTCCATAGATGATCATATTTGGCTGTCTTCCTTCTACATTCCTTAGCTCTATGACAACAAGTGTTACATGAATAACAATAACCTTTGAAATTTCTTTCATACCTTGATGCATTGGGATGTCTTGCTAATATTGAATTCATATTGTTCTTCATCTAATCATCTCTTGAACCGACGATCTCCTTTCTTGAAACAAAATTATCTTTCATGACCTCTTTTCCCTTAAGTTTCTCCTTGGATTTAATAGTTCCTTGACTTGTCTCATAATAGTTCTCATCCTTCTTTGATTCTTTGAAACCAAAACAAGTTTTAACACTAGAGGGTTTTGACATCTCATAAAATCATAAGGTTTACTAATACTTTACTCAAAATTTTCATAGGTCTTTTGATTATTATTATATTGATTTAGGTCTGTAAGTAAGGATTCCATAGCCTTATTGAAATTGATGCACTTATTCATCTTATCCTTGAGACTAGTAGTGAGCATCTCAATCTGAATTTCCAACTAAGTACATACCTTTTCTTTGGCTTCATGTTCCTTAACAGTTTCCTTCATCCTTTGGTTCTCCTTCATTGTGAGTTTTAGGTATTTTAGGGCACCGATAAGTTTAACTTTAAGAGAGTCAATTGCCTTTTTCTTATTTGAAATGTATCTACCTACCTAATCCATGACTTTTGTACTATTTACAACATCATCTTCACTATCATTTGAAATACTTATTTCTTCTTCTTCATACAAGAACTCCAACTTATCACATAAATATTTAACTGAACCACACTCTATTACCATGACATATACATATTCCTCCAATCGAATCAATATAAAATTCTGAGCTATTTCTTCCATAGGGTTAGATGAGTCAGTATAATAAATTGTAACATCATACCCAAGAGAGCTTAGGTAGACCTTCATTCTAAATTTCCACAAGGAATAATTAGTTCCATTGAATACATGACCCTAATATGACAAGATCTCCTCTTCCATTTAATCCAAAAAACTTGTGCTTAAAGATAATCTCCTTCAATTATTTAAACTTAATTCAAAATTACCTAGCTTTGATACCAATTATTTGAAACACAAATACTGGGGGTGAATTAGTCTTATAAAACTTTTGTTTCTTTTTCCATAATTTACAACATCATCCAAAACAACCATTTAACATACATATGAAATATGAGCTTATTAGATGTGTACATGCTTTCAAAAGTACATGAAACAAAGGAGAGAACACATGAACACCAAAATTAAATTAGGAAACCCTTAAGGGGAAGAAAACCCACTGAAACTTTTGATTATATTACTCAATTCAAAAGGCTTGTATGAATATTACAAATCACACAAGATTTTTAGTAAAGCACCCACTTCATAATGAACACCCACCCTTATTTAGTATGACACCCACTATACAATGACAATACCACCCGCTAAAATGACTAAGCACCGACCTAGCTACCCGATGATGAATATCACTTAACTGTTGTTACTCTATAACATATTGTGATCACAAATTACGATCCATGCACATCAAAACCTCTCAAACAATCCTCTCTTCTTATTTTCTCAAGTCTGGTCCTTCATTGGTTGATTAGGTCAAGTTATCTTTAGTTCATAATCCTCAACTCTTCTCAACTTTGACCTGGACCCCTCTAATCTATTCTTTCACCTTCACTAGCTCACTCACATCTTCATTCTCAATTCTATCACAAATGAATCATTACAACTCACTTATATACTTAACTCTTTCTTATAACAACCACAAGTTGGATGAGACCATCAAGTTCGGTCATAGGAAACTTAAATATCATCTATAAAATCATATAAAATCACTTGAAATGACCAAGTAGGTCAGTAAGGGCCTAAACAAACCATATTAGCTCACATGGCTTAAAACACATGCCTTCTCCTTCAACAAACAAACTATGAACTCCAAGGGAATATAACATATTTATAAAGGCTCTAAAATATTCTCACAACTCAGAGATTTTTTTAAAAACCTTTAGTAAGCCCAAGAACCTCTGTAAGATATGTCATCATCATGAAGAACCCCATTTGGAAAACATCTTAAACTATGTCTCATAAACCTAGAAATCAATCAAGAAAAGCAAAAGAGTTCACATATAAAAACACATTATCAAGGCACAAGTAGCATATCAATGGAAATATCATTAAGTCTTCTAGGTGATAATACTTAATCTCTAGAACTTCTCAAATAGGCTTCTAGGAATCAAGAAACTATCTTGAGGAAACTGATCTAAAATGCCTCCATCATCACTTGAAATCTCAAATAAATCTTGAAACACATCAATGGATCCATGATACACTTTCTCAATCACTAAAATGCACATGTCACATGGAGGAATACACTAGCACACCCGAGCCAACTGACCTTCTTGGTAAGCTTAATAGGGAATATTAGGCCATTAGGTCTTAAATAAAAATACACCTCTCTAGATCATTTAAAAATCTCTAATACATCATGTTAGATCATACCAAATTTCCCTACCCAAATATCTCAGCTACATCAAGTAAAACTATGAAACTCATCTCACAAACACAAGATTATATTTTAGTCCTTCTAGATCAAATGTAGTAGGAAACTTTGGAAATTTGTATCTTCAATTTTCTCAACTAAACAAGTATTAAAATTTTCATTAAAATTAGTAAACATCCCAAGCTTCTTGGAACAATTCATTTCTTTTCATGAAACCTCCATCTTAGCCCTGAAACAACAAATCTCCACAAAACTAGGGTTTTTCTCACCTTACTAGTTGACCTGGAACATGAAACCACCACCAAAATGATCCTTGAAGAAGTATACACACCCTTTAGTCTTCATACCATATTTCCCAATCTATTTAGATCCCATACGATGCTATTTCTCCTATCATTATGTTGGTAGGGTTTAACTAATATTTCCTTCATAAATATAGGAGATCTAAACCACCTCATTCCACCTACTATGCATTCTTAACTTCATGTAATATTATCCCTAAAAATCATAGGATTCCAAGAAAAATTTTCATGAATGAGTAAATGAACTTTCCTATCAAGTTGGTTTTTGCCTTATCAAAATATCAGTATGACTAAAAATTAATTCTCTTGATTTGAATTCCTTGACATAAAATTTGACCTACAACACTATGATGAGCTCCTTCAACTGTCCAAAGTCTCATTTTATTATTTACACTTATGAATCTTTTCAACCACCATGACTTACCTTGTCTTTCTAGCCTTGTCTTTAATGAACATGCTTCAAAGAACCTTGTACATGCACTATAGCTCGAAATGTGACTTGAAACTCCTTCTTCACATTATATGATACCTCAAAAAAACTTATACATACTCATATAAGACTTATGTGCTCTATTTCTCATGTTACCAACTCATCATGTTTGTGTAAGGTCTAGGACTAGGCTAAGAATGACTTGACTAAACACTTGAATCACAAAATATGACCTTGACAACCGCTTACAGACTCATTGACACCTTTTAATCATCATGCTTGACCTTATGAATACTTCATACAATTTTTTTATTAAACTCACTAGACCATACTAGATTGAACCATGCTCAAGCACCATGCAACTCAACCAAGACACCATGACATGATTACAAGATTGGATATTACTAATCAACCTTCAAGCTTGAACATGAATGAAACATTATGGAGATAACTAAATCACCTTGAAACCTTTTTACATCAATGTGACACTTGAAATCAATGACAACACCATAGACATAATGCCCAACAAATAGTTGTGCTACGAACCCATTTGCTTCCTTTCAGAGAAACTTTTACATGTGATGAGAACTAACTAACTTGCTGCAGAGAATTTTGAAGTAGGCCACAAAGTTCAATTTTCTTCCTTTCTAAATAAAATAAGATGAATGATTCCTAGATATTTAATTAAATCATTCCTAATGTTGTGAGTTATTACACTCCAAAACTATGTTTGCACCTCTCATAGGAATGGAAAACATAGGAAATTCTAATTTTAACTCACCCATGGATATATTGATACTATGGAATTTTCTTAAACAAATGATTGTACCCCATCAACAATCCGGCTTGAAATTTAGGAGCAAGGTAAACAAAAATATTCAACCATGTTTTAAAATTTTTGTTGATGAATTTATGCGTCATTGCCTAAATCAATCAACATTGTTACTCATTGTTTATTTAGGAAACCCACCACTTTGAGGGGTTGAGTAGTGTTAATTATCAAAAATGCATGAAACTATATGGATGGTTGGGAATCTTACGAGTATCCTTCAAGATATTCCTCAATTTTAACCACCATTTCTTCTTCATATTCATATTCATTAGCACCTTTAATGTAGAAAAACTTATTATTAGCACATTTATGACCCCTACTATACTTGTCGTCATAGTTGAAATATAACCCTTTTGACCATTTTTCCTTAATTTATTGAGGATTCAATTTGATAGGATAAGGGATTGGTGGTGGTTATGAACTACACTCTCTTGTCAAAGTTAATGTTCGTAATTTATCCAAATCTTGTTATTCTATCCTATGAGAAAAAAACCCAGAGACTTTGATGTCAAGCTCGGAAAAAACATACAAATATCATGTTGGATGTTTTCTATGAGTCCTATGAAAAATAAATCATTGAGGTTGTCATCCATGATATCCTCAAATGAAAAGGAAAAATTCTAGAATGGTTAAATATAGTGTTTAATGAGCTTGTTTTCCTCAATTTTATTACCTAAATTAAGTAGTTCTTCATCACATTATTAGACCCTAAGTTCTTTCATTATTTATTATTTACATAATATTCTTTGGAAGGATGCGTGTAACTTTGTAGGAAGGTGGTGTTTAAATATTGGAATGGAATAAGTGTGCACATGGATAAAAATGAGCACATGGAAAAGATTAAGGAAGGAACACAAAGAGGACTAGTGCATTGGAAACGAGAATACTTGGTAAGGAAGTTTCGAGAGGCAACACCAAAGAAGAAAAATTATTTCAGGATAAACATGCAAGAAGGGAAAAGTTAGATAAGGACATCTAAGGATAAAGCACACCAAATATATATAGGGCTAGAAATAAACTACAAGTTACAACTTGGAACACTTGTATAGAAATGATGAAATAATGAATAAAATAGGAATATGGATAAAGATGGCTATAAATACTCACGATAAAGGGTCCCCAATGGGTAGCAAGTGGTTATATGTATCCACCTTCGAATGAAATAGTTTAACTAGTAGATGTAACTTGGGGTCTATTAATATCTCTCAAAAGACCGGTGAAGGGCGATTCCCCACTAGTATAAATACCCCATGAAGGGCCCATTGTAAGAGAGGCTAGTCTTTGAACATTGAAGTCATATTTAGTCTTTAGTATGTTCTATGAGTGTGAGTGGATCACGTGTGATGTAGCCATGGATATGATTCCAATAGTTACTTGAATGTTTGTAAATGTAGAATAATTGTATATGAGTAAAGTAGTTTTGGAGCGATGATATTATTTTCATATAAAGGTATTAACATTATTTCTTAGCATATTTTTGTATGTTTAAACATATTAACTCCACTTCAACTAAGATAACCTTGATGAAACATGAATAATTCTATGCTTCAGGTAAGCTTGCCAAAGTTCTCGCTTTGGCATGATAGGTCGGTGCGAAGGATAAGAGGTAATTGCGCACACCGACTCTTGTAATTTATGCACATAGGAATGGATTAATGACACAACTAGATGCACGATATTTTTGTTCATTTGTTGGGACATTATAAACATACAAATATGAAGTGGAAAAAAGATGTTAATACTCACGTAGAAGAATATCAAGTCTTGGTAACAAACCATTGGATATTCCTTCACACAAAAACATCTAAGATGTAAAAATTGTTCACCAAGGACATGGGAAAATTTAATCTCTATAATGCTCTTGTATGAGACATTATTCTATAAACTCCCCATACACTTTCATGCATGCTTAATAGCTTATTACCTAGGAAGAGTTAGAATTTGGGAATGAAGCATCCTTGGAATTTTGAGCACACTATAAGACTTTTAAAACATGATGTAAATTAAATATGAGTAGTGGATTATTGTTGGAAAGGTAAGATTCAGAGTTATATTATTAAATATTGTGTCTTTACATTTTCCTATGCAAAGTTTAGTTCAAATTCTTCAGAGAGCCACGTGGATCATACTTAAAGTAATTCTCTTTGGAAATCAAGAAGTTTGTGTTCGATATAGGAATTGATAATTTCCCCATGGATGGGTAAATGCTCCATAAGAATGAGTGGTGTGAAAATATAGGGAGGACAAGAGAAAATTTATTCTAAGTGATGGATTCCTTGGATGAGCACACTTTAAAGAGGATATAATTTGAAGAACAGAGGAATAAAACATTAGAGAAGAGGTAGTTTATTCATCCAAGAGATTCAACCCTAGGAAATACAAGGGAATATCAAAAACATTAGTCAAGGTAGGGGAAGAAAATAAGGAAAAGGAGCTCCGGGAAGAAGGAATAGTATGCCACGAGATGACAAGATATCTAGAGGATGAAAAGGGAAGTATATGTAGATGGTATCTTGATGTAACCTATTATACCTTCTCATGAAATTAGGCCATCCTATATAATAAAAAGTATTAATTGAAATCGATAATGATGAGGAATAAAATACATATAAGGATAAGGAGAATTTAAGTAGCAATTTTCCATATGCACTACAATTAATGTCGAAAAGAGTACAATTTAATCTCAATATTCTAAAAGTGCATAGATTTGGTATGATTAGTGTCAATATAGCACCACAAAAACCAATGGCCATGCAACGAAATACATTAACATGGTAGTTCATTGGGAATAATCCATTAAATACCAGTGGAAGTGCAAGTGAAAATATAACAGCAACCAATATTCTAGTAAAAGGAGAGTTATAAATCTTGTGCAAGTAAGTGGTAAATTCCAATATCTTCTATGAAATGTCTCTACATTTACTAGAATACCATAGTTTCAAAAACACGGTAGAACATGTTCACAAATGTGAACCAATCAAGCGCGAAAAGGGTGTAAATTTATCATAAAAAAACCAAGTTAGATCGCAATAATATTGTTTGATTTTTCCCATACTTGGTATAGAAATCATGATCTATTGTAAGATGTAGTGGACTATGACCAATTAAAATCAACCTTCTTAAAATTATTTGATATGCCACAGTTTGAGTAGAATAGTAACTCAACCCTCAAAAAGGCAAATAAGAACTAATAGAGAGTATGCACTTATGAAGCACACTTCAAAATGCTTATATCTAGAATTTCATATGAGATATATCTGACTCAACATGTACAATGATCTGTAGGAATTTTAATATCATTTAGGTGCACCCTTTCACACAGACATTCATAGACCCCGCAAAGAACTATAAGAAACATTATATGAAAAATAGGTTGACAACATTAACACGTGTTAGTCCATTTATGGATGCACAAATCAAGTTTATGGTAAATCCGTTAAAAAGTTGAATAGAGCTATAGAAACATGCATTGGAGTGTGGTGCGCTAATAGTGAGGTACAAGGCCATACCAATAATACATCATCATTTCAGAATATGAAAGTCATGGTGATAGCTTGTGAAATATGTGAATGAATTCATGATGTATGGAACTACCCCTATTACAACGTGCCATGAAAAAGAAAGTAGTTACCTACTATAAAATTGTGATGTTCATACACATGAAACATCCAACTATCGAATAATTTATCACATATATAAATCCATTTCGTTGAGACTCAAACATGATATGGTGGATAACGCTAAAAAAGGCCACGAAGGATATCAGCAAGGATGAAATGGTTGAGGATGAGGTGGATGTAAAGGTGAAATATTCCCACCATGGACTTATTACAAATGTGGATTGCCAAACCATTATCACCGTGATTCCCTAAATTTTCTGGTATGCACACATTTCCAAAAAGGACAAGGTAGAAGATTTCCAGATCTATATGTGCTAATGAAAGAAAAATTTGAGAAAGGAACGAGAATGATCAAGATAACATGGCATGTAGTGGAATAAAATTATTAGAGTTTCGGATCTACGATGAAAAGCGAATGCATGAGAAATTGTAGAAATTTAAATAACTAACAATAAGATGCAATATGATCAAAAATCACAAGGCACGAATGGCTTCAAATCAGCTAAATATTCCATGTTCCATATTCCATAAGATGGACTAATACAATCCATGTACATAGAGGAGGTGAATATGTAACCTCCTCCTAGATCGATGGGGAATAAATCTCACTAAGCGATACTAGAAGTAGAGTTGACTCCACACAACTTGTAGTATAACTCAACACAACTGGTAAGCTAACTCAACACAAACAACAACTAAGCAAACACATCCCATGAGTGTAGAAATTCTCCAAGTAAATAAAAAAACACAAGGAAAATAAATATCCTACATTAACACCCCTCCATTAACACAATTTAAGTGGAGAGTGAAAATGAAAGTGGGTCTTGGTAACATTGCGATGAGGTACCCACGCACAATTGAAATCTCTCATACAGTGGAGAAAATGAAAAAATCCAGTGGGACGAAAATTCTCCCCAAAAGAGAGACAGGAAGAAGTGAAGAAGGATATAAGCCCTTCCCAAAGATGATGAAGCTACTACGATGTGAATATAATAATTGAGTCCTAACAACAAGGCCATATTAGGTACCCAAGTACTTAAAATATGAAATGGGAATAAATAAGACAACCCAATAAGAATCCAAAATTGGATGAGGAACTGATAAAGAATCTCCAACAAGTAGAACTTTCTCCAAAGATCACCCTCTAATAAGCAAAACTTGCATAAAAAAATATGTCCAATATTGTTTTAAAAACATCGGTTGGCCAAATGGGCACAAAAAAATAGAGGACAAATTCGGCACTGCAGAGGAATGGAGAATTTGTGTGAACATGCCATGCTCAAAGAGTACTACTGAGAATTCACATTAGCTATAAGGAAGACACAATGATCCTCAATATGGGTTCCGACAATAGGCACCTTTTTAGATACCCATTTATAATGCATGTACAAAATTCTTCTCAACGAAACACACACATTAAATGTGCTTATTGTAGAAAGAAGAAATGAAACAAACAATTCATTATGGGGAGGTTTGGTCTCCTACCAAATTGGGTCCCATACTCTTGTTTTCTAAATATATTTTTGGAAAATGAACCAAGTGATCATCATCTATTGCAAGAACCCCCTAAAAAGTGACACTTTATAAAGTAGCATGTTTACAAAAATAAATATAACCATCACAAAGAGTGTGAGAAAACATGCAAATTTGACCATAACAACGCTCAAATCTGAGCTATTGGTCAAAATTTACAGCAAAAACCAATTTGCTAGAACTAATGGCTTATTTAATTAAAATTTTACAAATTGATTAAAAATGTCAGAAATGATGGGAAAGGGGGTCTTGCGTGTACTCGTTGGAACCAAGACAATATGATGAATATCAAGGGATGTCGTGTTCACCAAAAATGCATCCATGTGCAAGTTAAAGGAGAAAGTGTTTATGTAAGAGGGTTTGACCACTTACCAAACTGGGTCTTGCCCTCTATCTTTGACATGCAAAGATTTGGAAGGTAGATAAACAACATAATAACTCCAAAATTTTTATGATATTTTTTAATATAAAAATAATAAAAATGAGCCCCTCCACTTTTACATCAACTCCAAGCACCATACCTACATTACCAAGCCTATTACTTAGTCACATTTGCTAAAGTAAAACCAATCCACATTTAACCCTTTACAAAAAAATCAAAGAATGAATTAAATTGCAAAGAGAGGGAAAGTTTTTACCAAGAAAATAGGTTAGAATATTGAAGGATTCGTTCAAGCTAGGGCTTATTGGAGTTTGAGACCGTCGTGTGAGTTGGAGACCAAGCACATAGAAACTAAATCCATCAGAAGTTTCTTGGAGGTTTGCATGCAAAATGGAGGAGACAACTCAAAAAACCTATATCCATATATAGGGAGGTCCTATGAGTGAACTAGGGGATGTTTGAGTGAACAAGAGGCAGCCAAGCTAAGATCTTGCGAGTGGAGGTAGAGATTGTCATCGAGGTTATGAGGAAAATGGAGACATTAATATTCAAGGGCCCTCGTATTGGTTGCATAAATGAAATGAAAGATTTTAATTATGTCCACGAGACCAACAGGTCTATGGGACCACAAGATAGTACCAAACCACCTTAGACCAAAGTGGGCTTTTTGACCTCTTTTAGGAGGTTGTTCCTCTGTCGGTTGATCTGTGACAACATTTCACCCAAGCTCTTTATTCTATTTTCCTCAAATAGTTCCACCATGGACCCGCTAGTTAGGATTTCTGCATATTTGGATCGAATACCTGTGAACTTGGGACAATGGAGAATGAAGTGTGTTTCCGTCTCAATTGCCCCTGTATTGCACATTACACAAGTTCTCTCTTCCCACTGCTCCTTGGGTATTGTCCACCTCCCTGTTTCACACCTAAGATTGTGAGAGCTAGTCCTTAGTTGAGCAATGAGGATCTTCTCCCGCCATTTTATTTCAGCCCTTATATAAGTTTTTTCTCCATGGTCACAGAGTTGGGTTAAACTCAGTAATGTAATGTTGACGCTTCCTGCTTGTTTTCTTCTGCCACATCATCAATCTAAACTTTTCATTTACATAGTTTTTGATGTCTCTGTTAAGCTGTGGGCATTCAATGAGGTTGATATCCCATTTTTTCATCCATTTGTAGTTCTGCTTCATCCACGTGTTCTTTCATCTATGTAACTCTTCATCCATTGCAGCCTTAGGCCATCTGTCTGCTTGCATGTTTCCAACTTTTTTCAGGTAACCTATGAGCCTAGTCATAGCAGTTGCCTCTAGGGGGAAAGAACCTGTTTTAGCCATGATGATTTCATAGGGAACTGTAGCCTTGATTCTGAAATGGTGTGTTATAATCCTTTTTTGGATTCTCTCTAGTTGTCTCCAATTTGAATTTGTCATTCCACTAGCCCATACCTTGCAGCCATATAACAACACTGGAATGACAAGCAACCCAAATAGGATCTTAGTGGTCTTCCAATCCCATAATTCAACATTTTTGCACCTGTTTTGGAGCATAAAGAGGGCTCTCCAGCCTCCTTGTATTCATTTCATCCTGCATATGTCCCACTTGAGCTTGCTATGGAAATTGGGGCCTAGGTATTACTACTCTAACACTATCTCCAAAGGCTCACCTTCAAATTGAAATTTGGGCTGTTGGTTTGTTTTCTTCACAGAAAAAATCACAATTTTGGTTTTTCCAATGTTTACCTGCATTCCTACTTCTTTGCAGAAAATCTCTAATGAGCGAAGGTGGATCCTCAGGTCTTGGATTGTTTCTGCCATTAGAATTAGATCATTTGCGTATAGCAGGAGTTTCACCACATACTTAGCCAGGTGCACTCCATTACCTCCAAATTTGTTTATCCACTCTTCCAATTTGTCTATGTATAGCCCAAATAAGGTTGGAGAGAGAGGGAAGCCTTGCTTAACCCCTATATTACTCCCAAACCCTTTAGATAACCCTGCATGTGTTTTGATTTTAGCTTTCACTTGCTCATACAGTCTATGAACGACAAGCCCTGTAATGTGCTGGAACCCCTAATTCCTCCATTCTGTTCCACATTTTGCTCCTTGGTACCATGTCAAAAGCTTTTTTGAAGTCCACAAAACAACAATAAGCATCCTTCTTTCGATCCCACCCATTTTCCACTAGATGTCTGAGTGTAACACAATGATCAATGGTTGAGTGTTTGGGTCTAAAACCAGCTTGCCCTTTTGCTCTCTTTCCTCCACTCTCCGCCCAACTACTGATCCGGTGCTCTATCATACTCCCAAATAATTTTGCAAACAATGGGTTGACCATGATGGTTCGATAATTTGAAGGGTTATTTACGTCTCCACTTTTGAACAACGGTATGGTTAGGCTGGTTGTCCATTCTTTGGGGAAGCCATTTTGAATAACCCCATTGAATATTTTCTTAATTTCAGGTGCCAGAATGTCTGCTCCCCATTTTAGGTGTTCTGCTTGAAGGTTGTCTATGTCACGTGCTTTACCTATTGCAAGATTTTTGATCCCTAGCATGATGTCTTCATCCATGAATCAAAGTTGGGTTTGAAGGTGAAGAAGCGCACAAAGGCTTGTGATGAGGGACAAAGCAAGTTAGGTCCAATAATCCAAGGAATGTATAAGAAAAGTTAGGATCGATAGACAAAAATTGGGTAGGTCAAATTACCTCAACCGATCTCGATCTAAGAAAATGTGCAGTCGATCTAAGAAAACTATGCGAACCGAGTTCTCTTGAATCGGGATAGAGCTAATCGATCTTTGTGTGGGTTCTAAGATTCAAGAAAGTAGGCCGAGATTGAAGCTTGATAAGGTAGATCCACATTGAGGTAGATACACATAGGATGAGTTGAATGGTGAAGCATTGGGTCGAACCTTTAAGCTTTGTTTGCTTCCATATGTGACCACATGTAATGTAGACCAAAAGTGAGCCACCTCCAATATGAACCAAATAATCTACCCCAAGAACAAAGATCCAAGATCGATCTGTGATGGAACTTGCAATGCAAATACCAAGGCACCACACAATTTTGAAAAAGCTCTAAATTTTTTTGAACTCCCGATATTTTTGACAACCCTCAACTTTTCAATCAGCAAACACCAAAAATCAAAACCCTAAAGAACCAAGATAGAGTCAAATCTATTTGCACATAGTTACTTTCACAAATTAAATATTCAAAAACTAAAAATAATCGAGTAATGGAAAATGTATCACCTGAATAGCTCTAATACCATATTAGAGTTTTGGATCTCTAATGAAAACGAATGCATAAGCAATTATAGAAATTGAAATAACTAACAATAAGATGTAATATGATAAAAACTTACTAGGCACGAATGGCTCCAAATTAACTCAATGCTCCATGCTCCATATTCCATAGGATGGACTGATACAAGTCATGTACATATAGGATGTGAATGTGCAACTTCCTCCTAGATCAGTGCGGAATAACTCTCACTAACCGATATTAGAAGTAGAGTTTACTCCACACAACTAGTAGACTAACTCAACACAACTAGTAAGCTAACTCAACAAAATTACAACAACGAAGCAAACATATCCCATTAGTGTAGGAAATATCCAAGTAAATAAACAAATGCAAGGAAAATAAATATCCTATACTAACAAAAATAAGCCTAAATCTATGCCATAACTTGAAATGTTTTCCAAGGTATAAATAAAAATGTGAGCCACTACACACGCCAAAGAATCCCCTTTGGATAATATAAAGTAGAAAAAGACATATTCTATAAAGTATTATCCTAGAGGTTGGCGATGAGAAATAAGTCCTTCAAGAAGTAAAATACTTGGTTTGTGAGCTTCGAGGAGAGATTGAGTTCCTCAGAGAAGATGTGAGACTACAAAATCAAAGACTTGAATATCATAAAGGTGATATAATTAGTAAAAATGAGTTCTGGAAGTTTGTAGACTTTTGCACATTGATGGAATATTCTTGTTACTAAGCCAATGGTTGTTGAATAAAAGTTGAAAGATGACACTCAAATAGTTGTTGGACAAACACAAAAGTGGAATGTGGAATAAAAAATGGAAGGATTTGATAGGGAAATATTGGTTGATGCTTGCATAGATGGGTGGGAACATAAATGACATATTGGTTGAAACAGTGTGGAAGTCAATATTCTTACCATGGATGCTTGTAATAAAATGGGTTGAAAACACCGCATCCATCTCCACATGTTTTGTTAATACCAAAAAAGACACGTGTATTGCATATTGGGGTACTAAATAATGTTATCATTAGTATAAAGGGAGTGAAATTCTATAGATATTTTGAATTAATACCACTGGTAAAAGTAGATAATTTTCCAGACTCCTCAAAATTCCTTGATGACATGCAAACAATATCAACTTATTATTCAAAAAATGGTATGTAAGTTTTGAGAATGGAGCACAATGTGTCATATTTATAAATAACCTAAAGTAAAGTGCATCATATGTTGTGAAGATAGAATAATATGAATATTTATGACACATATCCAATATACAAGATACATGGTTGGAAAACCAATTCTAGAAGAAGAGATCAAGTGGAAGGATAATTAATCAAGATCACATACAACAAGTGTAGCTTGTGACAATTGGGTGCATGTTTCATATGAACTAATAGGACAAGATTAGAATATGATCAAGTATGTACCTATAGTCACAAAATCATGCACTTTAGACGTTATTTATCTTGGTCTCATACTACTATTGGGAAGGTTCTTGAGTGAAGAAAGTACTAATTAACCCATGTCTTTTGGCCATCTTGTTTTATTTTATTTCATCATTGCCAAATTTTTACACCCATATGTCGAGTAAGATTCAGTAATCTTGCATCATTTTATCCTTAATTAGGGAATCCAGATTAGTATTGGGGTGCCCGTGGATGCCTTGATCCCACTATGGGCAACCTGATCCTTATATAGATTTCTAACCACTTTTTGGGATCTTTCTAGCCGTTTCTCCTTCTTATATTTTTGGTGGTCATCCATTTTGGGGTTAGTTACTAAATTAGAGCAATAGAACCCTTTAAATATAAAGTTATGAGACCATAATGAGGGACATAGCATCACTTAATACTATAACTCCATCTAGAGTTGCATCCATCTATTGCATTGGAGATCACTTGCATCCACATAGCTCCATCATTAAGGCACAAGGTTAGGACATCTACATCACATTTCATAGGGGGAGGGATTCTATTCTATTCCATGCACACATTCTATTATATTTTCTACATTTAGTTATTGTTCTCTACTTCACAAAGTGCGACTAGCACAAGAGAACCTAGGGCACATTATGCACACATTCACCAGAACTACATTTGGGTCCGAAATGTAGTGCAACTCTCAGTTAGTAAGCCCACTATTGTGGCAACTGAGGTCAGTTTGACCCATTCATTTGCATATTTTTTTTTTAGGGTTTTGATACTTCTCTTAGTCTTTTGTAGGTATTTACATCATCTTAGATTATTGATGACACTTAGTACAAGTCAATGAATTTGATGCGACACACAACGAGGGTTGTAAACCACCTCCCAACCCCGTGAGATTCTGGGTTTTAGATCTTTTGCCTGAGCACTCAGGGTGCCTATTTTCTAGACCAAATCACCCATAGGTACCCCAGGGCCCCTTCCCAAGCACCCCAATTTAGGGGATTAGTCTAGATCCATCCTGTTCGGAGCTTCGCACAATTTTGCTACTTCTAGATTTTTCAGTCACCTCTCGACATAATTTCGTGAGCATCTCGTTATGTAGTTGAGTTATTTCGTTATCTCTCTTGCACATGAGAGTTAGAATTTCCTTTTTCATAATTGTTTAGCTCATTTACATACTTATTTACTATATTTATTTACTTTGTTTATTATTTTTCATAGCTTAGATTAACTATCCCCACATACTACATACTAGTTAATTTTAGTTAATCATTTTGGTGAACCCGATATTCGAATCCACCTTTAGTCTAGCGATTTTCTCATATTTTATATCATAACTTCTAATATTTGTCAAGTCTCCTTGCTTCAATTGATTTAAATACACCTATCTTGTAAAGACGCTCTTCAAACAACCCTAGAGACTGTGTCTGCCTATCAACATATTGCCTACCCAAGTCAATGCTCTTTTTGGTCATATTTCTAAGGATTCCCTTGATTCCAAATCCAATAAATATATTTGTAAATACATTTAAGCTCTTCATTCTTTATTTCAAGATAAATTTCAGCCTATGGAATCCATGATTGCACCTCTCCAATATGAAATCCAACATCTTAAGGATGCTTCTCAGGATCACATTTGTTTTCCTTCTACATCACATCTTGTGTCTATGTCTACTACATGTGCTCACATCGGTGAACCTAAAATATTTCCACTCCTTGTGCCCTCTCAAGTTTGTAATGCCACATAGCACGATATTCTTCTGAAGCTCATAACTCATCAATTAGTCAACTTGCCATCTACTCATTATTATCCTCTTGACCGGCTTGCAAAATATCACAATCTTCCATATTGTAATTATCATTAAATTAATGGACATAATGAAAATGATTTATATGCTTTACAATTAAGAATCCATCATCTTGAGTGTCAAATTTTAATCTCATTCACTACACAACGTTCTATTACATGGTCATCTTCACTTGTTACATCTCAATGGGTTTTTAATCGATTCATTTAATGAGCATCATGCCATCATTTCTAAAGAAATTCAAGAGTCACCTAAGAAACCACCCCTCAAAATTGATACAACACCTCTTCTTGAGTCATCTACGACATCACCAAGTCAACATAAGAAACCTCCTTTACAAATCAATGTAACACCTCTTCCTCTCAAGTCATCCACAACATCACCAAGTGAAATTATGCAGCCACCTATCAAAATCAGTCCAAATTATTCTCCTATCAAATCTTCTACAATTTCATCAATCCATCATAAGATAAAACCAATCACTTTTATCAAATATACTACACCTACTGATGCACCAAACACATATCAAATTCTACCACCATCGTATGGTCCTACTACTCCTTCATCCTACCATTATGTTGGCCCTCTCTCTTATCATGGCATAGACAATGTTCTCCCACAATGGCATGAAACCTCTCACATCTCTCGCATAGATCTCCATCGTCATAGTACATTTGGGGGCATGGAATTAAACATAATCCCCCTCCTCATATTAACACAGGTGTATCTCTATCATATTTACATTCTCATAGCATACACATATTCATTCATACTTTAACATTGACCTTTACCCGATGACACACTCTTGTAATTCGGTTCACACTTGACTGTTGAGGGATTACCACACATGAACCCCACACATTGCACACTACACCTATTCATATATTACATGTCATATAACATACATTATACATTTAGCCTACACACATTTTTACATTTACGCATTCACACATCATATATTATGTTAGTCTTCATCATGAGTCTAACATTACATCGTCTTACATACTACATTCATAGTCCATCTATATACACACACCATTTTACACATTCTAAACCTCTTGTATCTACATTCTTGATGCGTTCTATTCACCTTGCATTTTACACACATCTTTCATTTACATTCTACACATAGTGTATTTACACATTCTCTTCATCATATGGCCATCCATTATCATCACCTATATGGCATTATCTTCTATGCGCTGCACTCACTACCTAGTGATGCACTATAGTTCTTCAGTCCATACTTGACTCGGCCAGGTATACAAATCAAATGGACCTTACACTCATCACACATTTACTATTCAACCTTTCATTGTGTGAAAATACTAGGCTAGTGACATATGATTTAGGCTAAATCATCACCTATTCTATAATTTTGTAGTGGTATACACCTTAGGTTACATGACCACTCCCCCATTCATCATATAGTGATATATGCTTAGGGATAAATAATCACGTGTCCATTCATCTTATAGTGATATATGCTTAGGATAAATCATCACTTATACATTCATATGGTCATGATATACACTTCGGCTACAAGGTTCATGCACACACCATTTCTAGGTCACATCTCATCATTATGCATACATACTCATCACAACACGCTAGAAACAACACACACTATTCGACCATTTCTCGATGACACACTCTCATTTATGGTTCATTCTTGACTATTGAGGTGGAAAAGATGAACCTCCTTGCATACATTTCCATCCACTTAGGGGGTATGTCACTCCTATCATTCCATCTTGCATTATATTCCATCCATCCAATGCATTATCTTGGGGGCATTTAGTCTTGTTTACTAGTCTTTTATATGATCAATTTATTACACATGTTAGATCGATTTATTATATATCATTATCTATATCATCTACACATGTTTGTTCACATTTTTGTTTATTTGTGATTGCAGATACAAATATTTTATATGCAAAATGGATGCTCATTGGTTCTTGGGTCATCCACATTTGCTTCTCACAGTGCTATTGTTTCATTTTGTACTTAGTAATTTACATTACTTTATTATTCACGTTGTGACATATTGGTTATTTCTCTAACAAGATAACATGTGTTCCATGTGTAGCACTTGTTTTGAGGTTACATGTTCTTATGACTATTTATTTTGCTTTTTTGTATGTGTCTTCCTTGTTTGCTATTGTATGTGGTATTTTCCTTTTTTGGTGTGCGCACTTGTTTTTGTTTACAACCATGACGACCTTGCATGTCTTGTGACATTGTGAGTGATGTCCCATGTTTACAGCCTACTTTTTGTGGGTTACTTTGTCTTCTTGTGTGTTTACTACATTGTTTGGTATCTTTTACATTGTTTGCATAGCTTACAATTGTTTTCTATATGGATGCATGTTTACACTTATCTTTGGCTAGCCTTCTTGTTTTTTCATGCCTTGGTTTCTACTATGCACTTTCCAAGGTTACAACGTACATGCAATTGTTCCTCTTTTGGGGCCGCATTATCCTCTTGAAGAAAGTGTCACATGCACCCCCAAAGAGGGGGGGTATAATTTGGGGTTTTATATACTAACACAGTAGATTCTACACCGATTCAATTAAATTATATTCGGTGAGTGGCTTGCACAAGTCTACGAACCCCATACACAGAGGATTTTACATGACATGGTGTCTTTAGCATTCTTGGAAGTAGTTACAAGCTTGGAGGTTACAAAGTGGGTGTGTGTCTCTAAATTACTTTGTCTTGTAGAGTCGATCACCTAAAAATCTAGGATGATACAAAGATCTCTACACACACATTTCAGTGGAATAAATTAGAGCTTGGAGGAAACATAACATTTCCTCCCTACACTTCTTTAGCCTATGGCATGAGATCACCCAAAAAACTCACAATTTAGGATATCCTTCTACAATCTCTTTCTCGACATAGATCAGTGCACATGTTCCATTTGCATTTTCTATTTACATTTGTGTATTCTATATTTACATGCTTTGATATACATGCATCTTTTACATTATATTTTTACACATACATACATACATATTTGACTACTTGATCATTTTCTCCTTACAGGTTCACCCGTAAGAGAAACAAATAGTCAAATTGGGGTAACAACGAGTAACAACAACAACAAAAACGTCAACAAAAGGACTATGGGACAACACACATGCTTTCTTAACCACGCACGACAACAGCTACACACATGTTCTTCCTCGAGTTCACTCTCATCACTTTTTATTTTCACATTTTTTCATCTTTAGTTTCCACGCTCCTCCATCTCTTTTTCATTCCACGTTTTGTCTAGTCCTTCGACATGCCTTCTTCATCAATCTACATAGGCATTAGGTACATAGCTTTCTATTTACTTTATGTTACCGACATTTTTACTCAAAGCAACATAAAGTGGGGGAAAAATCTAGTCACAAAATCATGCACTTTAGACATTATTTATCCATGTCTCATACTACTATTTGAAAGGTTATTGAGTGAAGAAATTACTAATTAACCATTATATTTTTTTCCATGTTGTTTTATTTTATTTCGTCATTTCGATTTCTTGCACACATATGCCCAGTCATCTTCTATCACCCTACATCATTTTAGCCTCGATTGGGGCACTGTGGGTCCCCTGGTCCCACCAGACACCCCTATCCTTCTTGAGCTTTCCGCCACTTTTGGGCTCTTTCTAGATGTTTCTCCTTCTTATCTTTTTGGTGGTCAACCATTTTGGGGTGAATTAAAAATCATAACAATAGAACCCTATAAATATAGAGTTACAAGACCATACTAAGGGACCTAGCATCACTTACTACTATCGCTCCATCCAGAGTTACATCAATCTATTGCATTGGATATCCCTGGATCAACATAGCTCCATCATCAAGGCACAAGGCTAGGACATCTGCATCACACTTCATAGGGGAGGGATTCTATTCTATTCCATGCACACATTCTATTACATTTTCTACATTTAGTTATTACTCACTACTTCACAAAGTGTGACTGGCACAAGAGAACCTGTGGCAGATTATGTACACACTCACAAGAACTACATTGGGTCTAAAATGTAGCGCAACACTTAGTAATCCCAATGTTGTGATAGCTGAGGTTAGTTTGACCCATTCATTTGTATATTTATTTTTAGGGTTTTGATAATTCTCTTGGTGTTTTGTAGGTCTTTACATCATCTTGGATTATTGACGACACTCAAAGTATAAGACATCAAATCTAATGTGACACATAGCAAGGTTTTGGACCACCTCCCAACATTGTGAGATTTAGTTTCACAACATTTTTGCATAATAGGGCAGCCACTTTGCAGACCAAAGCACCTATGGGTGCCCAAATCACTTTTGAGGTACCTCAATTTAGGGATCAGTCCAAATCCATCCATTTCAGAGCTTTTACAAAGTCATTGTTACTTCTAGATTTTCTAGTCACCTCTCGACACACGTCCCATGAGAATATGTTATTCAATTGAGTTATTTCCTTATCTCTCTTACACATTAGGGTTATTTTTTCCTTTTACATACTTATTTAGCTCATTTACATACTTTTTTTTTGCATTCATTTACTTTGTTTATAATTGGTCATAGCTTAGATGAACAATCCCCACATACTACATACTAGTTAATTTTAGTTAATCAACACCAAAGTTGGAAAATGCCCAAGAACCTAAGTATATAGGTAGTCATATCAATCTTATAATCAAGGAGAACACCCCAAACCCATCAACTTTCAGCGGGAGCAAAAACGTATTGGATTTCATCAATAAAATGGCAAATTTCTATTCAATCAAAATAGGCACACATAAATTATATAATATATTTGTTAAGAGGAACTGCAAAAAATGGTGGGTAACTCATAGCTCAATGTTGTAGACATGGTACCAATTACAAGAAACTATGTGCACCAAGTTTGAGAGAAATAATGAGGTATGAATATTTCCAAGCTATAATGGTGTCCCCAAACTTGAAGAGAACCTTCAAAGATGTAAAGCACTATGGAAAAGTATGGTGAACAAAATAAAACCATAATTTATTGTGCATGTGTCTTATCACACATTTCATGTAGGCACACACATGGTACATTGGATGTGAGTTACATAGAGAAACAAATTCTTCGGCATTTAAGTAAGAAATGGGATCATCCAAGCCTTCTCCTTTACCTCTTTAAATACCCATCTAAATTACCCTCTCCAATGTATAAAAATGGTGATATGTGGGGATGATGTAATCATGGAAGAAAGAGTATTACAACTACACAATCAAAATGAAGTCGTGCTCTAAATTTTTTTGACGATAAATATAAAAATGCTGATTCAAGTGAGGAAGATGATGAAGTCTAGGAAAATAAAAGTTAGGTGTGCAAGAGTAAAGAAAAATTTGTGCAACAAGTAGAAAACGAGATGAAGAAATATCAACTAAATGGATATGTCTTCTATGGGTCCAGAGATGTCATAAAAATAAGGAACCATGAATTCAACCACAATCTATCTTGTTAAAATCCATACAAGTTAATGTAGGGAGTAAATATGCACCAAAATTAATAACAATTAGTGACTATTGGAGTGAACATGAGATCGAATAAATATGCACCAAAATTAATAATGAGTTAGTGACTATTAGAGTGAACATGAGATCAAAAATATTGTTTAAGTCTTACATGAGTATGAGGACATATTACCGAGAGGATAAAATGAAATGAATTGGTTACACCCATAATTGGGAAAAGTGCATATTAAGTTGATTGACGGCGTAAAAATGTCCAAAAAATACTATATTGGATGAATCCTAATTTGCGCACAAAATTCAAGCAATAAATTGTTAACATGTTAGCCACATGAGTAATAATATTAACATTGTAATCAAAATGGATAATCCCAATTTTTATCAAGTATAAATAAAGATGGACACATAAAAATTTATGTATACTACAAGGCTTTGAAATTTGTTTGTGTTATCGACCCGTTCGTAACACCTTTCACCTTGAAAAAAATTCTAAAAGGGGTCGTAGGAAGGGAAATATACACTTTCAATGATGCATTATTTAGATACCACCAATTCAAGATCAAGGAGGAAGAAAGGGAAAAAAACTTTTGTGATGAAATGGGGATCATTTTTATATATTGTGAATTCATTTAGATTTAAAATTGCACCAACAATTTTCTCACACATAGTTGTGACTACTTTCGAAGATTTTATCCTCAAATTTCTCCAAGTGTATTTAGATGGCTGAATGGTGTATCGGTTGGTCAAGGATCATTTTGATAGCTTGATATTTTTTGAGCACTATAGAATCCTTCATATTCCCATAATCCTAAAAATGTGCTTTCGTAACACCATTTGGAACCCTGTTAGGGCATATAATCTACAAGGATGGTGTGTTAGTGGATCTAGCAAAAATGCAGTCATAATTCTTCTAGAGCCACTAAGAGCACATAGACAATTTTTCCTAATAATATACTATAGAAATTTTATAAAAGAATATCCCAAAATTGTAGCACTAATTGAAAAAATGGTGCATAAAAAGGATATTTTGAAAGGTGTCTTGAATAAGAAAGCGCATTTAAACTATTGAAGGAGAATTTAACATAAGATACCATAATATAGTTCAAAAACGTAAATACTCCCTTTTATGTGAATGTTATCACATCAGGAACCATTTTGAAGCAATATTGGTACAACCAGGAGAAAAAACTTTGGATCGTCCCAGTTACTTTTCTAGAATAAAAATGACGCATTCAGAAAAAATATAAAACCATGGAAAGAGAAGGATTATCAATGGTGTATGTGCTATAAAATTTTATACAATATAATTTAGAAAATCCATTTATGTTCTTCACGAATCAGATGGAATTGAAACACTTAACTAATAAAGTGGTATTACACAGGAAGATATGTAAATGGATCATACTCTTTTAGGAATTTCGATTTTTGGTGGTTGTAACACCTGGAAAAATAATACCAGACCCGATTATTTGTTGTGTATCAATGCATGAGAGAAATCATATCAATAGAATAAGGCATGCAAGATGCGTAATTATTCCAAATACATAGTGGATTTGATGAGCTAGAGGACATAATTTTCTTCCTACAAAATGGTTTCACTCCAAATAATCACACTAAAACTCAAAGAAAACAACTCACCATTAAATCTGCACCCTACCGATTGATATGTGGAAAAATATACAAAATGGGCATGATGAGATTCAAAGGTGATGTGTAATAGATCCTGAGAGGAAGGATATCCTCCAAGAAGAA
This sequence comes from Taxus wallichiana var. yunnanensis, assembly GCA_018340775.1. Lineage (NCBI taxonomy): Eukaryota > Viridiplantae > Streptophyta > Pinopsida > Cupressales > Taxaceae > Taxus > Taxus wallichiana. The sequence goes on along the minus strand of CM031239.1, from coordinate 337,590,192 downwards.
CATGAAGGGATTTCAAGAGGCCATTATGTCAGAGAAGCTACCACGTGAAATATACCCACACTAGGGCATTATGGTGGCAAAGTTTGTTCAAAAACACTAAGGCATATTGCAAATCATGTGACCAATGCCAATGGGTCAGTAAAGCAAATAAGCATGATGAAATTCCATCAATACCAATAATATCTCAGGAACCTATTGTAATGTGGGAAATTGATATTTTTTGACCAATTAACCCCACAACATAGAGAACAAGCGAAAGGTATATTATTACAGCGACTGACTACTAAATCTAGTGGGAAGAGTCATCACCAACATGAGATTACATAGTAGAGACCGCTGAAAGGTTCATTAGGGAGAATATAATAAGTCAATATGGGTGTCCCTTAAGCCTCATAAGTAATAGAGGGGCACCTTTTATGAATGATACTATAAGAATAGTGTAATAAGAGTTTATGGTGGTGCACCACAAAATAAATCATTACCACCCAAAAAGATAGAGGGATAGTTAAAACCATCGAAAAATTTATCGGCCACACTCTAAAGAAGATTTATAATGTCAATCACAAAGAGTGGGATGATTAAGTTTCATCAATTCTTTGGGCATACAATATACCATACAAGAACTTGAATAAAGTAACTCCATTGCAACTTGTGTATGGAATACAGGGAGTATTACTAATATAATTCATGGAAACATCACTATGAATCACATACATTACAAATTTGGATGAAGAAGCTTTGAATATAGAACACTTGAAAAATTTATTACAATTGGATGAGAAAAGAGTACAAGTGTGAAGGACTTAAAACATAGAGAAAACACGACAAAGGTCATGGTATGATTGAAATCTTAAAAACAAAACATTTCAAGCGGGTGCAAAAGTTCTACTTTATGATTCAAAAAATAAATATCACTGGAGAAATTTAAGACACATTGGCAAGGTCCTTATGAGATGTAATATTGCTAACTAGGGTATGTCAATTGAGGGATCTTAGTGGACATTTTATTTTAGGATACTTCAATGGAAGTAGGCTTGTTGGTGAAATAATTTGTCACAAGGAAAAATTAGCTAATTTTCACCAACTCTCTAGGACTATGTCCCTCCTACTTGTGAAAGGGGAGGCTCCCTTTATTGGATGTAAATAAAAAAATATTTTGGGTGGCCAATAGGCCAAGGATCACATAGGCACACTCCACTGAACTTGTGGCAAATTCTTGCACCAAGTACAAGGGAATAACTTGAGATGTGAGATAGTAGGAGTGATAAATTTGAGGAAGGGGTTAATCTTGTATATAGGAAATTACAAATTTTTCACAAGCTTTAACCAAAATTTATCCACACACAATTAGAAGAAAATAACTTTGTAACAATGATAAGATACAATGAATCATGAACATCAAATTTCATTTATCCATTCATCAAAGGATCTAACACCCTTCTTGGTTATACAATATTGTCACATGCACAAAGTCGAGAGAGAGAGAGAGAGAGAGAGAGAGAGAGAGAGAGAGAGAGAGAGAGAGAGAGAGAGAGAGAGAGGAATGCTATCTTTGCTTATTTCTTTGTAGTGCATTAGTTATCCAATCGAGAATCACAAATTTACCACCCTTTGGAATGAATGATTCATGCAATATATAGATTCACAAAATGAATCTTCGCCTACCCCCAAATGAATTTTCACTTACCTTTACAACTTGTGACCTTTCATATCCTTAGGAAAGAAAATGAGTTCCTTTTTATTAATTAGAGGAAACTATACAACTGAAAATCAACACGTGATTTCAAATACACTCAACTTCTCTAGTCGGGCCAAGGCAGTAGGAATGTGATAAATGGGATGAATAAATATAGTATAAATGGGATAGGTGGGAAAATGGTTAAACCAAGATCTATGAGCAAGGAAAACATAGATACTTGACTTGTAAATTAGGAATTTTCTCTTCGAGAGCAATGAATTCCCATTTAACTTGTATGGGAGTGATAATCTTGAATTTGAGAAGATTTTTATTCGTAGGTATAAGCATATGTTAGTGAAACTGAGTGTGGCTCGATCCGGTTGAAAAATTCGAGGAATTAACCTTTTACCTCTAAAATACTTCTTTAAAGAGTGTCATGTAAGAGCAGGAGAGGATGATTTGAGGGAAAAGTACGGGTTGCATGGTCTAACCCTATTGGCTTGATCAACCCAATATTTTTCTACTATTTTTACTTGGTCATTAAGGGTGTTGAGTTGACCAATGATATTTGGTGGTATGGGGTTTATCTAAAGACTAGTGCCCATAAACCTAGGTCTATGTCTCCTTGATATTGGTCACTATTGGGTGGGTTGATGATTGGGTTAAAGATTCTTCTACAAGGTTCGGGTGGACCCAGAATGGTCATATGGGCACTATATCCCGAGAAAGGTGGAAACAAATGTGTGATTAATTACCAAAGGGGGATAAGGGCTAAATACGGCAACCAGCCGCTAAGGAAATGGGGAATTGTGTTTTCTTGACTTCTAATCTATCTTTAGTTCCTAACTTTAAATAAACAAAGCAAGTGAATTTAAATTAAATGAAAAGATGATTAATTCACCCTTTAATCTAATTAAATTACATTTGCCAACATTTAAATAAAGTAAAACAATAACAAACTAACTAATTTTTTTGTATTTTCAACAAAGCTTTTAAAATAAATGAATGAACAAAACAAATTAAATTCCTAAGCTTTCTTTTTGTATTTTCTAGATTTGAAGAATTAAATAAAATAAATACTTGTAGACATAGACAAAGAAACTAATCTAAAATGAAACAAGCTACTTCTAAATTAAAATAAACTAAAATAGGAATAATTTGGATGTGGCTATTCCTTCATCATAATTATGAAATAATATCTACTCTAAATAGAAAATGTATTCTAAAGTTATTATTCGGAAAGTGAAACTTCTTCTAACTATACGCCTTTAAGTTCACAAGAAAGAAAAGAAAAACTTCTCAGAAGCAATTTCTTCTTTACTCAAAGCTTTCCCCGGCAAAATGGAAATAAATTGACGGATGATTTATAACGAATAAATAAAAATGAATCATAGACACAAAATCTTCCTCCAACTACTTTCCTGCAGATCTATAGGGATAGGTAGGGAAGAAAATATCAATGAAAAACATGTGCACATAGTACACAAAGAATAGTGGAAATGAAAAAGTGTTTAATTCTACCGTTTTAAAACAATTGTATTTCTTCTAATTTAATGACAACAATTAATCACAAGCTTTATAAAAGAATTCAAGACATCCCTAACCTGTAACTATTGATCCAAGATAACTTTCTTTTATCTTCCAGAGATGATTTCCAATTGATCTAAGGTGTGTAGAGTTTTGGCTAGTTGCAAGAAAAACTAAGAAAATGGCTATAGTTAGCTGGTTATAAGAAATTCGTTGAAAATGGAATGCAGGAAAGAAAATATCAATGAAAAGATTACCTATGTGATTCCTAGCAAGATTTTGGCAGTATAACCTTATAAACCAAATATGAAAACTCCAAACCAGCATTCAGTAAAATTTGAAACATCCACATGAGGGGCATTCAACCTTCTAAACATAACAAACTAAGAAGATAATTTCAATACAAATCTAATGAGCCCAAAATTAGGGAAATGGTCAAGAAATGAGTGAGAAAATCACTCCCAAAATGAATAGATGCGTTGCAGTAAAACATGAATATTTAACTCACGGACTTTAGTCACATAACTGTTGGTCTTGACAAACCGGTGGTTATGATCATCGATGTAGTGGTTACGAAACCGCCGATTTGTGAAGACCGGAGTTCGATAACACAAGCTGCAAATAAGGCACGAAGGGGACAAAAGATGATTCACAAACATACAATGAACTTCTTAACATGAAAAACATGGACAAACAAGTAGAACAAGCATGCGAAAGATAAGGAAGAGAATATGGATCTTATTGTTACTTTGAAAAATAATTCTTTCATCATTGGAGAATTACAATGTCCTTCAATGATAGTACAATGTAATTTTTGGGTGTGTACATATTTCCCCTTTCAAGGAGCGTTTTAGCCATGAATGTGAATAAAATAGATTTCAAGTATGGTGCTCCCAAGTGGGAGAGTTAGAAATTTTACCTTGTTTGATCATGTGTTTAAATTACGCTAGATGAGCCTTCCCGCTACCCGCAAAAGAAAAACGGGAATCAAGTGTAGTTATAAGACAATATTAGCCAAATATTTTGAAATCAAAGTACAAGATTACTTACCATATCCATAGGATGAGAAATATACCCACTCCACACACGACAACCCTACATACACTCACTCAAAACAATGTTAGAAGACCAAAATTGAGTTATATCACTACAAGATAATGGGTCCTTTATCCACAAATTTTGTACAATTTTGTTGTGGATGTTTTCTTTAAAATTGTGAATCCAATTTTGTGGTCTCCACCCACATTATTTTTGTGGAAATATTAAATGTGAAAAAATGTGACAAAATCTACAATAAATAATATTGTGAGATAACCACAATTTAATAAATGTGGAAAATTTTGTTACATATCTACAATTTAAAAAATGTGAAAATTTTCATAATTAAAAACTGTAGTGGATCCACAATTTTAAATTAAGATATGTACAAAATTAATTTTACAATTATAGATCTAAAATTATAAAATTATAACTATTTCCATATTTTTACAATTATTTGTAGGTCATACATTTAAATTAAAATTGCATGAAATATTGTTAATACTAATTTTTAATATAATTCATTTAGATACTACAAATAGTTAAATCCTCTTTATACGATAGAATGATATTTTATTAATTTATTATGATTTTAAAACATGCATACTTAAATGCATGTCTAAAACATATTATGAAATAATAATTTTTTAATATATTATTAAATAATGATATAGAACAATAGAATGAATCTAATAGAATGATCAATATTTTAAAATATAATTTTATTAAAAATAATAATTTTAAACTTATACAAATATAAAATATTTTAAATGTTAAATAAATATTTTTTCAAATAAATGGTGTAAATTTTTTACATTCATATATTATTATAATAAAAAATAAAATTCATAAACATTTAGAAAACTTAGTTATTTCACTAATCCAGGATATTTATAAACTTTTCTCATAACAAACACATTTACATAAGTTATTCTCATTCTATTTTCATTCATACAATGTGTTTCAAATCATACACACAATAAATAATGCAAAGAATATATATTTTGAGTATATTATTCAAAAAATATGTAACTAAACCTCATAGTTGGATAATTTTTCCTATCTACCATTATATGAAATATTTATAAATTAGAAGCTATGAAGTTCCTATTTTTAGGTTATTTATCGCAAACATTACCACCAAACAACATGCGGCCAAACTTCACACCACACCAATTTTTGTTTTTGAAAAAGTTAATATGTTTGTTGGATCTCGTAAATGGAAAAAAAGAGGTTAGTGATTTCTATATGAAATGATTAAATCCATCTTAGCCTACAAGTAGATTTAGTCTTGAATATGAAAGCCTATGTAGCTATATTTAGTCTTAAATCTGTAATAGAAGATTGCAGCGAGTTGTTCCATTACAAAAATTGTAAATTAAAATTCATATTGTAAATTACAAATCTCAAATTTCTAAAATATTTATATTTCTTTGTTATAAATTGTAAATAAAATTATATTTCCCTATTGGTTATTTATAATAAAAATTTAAGCATGAAGGATTGTAAATAAGACAGTAACATAAGAAGAGAAATTATTAATTTCCCTCAAACCAAACATGATATTGCCCTTCTCTCGATCCAAATTATTCTGTGTAATAAATCGTAAAAGAAGACAATTGCTATGAAATAGATACGTATAACAAAACAATTCCTATACAATAAAACCTCCAAAAAAAGTTCATTTAATTTCTCAAATAATTAATATAATTATTGATTTAACATGAGATAATAACATGCAATAAAAAATGGAAAACGAACAATAGATTTGGATCCAAGAAACCCAACGTTTGCTCAAATCCCCAATGAAAAAACTATAGATTTGAATATAGATTTGAAAAAAACTACTTTCAAACTCCTCAATCTATTCTTAATCCCTTTGTTTAAAACATTGAGAAAATTGAAAGTTCGTTATTTACGGTAGATAAATTCATTTAAGTTGTGATGTTCCTATTTTTAGGGTAATAGGAAAGACAACAAATCGAACCATCGATTTACATTCTTTATCAAGGGCTCAAAACACCTTTTTATCAATCCGTGACTCTTCCATAACCCCTTTGCATGAATGCATGCTTCTATTTCGGCTTTAGTTATACTCATAATTAATCTATGCCTATATGTGGATGCTAAAGTATATAAATACAAATATATGGTTTTTAGTTAGAATATTTTATAGCCATTTCTAAGAGTTTCCTTCGGTACCGAGTTAATGCCTACAAAATGTAAAAAGAATATAACAAAATGACATATCTAATAAGTAGGGATATTTTATACTTTTCTTTAATTTATTTATATTGTGGAGAATTTATTTATTTATATCTTATTTATATTGTGGAGAATTTATTTATTGATTTTTATAGAATGTTGAAATGTTATAATAAATTGAAAAATGTATATAATTGATTTACAATGGTGTGAATAATTTACATATTTATTTTGATATTAAAGTCCATCAATTTTTTTTTGTCAATAGATGTATAAATAATCCATAATTTCAATGTTAAATAACAAAACTCATGAAAATGGTATTTTTTTTTTTTTTAATAAATTGGGGAAGATATATATCCTCCACAATTTTCATATTTGTGCCTAATATAACATATAATAAAAATTAGGTGAAAGTGTACATATTTATTATTTTTCAATCTATATAATGTGATATATTTAATAGTCCAAAATAAAATAAAAAAATCTAAAAATTTAAAACCGTAAATGTGGTGTGAAAAAATCAAATCATAATACTCTATATTTGATTTGTGTACACTATTTATAATTGTATTTATGAATGTCTAAATTTTCAAAAACATGAAGAAGATATGTAATTTTTTCACAAAATAATTCGAAGAATGTGAATATTTCACAAGTTTATATTTGAATTTTATGAAAAATTGGAAAATATTTTTGAAAACATGTAAAAATTTTATTTTTCACAATGAAATTTTGTTAATGTGGGTATGTAAAAAATTAAATGATATTTTTATAAAATTGTGCAATGTATTTTATAGAAGTTATCCATTTTATGTTGATAATTCACAAAATTTCCACAAAATGATTTTTTTGTGGGTAACAATGTAGATAAACATGCCTACTTCTAGTAGTGTATATATATATATAACTTTTTCTATTTTTAGAAATCATTTGTGCATACCCACTTAGCTAAATTTGGAGCTCTAAATTTCCAGTGACCATTTCACCCACGAATACAGTAAAATCAAAGAGAATTTCATTGTGATGGAAGAAAACTGAGTGGTAGTTGAAGATGGTCAGGGACAAGTAAATTATAAGCATTTATTTATTTTTGTCCTAAAATGTCATTCTTATTTGAAACTAGTTATAGGAAGGGAGATTTTTTTAGCAAATTTATAACCAAAACGTTGTAGGGGTGCCTTGTAGGTTTTGCAACTTATTCAAACTATTTTGGTAATTTATAGTGTTTTTTTGCATTTTTGGTTTTGAGGGCACGACTTGTTTTTGGTTAACATGACTACCGTAGCAGTTATGCAATCACCACGGTGGTTACAATACTGGCACTCTATGTAGAGTGGTGGCTGCATAACTGCCACTCTACTAAGAGCGTCGGTTTCGTAATCGTCATGAAAATATCCTCTATAAGGTTAAGAACAGTTGTATTCACACCTAAATAATTAAATTTGAACTTACATTGATCAAAATAATGAGGAAAGGGGTGTATGATCTACATAGCTATTTTCACAGGCACGAAATATATGTTTCTGCCGGAAAAATTTTCAGCAATGAAGGCCTAAACGCATGAGAGGTAGTTGGGATTAAATTCCAACTAGGAGAGGTAAGCATACATGTCTGTTTCCTCAAATATATATCGTTCTGTACTATCTTTATTTTCATTGTCACATAATAATTGCATTTGTACATATATGTATTGGATGCGAAAAGATTAGGGCAAAAGAACATTAAACGACATGCAAAAGAAGACAAAATGTTATTCCAAAAACAGTATCTAGAATGATTATTGATTATCAAGTCGAAACTCCTTTAAATCTTAAGGAATGGGAATATGTTATTCAACTTCATGGATATATCTTTTTCAAATATCCTTTTACATCATCAAGCCTGAAATAACCATGCTGAGAAGCAAGTATTGTCCACTTTTGTAACAGTTGCACTTTTTCTTGCTAACATCTACTCTTTAAAATCTTTATTTTTCTTCATATATTGGGTGCCCCCAGTTCAATCTCGTTTACCGTTACTACGATGTACTGCACATCTACTTTAAGTTGTATATAATCAAAACAATCTCACATGGAGTCTGGAGAACTTATTTATCCTTTTATATATGTAATTTATCCATAGCGATAGATCTATTTTCACAAGATTGGCATTCTCTCCTCCCCGTATATAGTTTTGAAATGGTATCATTGTTATCCACACGTACAGACTGATGTACAACATAATACTTTATAAGTATCAAACCGGTATACAACGATATCAAAGTTGTTTTGGAAATCTATCAAAAAGAAAAGCGTTAGGACTACAAATCCTATATATAATGTAATCAAAATCACATATATATTCAGCAGTTTTTGACAGTTAGCATAATTCACGGGTAAGTCCATCTTTGAAGTTGTCTTTGCTGGAAAGTATAAAAATCCGGAATGTTTTTCCAGCAATATTATTTTCTCCTATACCAACATAAATGTACAAATATTTAGATTTTGACATTCCCATAGAAACTGCTCAGGCCTTGGCGTACCTCCACAACATCAATCCACCTATATTTCATAGGGACGTGAAATCCACTAATATTCTCCTAGACGGAAAAAAATGCAAAAGTTGCAAATTTTGGATTTTCCGTTATCACTGCTCCACAAGGCACACCCAAGTATGTTGATCCAAAGTACCATCAATGCTATCACCTAACAAAAAATCTGATGTTTACAACTTTGGGGTTATTTTGGTGAAGCTTCTCTCTACTAAATTAGCAGTGGATATAACCAGAAAAAGAAACGAAGTAAGCCTCGCTATTATGGCTGTAGACAAAATAAAAAGTGGAGCTTTGGATGAACTGGTAGATCCACACTTGGAGATTTAGAAAAACCTTGAGGTGAAGATCATGGTTGGTGCAGTTGCAGAGTTGGCCCTTGGATGCCTTGCAAATGACAGGGATGTTAGGCCAGACATGAAGCAAGTTGCAGGTCAGCTTGAGGAAATCAAACATCTGCACAAAACATATTTCGATGAACAGGCAGAATTCCCGATCAAAGAATCTGCCAAATTAATAGGTGTTGTGCCGCCACTATCTCTGAATTCTGTACAGGACAGATGGCCCAACATAGCCTCGAGAAAAAGTTCATAATTTTTTTGGCGTGGAGTTTAATAAGTCGCTTATCAATGTTGAAACAATTAGTGACAAACGTTATTGATTGTTTATTCTCTTAGTGATTCTAACGAGGAGATGTAAGGCTAATTGGGAAGGGAAGGGAAGGGGGATAAAATGGTACCCAAGAAAACCAAAAACATTGTATGTTAAATCAAAATTATATGTCGGCATTACTCTTACATTTAACGTAAACTAAAAAGGATTTGCTGGAATTATTTACTATTTATATGTCTTACTTGGGATATGTTCACCATTTTATTCTTTTTTTTTATTCTTGTTGTTAGGCCATACACATACATCACAAAGTTTATGTAAGGAGTGGTAGCCAATAAAGTTGTAATAGAGTAATTGTTAATTTTCACAAACAACACAATTTAGTTTTCAGTCGGCTCTTTCCCAGTGACATATTGGACGAGTTTAGGTAGATCCCTCGCACAAAATAGTGGAACCCCTGCAACGTTCACAAAAATATCGGCGCTGTCTTTTGAAAATATATCAAACTCAGAAACAAGTTTGGGAAAATCTAGCGCGACACAAAGTTTGGAAGAATAGGACGTAAAAAAATGTATGTGGGTATGTTCAGCTTCGCGGTAACATCTACAGTGGGGGTGTAGAAGAAATCTGTAACCAGGGTAGAGATTGGGGAAGATGAGGATCGGAGAATATTTCAAACCTGCGGTGCCGCTATCTCCATGAAGATCAAAATGAAAGTTTCAATCTTCATATGGTCCTCCTCCTAGTGGTAGGCAATGTCGAGAAGCTTTGTGAAGCATGTCGAGGGTGGAAGAGGCCAACAATCGAGCATAATTCACTTCGCAACTCTACATCCACTTTTTGGTTATTACGGTTACTGAGAGAAGTTGTGGTATGTGCAAAACCACTTTGTAAATTCAGTGTAGGGATGAAATGTCCACCTCCAGACGTAGATTGCAACTCATGTGCAATTGCTAGTTTAAAACGTTCATAAAGGTAAAGAAGGTAGAAAAAATGAAAGTGAAGCACATAGAGATTTTAATATAACATTTAAACAATCAATATATTTGTAGAAAGTGTACAACTAACCCAAAATAGAAAAGAAAAAGTGCAACAAAAAAAACATGAATATAATATTGCATTAAGTTTTTTTCTTAACGAGAGAAGGAAATATTTACAATGCCAAGCAAGTAAACATCGGGACAATCGTATATTGTGTAGTATGTTTTTTTAACATTTTTCATAGCACCAAAGTGAAAGACACTAAAATTCTAACTATTTTTTTACATATAACTACCCAAAAATTGTACATTATGTAGCGAGCTTTCTATGATGTGTTTTTGTGCACAAACTAAACAAAACATAAAAATATGCAAAGTGTTTTTTTAGAATTTTTTTGATGTATGCATGGGGGATTTTTAATTTTCCTTAGTGTTTCTTTACAATTTTATCCTTCTCAACAGTAATTCCCATTTTTCAACATGCGAGGAGGTTCATAGTTCTCTACATCTTCCTTGGAATCGTAAACCAAATCAAAGCCACGGGAATGGATATCAGATGTTCAAAAATTTGAAAGATGCCTAATACACAAGGCTAGAGGGTGAAGGCAAGCTTGGACCATATCTTCTATTATTGGTTTTAGAGGTTGTGGCTTCCTGTAATGCAAAATGTTAACCACAAAGTAACTTCAACTAAACGCATCTTCCCATTGCAAGTGTGGGGTAGTCGGTGTCACGCTAGTTTGGAGGGATAGAAATTGTATTCATAGTCTTCATATCACTAAACAAAGGAGGCGTAAGTGAAAGCATCAATGAGAACAAAGAAAAAATGCACAACAATGCACGATAAGGGGAATGAAGAGCCATAAAAGACAAGCACAAAACAACATGTTATGATTTCATTTTTTCCTATCCAACTCATTTTTCATGCAACCTTTCTTTGCAGACTTTGTCCAAGTCACCGTCGCTCCACCGGTGTCGTCGTCAACCCAACCATGTGTTATAACTTACTATGTCTCCAGATCCTTTCTCGGTGTCTTCATGTACTGTTTTTGTCTCCTATCTTCATATATGTCTTCATGTTGCTCTGTTGCACTAAATCTATTATGTCAACATCCCATTCATCGTCGCTCCACCTGTGGCGCTGTCAATCAAGTGTCTTTTTTTCCACCCAATCTATCAAAATTTATGTTTTCTACCACCCTTTGGTCTCCCTACCTCGAGATCTCCTTCGCAGGTTATTTCTAGCATTCTCAAACCACCTGCGATCTCCACATTTACACTTGGTTCCTTGCAAATATGCATTTTCATATGGTTGTTCAGCTTCATCTGCTCCGGTCACCATCGACCTTCCCCTCTGTAGCCTTGGTCACCATCGACTGCCGGGTAAACTTTTTCCAAGTTTAATTTAGATCAGATTTGTATGTGCCTTACATTTCTGCATTTTCAGTTTTTGTGTGCCTCAGATTCTGCATATTATCATGTTTATTATCATTGATTTTATCATATCTTATCAAACACGGGGTTGACATCCACCAAGGAAGTTAACACTTCTTGAAGCCAACTTCGTGAAACCCCCTATCTATCATCTAATCCATTTTATTCTTAGTGTCTTTGTTATGCAGGTCATCAACTTGTAATAGCAGGGATCCATCATCTACTTTACACATGTATCCATCACATCATATTTGAGGTACCTTAAACCCTTGCATTTTGGAGTTATTTTATTTTCTTAAGTACTAATTCATTAACTTGAAAAGGAAACAAAAAATAGATCAACCTTCAACTTAAATGGTTGGTGTTTTGAGTAAGAAAATTTTGTTTGTGGTACAAATATTTAGTTTTATTGAATTTACGAGGAAATATTATACATGTTTGATTATTAGGCTTGTGTTTTGTGAGGATATTTTACGGTTGCAATTCATTATTGCGAATGTTACCCGAGAGAGAAAGGTTGTTAATGCTAGATTTAAAAACATGTGCCCCGTACAGTCAAACACCCAACTTGGAGCGTTTTGAGGCAGCTTCACTAAGGAATCACCCCTAGCACACAACAAATCCGATGGGTGCAAAGGCACATGCTCCCACATGCTAGTTTGGTACAGGTCAACTATGACTATTGATAATAATTATAACAAAACTAAACAAAGGGGGACGCCATCAAGATACTTTAACAACTCAAATTTATTGAAATGAAATGATCTATTTTTATAATAAAACATCATTTTACAGCACAAAATTTGTGCTACTAAAGGAAAACAGTGAAATATTAAGAAAAATACATTTCGATAATATACAAAATGTTATTCTAAAAAATCCAATGTTTGGCATGACGCTTGTAGTAACATAAATAGAACAAAAAACAATACCATTTTGTCTCTCAGCATTGATTTTATTGGGATAATTATTTCTGGGGAAAAAGGCCATTAGTATTAATCTCACACCGATTTATAAATAATATCCTAGAACATGCAATATACTAACACGAGTAACATTACTTTTTAATTGAAAATATGCTAACAAAATATTCTATAGAAATAATATTTTAGCTTGAAGGCACTAACAACAATTATTCCTTTTCCAACAAGGGGCTGCAGTAAAACGTGTGAGGGAGTTTTTAGCAATTTCGTGTTGCTACTCAGAATGCACTGTAATTATGGGTTGCTAGGTAAATTCAAACAAGAGGTGCAATGGGCTATGTCATATTTCTGTAATTATGACACTTGTTCCTTCTGTTTTCTTTAATGGTAATCTAGGAACACCTCACCCAGGCATGGAATTTTGTACAGAATGCAAACACTCTAACTAATGACTTCCTTTGAATTTTTATGGTCAATATTTCTATATAGATATGGGTTGGTCACTTCAGATTTGACACTGGTAGGAAAGTCATCTTTTCCTACAACTATTTCATTGTGAAAGGTTTTGATTTGAGTATAGCTTGGCCCACGTTGGAAAAATCCTAAAATCTAAACGATAATGCTTAAATTATAATATTGATGATTGCCTTCTTTTGTTAATAATTGTTGAGGTAGGGGAGAGACGCCATTTGTGGCGTGGGGACCAATACATGAGATAATATTGGACAAAATAAATCTCTTTTCAAAGAATTGTTGGGTTCTAAAAGTGAAACTTAAAATATTCAATTTTAATATATGATATTATTATTATTCAAACATGGTCTCTTTTTAAATCAGTCGAATTGATATTATTCATTAATACATTTTGATATGTACAATAATACATTTAGGAGTATAATCTGTTTGTATGAATAACATATTTACAACATATTTAAATCAATCACATAATGGTCAGACTCACCTTACTTAGCATTTAAAAACTTAGTACCATGAGAGAAAAAAGTATACAATCAATTCTAACTTCATGTTTGGATCCATGTCAACCAAAATTAACCAATCGAATTGAAGATCATATTATAAAAAGGTCAGTGACCTATTACAACTCTAATGGTTCGAAAGGATTTACCTTGCATCTTCAGAGTAGAATTTGTGTGCAACTCAAGTAGGGAGATTATGCTCAACTCCATCATAAGTTTCTTGGTTTTATGCTATCAATTGATAGTGATTTTTATTTTGTATTCATTTTAGTAGATTTAAAATTGCTTCAAAAAACTTTATTTTAATTGATTTAAACTGTAAAAAACTAAGTGTTGCATATTGTATTTCAAAATTTACTTGAACGCAAACATTGGTGATTGGAGCTAAAAGAGATCAAGGTTTACATAACTAAAAGGTAAGATAAAGTAGCCCTTTTTGTTTGCTAAACAACTTGAACAGAGAAAATTTACAATGAACTCTGGTCTTGTTTGATAGAAGTGTAATGATGTTGTAACCATTTAAAAATTTCTGCATGATAATCATTCACATCCCGTAATAACTTAAAATAAGATATGTGTGAAAGAATCTTGGTAAAAAATAAAAATCATTGTTGTGTTATATCTCCTTTGATTCACCTCATTAAGTCATTCTCATCTTAATGATGAGTCTCAAAGGAGACGTAAACCATCAACAATTTTTGTATTTTTTACAGCTCCTTTCAAACAAATCATATTTATTTTTAAAAATTGTTAACTTTTTGCAAATAAAAAACCTCTTTCATTTAAGATTTTTTTCTTTTCATATCCCTCTTCACACTTCAAGTGACCAAAATTTAGACATATTATACATTAGATATTTTCTTGGCATAACACGTATATGAAAAATTCAGAATTGAGTTGGTTGCCATGTACTTATCTCATATTTGTCATGTCTTGTTGTGAAACAGGTCTTTCCTTTCAGTCATGACTAGGGGTGGTGTTGTTAGAAGGTCAAGGAGGCCCAAAGTGAGAGGTGCACAATTATCACATAATGCAATTGATGAAGATGATATTCCTGCACCTATTGATAATGAGCTAGAATGTAGAAATCCACCACATGTCTTAGTTCAAAGAACATTGGAAACAAATAAGCTTAGTATCATAAGAGTGAACAAAATAAGATAAAAAAAAAGCAATAGATGATGTCAAGTTTTATGTGTTCTTAGTTAGAGCAACAATAAAGAAGTATCCAATTCCACCCACATCATTACACTATTGGTTAAATGGTCTTACCCACACAAAGAGAATGGGTCCTCCAAAAATTCTAACTAAAGAAGAGGAGGAGGAAATTATTAAATGATGTAAAGAAATGGCTGAGATGGGTCATGGTTTGAAGTTAATGCAGCTAAAGCCAAATGTTGCTCAGATTTGTGAAACAAGACAAAACCCTTTCAAAGATGGGTTTCCTGGTAAGTCATGGTGGGATGGATTCAAAAATACCATCTTGACCTTGCAATTCAAACAACCGAGGGACTTGATAGGGATAGAGATTTAAACTTGCACCTGCAGTAGTAACAAGATTTTATGACAATTTTTCCAAATGTTATGAGACATATACATATGGTGCTCATAAAATTTGGAATTGTGATGAAATTAGTTTGCAAGTTGGGAGAAATTGTGGAATGTGTGTTATTGCTAAGAGGGGAAGCCAAAATGTGCCAAAGGTAATACCTAAGAGTAGGGAGTGGATCACTATATTATGTTGTGTCAATGCAACAGGTTTGTCAATACCAAGGTTTTATTTATTCAAGGGAAAGAGAATGCTTAAGAACTATATTAAAAATTGTGAACCAGGAGCATGCATGGTTGCACATCCAAATGCATGGATGACAAAGGAGTTGTTTTTGAATTGGATTTGTCATTTTGCACGATTTGTACTAGGTGGTGTTTCTCCAAATAATAGACATTTATTAATATTTGATGGCCATGGCAGCCATGTGGCATTGTAGACTATGGAGGAGGCCAATAAATTGGGTATTGATTTGATAACACTACCAACACATACTATTTGTAAGTTGCAGCATCTTGATGTAAGTGTGTTCAACCCTTTCAAAACATATTTTAGAGATGAGAGAACCAAATGGATGGCATATAATAGAAAGGTACATTTCAAAAGGTTTGAGATGGTTGAGCTTGCAAGTAGAGCCTTACGAAAGGCTCTAACACCATCTAACATAATTGTAGGCTTCAAAAGGACTGGTATTTGGCCATTGAATTATGATGCTCTTATAAATGACATGGCATGTAGCCAAGCATTTGACATACAAGGTGAAGAAGATGTTGATGTTGTCACAAACATCTTGAGCCTCTCTCAAGGAATGAATCAAAAATTAACAAATAATGAAGAAGTAGTACTGAAACTCAAATCATGCAAAGTGTTGAATCAAGAGAGGATGCAGAGGCAACTACAATACATAGAGTGGAGATAAATGGTGATTTTGGAAATGCTAATAACATAACTAGTAACAATGAATGTTCTGCATATTTTCTAAGTAGTAATGACTTATCCTTGCCAAGTCAAGTTAACCCCCTCAATGGTTAGAGGATGCCATGAAAAATTTGGGTTACAAATTACCTTCTAGCACAGAAGATCAGAGCTTGAATCTGCCTTCCTTTCCTGTAGGGATGGAACAAGGAATAATTCATTACTATGCTGATGTTGGAGAAGAGGATGATCATAATGGAGTTGAATTTGAAGAGGATTCCCAAGCACCTGAAGTAAACTCAGAACTTCTACATCAAGATCCTCAAGCGCTGAAAAACTCAAAATCAGCATGGGCATGGTAAGTTGCTTTCTCAATTTCTGAGGCTTCCAATGGAGATCATAAGCAAAAAGGGAGTAGATGATTCAAAAAGTTCTATTAGGCTAAGTAGGCACTCAAAAATTTTGACTGCATCGAATACATGGAGCTATTGGCTGATACTGAAAGAAAGAAGGAGGAACAAGTAAAATTGAAGTTAAAAAAGAAATGGCACAAGAAAAAAAGGTTGTTAGACTTGCAGAAAAAGGAAAAAAGATTACAAGAGAAGATTGAAAGAGAAAGGGAGAAGAGGGCTAGGGAGCAACAAAAAGAGATTGAGAAGGCACTGAAGCAAAAAGGAAAGAGAAAGAGAAGAGGGAGAGAGATCTTGAACACCAATTAAAGGAATATGAAAAGAGGATGCATATAAAATATCCAATGGAGCTTGAGAATCGAATGATTTTTCAAGATCTGATAAATATTCAAGTCCCGGGTTATGCTCAAATTGGAACACCTCCATCTCTTCCTAATAACTCATGTGCAATTCCCTCTTGGTATGTATCACCTCATTTACTTCACACAAGCTCAGATAGTCCTAGTAACTCCTTTCCAATGCCACCATAGATGAAACATTACCGGGAAAACCAAATATTTTAATAACAAAGGGACCAAATTCTTTTCAAGTAGGGCATTTAAGTCCTTTATTAATAGGAAAGAAAATTCAACATTAGCAGGGAAAGAAAATCCAACATCAATAGGGAAAACAAATTAAAAATCAATAGTATCAGAGGACAATACAATGTAGTTTTTTGTTCCATCCAAATATGATAGTAATTTTTTGTTCCATAAACCATTCAAATTATGTATTGAATGGTCTTCGTATGTAGTTTTTACTTATGTTTGTAATCGGAAATATATACACTAATATATATGTATATATATATATATATATATATATATATATATATATATATATATATATATATATATATATATCTTATTTTGAGTTTCAATTTATTGTTGACTGTGAGCATGTTTGTGCAAGATTACAAAATGCAATGACTAAACCTTATGTATAATAGTTGTAAACATTGAAAATAAATAATATAAATGTCATTGGAAAAATATATTCAATAGAAATGGAAACAAACAAATTTCCATAAATATACAGTGTTGATAAACATTGAAGGTTCATTGTCTGAGTGAGGCTCTAACCCTCACCTTCCTCAACAATCACATGTCTTTACTCATTGTTGAGACGTTTAGATATCGTATCCTTGAATGCCTCTCTGATCCTATAAAATATTCACAGAAGATATATAAGAAACAAAATATTTCAAAAATATTGTAAATGCCTACACTTTCAAACAATCCCTAAAACAATTGCTTATCTATAATGAAAATTAGGACTCCAAAGAAACAATCATGTATATTCATCTTCCATTCAGATAAATTTCAGTGTATATTCAATAGGACTCCAAAGCAGTAGTAAAGGAAATGAATATTCTACATAAGAACTGTAGGATTCACATATTGAGTGCTCCCAATTTGAGCACGTCTGCAAGCATTCGCAATAGAAAATCACATGTAAAACAGGTGTTAAACAACTTGAGATATGAATAAAATGCAGCCACAACTGGCAGTTTGTAGTGCTGAGAGGATTGCTAAGTGGTGTTACAAATTACCGTACACCAGTGTATTTTGGCGGTGGAGAAATTAAAAATCAACATCATTTTTATTAATCACGTATGGTAGAGGATTTAATGAAAGGCGATGGAAGATTTAATGTAAGGTGGTGGAGTATGCAGTATTGATGCCAACGTGGTCCACAAAAGATGTTTTAAATATTCCATTAAGGGTCCCAACTAACATCCTATACAATTTTCAAACATGAAATTAAATTGTTTAAACACGTGGCATATATAAACAGTTGGAAGCCCATATGACATTTGCAATGAGTACATAGACCAAACTATATGATGTTGATTTTTTTTTAATGTCAGTGTCACACTAACGTGGCATATGTTGCATTGAACATATCCTGCACCACTAATGGCGTCTCTCCACTAGTTCTTCAATTTATAACCTACACAATGGTGCAAAGGTTCATGATTAATAGCTGAAGGAGTAATGCATTTACTTGTGTGGTCAGGTCCACATGTAAAACTTCGTATCTTACATTAAAGGTTACATGAATATTACAAAGTTATCCAAAATTAATAATTTGCCATGATATGAATATAGGCACGGGGAAAAACTGATTTATAGGAAGCTGTGGATACAAAAGGCGTGTAAATGGCCTTATGAAAAATTGTAAGAATATAGGAAAATATATAAACACACAAAAATTAATGTAATATCCATGTTTATGCATTGTGATGTGACTTTTTGTAGATTAATACATTAATGATAATGAATTACATTTATATATAAAAGTTTATGCTTTTTTACTAAACATGAATTTAAATTAGCTTTCAACACGTCAAAAGATACATATAAAATTGGCCTCATAGATGTGAAAATATAATTTTATTAAATAAAATAGGAGTTATAAAATTGAATACATATACGGTAAGAGGGTAAGGAGGAGTGTGTATTGCTCAATGAATTCCTACGTGGTAACCCAGATCTAACACCTCAAGCTATGGCCACATTATATGGAGGAATTAAATCAATTAAAATATCTTCTTTCCCTGGCTAGGAACCATCTTGGGTTATACTTTATGTACCCCAGTTAGGACACCCTTCAAGAATGCCCCTCTCCAATGCCCACCACTTTCCTTCACTCGGACCAC
This sequence comes from Taxus wallichiana var. yunnanensis, assembly GCA_018340775.1. Taxonomy (NCBI): domain Eukaryota; kingdom Viridiplantae; phylum Streptophyta; class Pinopsida; order Cupressales; family Taxaceae; genus Taxus; species Taxus wallichiana. The sequence continues at coordinate 337,570,710 of CM031239.1, read as the reverse complement.
ATAAAAATTATTGAGAAACTCCGAAAATATTAGTATGTCTATGTATCTAATTTCCTTCACTCAACTTGAGTTTAAATAATGCTTTGTATGGGTGGTTTGAAAACTAACGCACCCCTTCATAACAAAATTTACAATGAAATAAATAAACTCCCATAAAAGGTCCATAATCATTAATTAAATGCTCCTTTAGACAAGGAGTTTGAGCACTTTTTTATCTCTTTAATCCTCCCATTTAAAGGGATTCTATATACATAACTCTACCCTATTAGAAAATGGGGTCTTTTTATTTTTCTTTAATATTTGAAAAACATCTTTAGAACAACTTCTTTCTTAAATTCAATTTATTTAACTTTAAGAATTTTGTCATACAACATTTTCCCCCTCAATCGGTTGTTGACCTCGGTAACTTTATGTTTTTGAAACATAAACAAACAAAAAAATCATTAGTCAAAATAAATATGGATATTGTTCACAAATATATTCTTCTTTTTCCCATGTCGCACTATCCACATCACAAAAAGTCCATTTAATTTTTACTTCTTTTATTTCTCTATTCCTTAACTTTCTAGTTCTTTTTTCTAATATTAATTCAGGTTCTATTTTAAATTCACAATTAGGTTCTATAGATATATTTTTCCAATCAATAACATGAGTAGAATTATAAACATATTTTTTTAATAAACTAACATGAAAAACATTATGTATCCTAGATAATTCAGGAGGAAGAGCTAGTTTGTAAGCAAGTTCTCCTACTCTTTCTAATACCTCAAAAGGACCAAAAACATGAGGAGCTAATTTAGCATATTTACCAAGTTTTAGTGAACTATGCTTAGGTTTAACTCTAAGGAAAACTTGATCACCAATTTCAAATTCTCTATATGACCGTTTAGAATCATCCCAACTCTTATACCTATCTTGTGCAACTTTCATGTTTTGTCTTGCTTTAATTATAATTTCTTCCATCTCCTTTAAATTATCATTTTCATACCAAGTTCTATGGACAGGGTCAGACCAGGAAATAGGTGTGTTACAGTTCCTACCATATACAACTTCAAAAGGTGACATTTTTATAGTGCTATGGTATCCCTGATTATATGCAAATTCAATCAAATGTATATAGTTTTCCCAATTTTCAGGTTTATCACTAGCATACATCCTTAACATATCTTCTAAAATTCAATTTACTCTTTCAGTTTTTCCATCAGTTTCAGGATGATATGTCGTACTAAAATTCAGACTTGTACCTAACTCATTGAATAATGATTTCCAAAAAGAAGAAAATCTTGGGTCTCTATCTGTTACTAAATATTTTGGAAGACCATGCAAACGAAATATTTCTTTCAAAAATAAATGAGCTACATCAGATGCAGAAGTTTTAATTTTAGTTGGAAGGAAATGAGCCATTTTAGTTAATCTATCAACCACAACAAAAACACTATCATGACCATTTCTAGTACGAGGTAACCTGGTGATGAAATCCATACTCACAGATTCCCATTTCCATTTAGGAATTCTAAGAGGTTGTAATTTACTTGGTTTACTACATTGCTCAGATTTTACTTTTTGACAAGTTAAACATTGTTGCACATAAGTTCTAATATCTTGTTTCATTTTAGGCCAAAAGTAATTCTTTTTATAGATAAATAAGTTTTCTGAAATCTAGGATGACCAACAATAGGGATATCATGAGAATCTCTAAGGATTTGATTTTTCAGTTCAGGAAGGTCTGGTATACACATTCTATTCTTATAATACAATAATCCATTAGACCCAATTAGATAGGAAGTAAGTCTATCATTTAAATGTACATTACTGGTTTTATTTACTAAGCCTTCATAAAGTTCTTGAAAATATACATCAGTAGGTAACTTATTTTTAATAGATTGTTCAAAATTACTTCTTTCTAAAGCTAAAGCATTAACAAAAATTCTTTTCCTACTTAATGCATCTACTACTAAATTGTCTTTTCCAGGAACATATTGAATTTCGAAATCATACTCACTAAGAAATTCAACCCATCGATGTTGTCTCATATTCAATAATAGGGAAGGGAATGGGATGGTTGTGAAAGGAAAAAAGAAAAGAATTTTTTTATAGGCCCACTTAAAATGAACTTAAGATCTCATGGTATGGGGTCTAATGGGTAATTGTTTTTCTCTTGATGTAATTTTAGTTTGGCCATTGGTAGAGGTCTCTTCATTTGAGTGTCACTGCTATATCCTTTCTCCCTTTGTACTTGGGGTTTTTGGTCCCCTTAAAACCAAACGATTTTTACCTTATCTAAAAATATATATTCAATAAAGGTTGAGTAAAGATATGTTGTAAACTTCTATGATCAATTTTTATAGTAAATTTGTTCCCTAACAAATAGTGTCTCCAAATTTTCAAAGCATGTACAATTCCTAACAATTCTAAATCATGTATAGGATAATTTTTTTAGTAGGAAGTAATTTCCTAGATTCATAGCTTACAACTTTATTATCTTGCATTAATACACCATCAATACCAAAACCACATGCATCAGTAACTACAAAAAATGGTTTAGAAAAATCTAGAATACATAAAACAAGAGCAGTTACCAATGATTCCTTTAATCTATTAAAAGCTTGATCACATTCACTAGTCCATTGATAAGGTTTATCCTTTTTTGTTAAATCGGTCAATGGAGAAGCTATCTTAGAATAATTTTTAATGAATCTATGATAAAAACCAGACAAGCCAAGAAAACTTCTTATTTCATGCACATCTTTTGGTATTAACCATTCTTGCACAACCTTTACTTTAGATGGGTCTGGTGCAATTCCCTTTTGAGAAATTATATGTCCTAGATAAGAAACTTCAGTTTTAAAGAATTCACATTTTTCAACTTCCCATAAAGTTGATATTTTTACAAAGTTTCTAAAACTAGCCTAACATGGTGTTCATGTTCTTTTTCACTTTTTGAGTATATCAGAATATCATCTAGAAATATAATCACAAACACATCTAAGAAAGGTCTAAACACATCATGCATCAAATTCATAAAAGTAGCAGGAGCATTAGTTAACCGAAAGGCATAACTACAAATTCATAATGTCCATATCTAGTTCTAAAGTATTTTTTTGGAATATATGACTCTTTAATTCTAATTTGATGATCTTTGTACAAATGAAAATTAACATGCAACCTTCAACCATACTCGAACCCCCCGAGGTCGTCTTTGGAGAAGCCGATGTGGAAATATGTGTGGCTAACTATAGGAGGATCAGTGACTAAGATCTGGTAGTGTGATCTCCTAGTAGCTGAGTTAGAAAAGGGGAGATTTAGAGGCTATGAACGGGTAGCATAAATTTCCTATGGTTTGTCTAACTGAATCTCAATGTTGAACTAGTTTGAAGTGTCCAAATTAACTAAGATAAAACTAACAATCTATGCTACTATTGAAAGGAAACTAACTTAAATAAATCACAAAACTGAAATATTACAATCACAAACAACAACTCACTTTTATTTTAAATAATTAAAATATATTTCTACACTAAAACTAAACAAGCGAGATAACCGGTGTAGTTATTCACCCGTGTTGAGTGTATTGAAACTAAACTAAATTATAAAAAGAAAATTTCCAAATGATCTATGATATGTAGACAACCTCTTACTGAGATATTCTCTCCTTCAAATCCATAGAGATGGGAAGAAGAGGATCCATCACGAGAGCTGCTATTAATGATTTAAACCCTCTTGAAATTAACTAATTACTTGTAAATGAAATAATATTGGTTTTATACTCTATTTCATATGATATAATAGTAATAAATTGCAGCAATGAAGGAAAATAAAACAACCCCGACTGGAATTTACTGAGCAGAGATAAGTCCAAGCGTGTGATGACTTGTCTCCTCAGTTTATCCTTTCTTTCTTTGTGTGTCCATATGAGTCAAAGGAATTGGGAATGCAAAGGAAACAATAGGAGAAGGCACTTGAGAAATGACAACTTGAAGGTATTCTGGTTGCAATGCAAGTGGAAGAGGGATAACACAAGTGAATAGAGCTTGGCTATGCAATTTCTAGTAGGATTGTGGCAACAATACTATGCAAGATACACAAAATTCTCAGGCCCTTTGCTTGAATACAAACATTGAATATATAGGAATTGGATGGGATGTGCCTTCATGGATAAGGCAACCTTGGAGTGCCAAATCATTGGGTGAAGAGGTAATTTAAACTAATTAAATCTATTTAAAAATAGAAGAGGGAAGGAATAGTATGAAATCAAGATTATTTTTAGGCAATTTATTTCAAAAATGCACCTTCGAAGTTAGGTTAAGTGAAATCATGCATGTTAAAACCACGGATGAATATTTCTAGAAAAATATCTTAGGACCGTCGCCTCTACTCGGTGTGGCGGTTCAGGCTAATCACCCAGCAAGCAGCGGTCTTGACACTAAAGGCCAAAACATGCATAGAAATGAGTAGAAAGCTGGAAGAAAGCATGGAAAAGTTAACTAAGGATGTCTAGGTTACAAATATACACTACGAGATGAGCTTCGGATCTCAAACACCTTCCGAAAGGACATGAATCATCATTGGGAATTATGTTGTTACCTTTTTTTTAACAATGTAGCACATACAATTTTGGGTGCACACATATTTCCCCCTTGGTGAAGCATCTTAGCCATGAAAAGGCGTAAAATGTAGAGTATGAGTATGGCACTCCCAAAATAGGAAGTTAAAAGCTATACTTGACACACATGTGTATCAAAATGTCGCCATCCAAACTCCCGCTACCTACAAAAAAAAAAAAGAAGACTCAAGTGCGGATAGATGAAATATCAAAAATAAAATATCCCTTGTGGGATACCACTTAAAAATGCACCAAAATATTGAAAATTTGTAGCCACATAAAATATTGATTTTTGTAGATTTTTGATTAGGGCAACAAACTAAAGAAACTTAATATCTCCCAAAATATCCACCTGAATTACTTGAAAATTTAAAGAGAGCTTGATATTATTATAAAGGACATTAGAAAACTATTTTTGGGATTTTACAGAAATTAAAATGCTGCTAGAAAATTATAGCATGCCCTAGAAAAGTTGAAACTCTTCTAAAATTCGTAACTCTCTAAATACAAGAGAAAAAATTATGAGACTTTGGAAATAACATTAACAAATATAGGAAATGATATTTCAACCTTCAAATCTGAAAATGGCCAACTAGAAAACCCTCCAAATAAAGGCTACAAGTCGGCTAGCTTGGAAAAGGGTTGGAAATTGATAAAGATGCCTTCAAAGTGATGCTTAATCCCTTCCCAAATGGATGCCGTAAATATGATCTAAAAGCCCTCTGGTTATCTTCCCCAAATGCCCCAAAAACCTCAAAATACTTCCTCTGAAACCTCTGATAATATTTCTAACACAGCCTAGAAAGCGGCTCCAAAATGATAGTTAGGGTAAATCTCTCACTATTGAAGAATGTCACGATAGCTAGGGATGGATCTCTCACCACCGAAGCTAGGGTCCCTGTGGGATTTCACTCCACAAGATGTAGATTCGCAAACAACAGTTGCACATGAAGGAAAATAAATGTATGCAAAATTCCTTTTCCTTTCTCCCCTAACTCCTTATATACTTCTCTAAGGCAAAAGAGCCCCAATAGACCCTAGACACATTTCTTTCCATGGAAGGGCCAATAAAATAAAAGTAACTAAAGTTAATTTTTCCTTTTTAAGTCACCATGGTCCAAAAGTGACCCCCAAATGCCAAATTTGAATATTAGTACCATATGGCCCCTTCCTAATAGCTCCCAGCATCCACAACCCCTTGGGTATGACCAAGGCTTGGACTCGACTTGGCCCTTAGGCCTTTGGCATAGGAAAGGGGACATTACGGAATAATAAACACTAAATTAAAATGATAAGAGGACTTACCATTTGTGCGGGGATATAGAAATATACCCGCGCCAACACTCCAACCCTACGAACATATGCACTCAAAACGAAGTTATAACAACATATATATATATATATATATATATATATATATATATATATAAAACTAAACTCATTTTCAAATTCATTTGTGCATATTGACTTGGTGATTTTTGAGCTCTGGGCCCACAATGACTATTTTTCGTCAAAATAATAGTCAAAACGTCCATTGAGAGATCATGATCATGCCTCCGTGAGCGGGAGATCAACTAGTGCGGTGTTAGGTTAGTTTTCCTCACTTGTGTGTTTTTAAACCTAAAATATCAAAATGTCAAAATATTTGCCTAAGGGGGATCATTTTTGAAATTTCTTGTTTTAAATGAGTCTCAAGGGTCGACACCTACAGTTCGTATTTTATTTCGTTAAAATGGTCTATTTTTGTATTTTTGAGCATTTTTAGGGTAACAAAGCCATACAACGAATCACTTGAACCGCTGCCTTACTGAGCAAAGTGGCGGTTGTAGAACCACCACCCTACCAAGGCAAATGCGGTTATGGACGAGAATGACCAAAACTCATGCTGACTTAATTTTTTTAGGATTTTTAATGTTTTATTATGTTTTTAATGAGCTTGTTTCTTGAAAATCTCATTTACTTACTCTTTGTTCCATTTATTGGTGGATGCAGAAGAAGGAAGAGTATATCCATTGGAGTCGCAAGAGGGAGTGTGACTAGATCCTAATGATATTGGATCAGTTGACTTAGGATGAGACTGATACTCTTCAGAGAGTAGGCATATGGAAGATTGTATGGGTGCCCCATGTCAGTCCTTCCAGTCACATACTATGAGACTTGTTTTATTATTGGGATATAGACCATAATACCTTCCGGTTGTCGGGTGCTAGGGGTGAGTGGACGATCACCCTAGAGTATGTGTATTGTATTCTTGGAGTTTTGATACTGGGTAGATGGTTGAATTTGGAGACAACAGGATCTAGGGCCACGATGACTCTGTGGGTCACTTATAGGAGGAATGTCATGGTTTCCTTTGGTTTGAAGAAGGGGATGAAGGTCTGATCCATTGCCACTACTCCCATCCCTATTTGCATAAGTCCATTCCATAATGGGTATCTTGGTCTTGTGGTTGATTGGGGACAAGGGAGGTGATACAATACTTTATTGTTAGGATCCCATCATTACATAAATTGAGGCTCATGGTCATATCTACGCTTGGGGAGCAGATATAATTGACATTATCGATCATGACTGTATCAAATTTTTAGGTTACTGAGGAAATCTTTGAGCCACCCTATATTGGTTATGAGCTAGGTGTATGAGCGGATCATCCCCTATGGGAGGGGAGTGATAGTGTAAGACCTGGGCTGGTTAAGGCCACTAGATGGATGACGATGACAATTATCGAGTACCACATAAGCCGTGGCCTCTTTGACCACAACAAACATGGTGGACAACCCATACCATGATATGAAAGGTTTGTGGGGACATGATGGGACCACAGTGATAGCCTGTGCCACCACTTTGGTCGGTTAGTTGATAGCATGGGGAAGAACTAGATTCACCCCTTTTGCCAAGTTCCTCGGCAGTTCAGCCTTCCTCATATTGATATGCTTCCCCCAGTGGCACCTGTGTACATGACCATCAAGGAGGCCTAGAAGGGACCTAGAGGAGATCCAGGTTAGACAGTGGTAATTCTAGGGGTTCCTATTCTTTGTTAGGTGAGTAGTTCATTCCCAACCGGTGGTTGGTGCCACTTGTGCACCATTACTCTAGATTGAGGCTGCACCTTCTCACAGTGGAGAGGAGGACGAGCCCATAGATGTGGAATTTGAATTTGAGGAGTATACAAGGGATGATATTGGAGAGGATTCGATGGGAGAGGAGATTTGTTGTGAAGACCGGTGACGAGGGGTTGGGTGGTGAGGTTGGTAGGGAAGATCACATGGAGGAGGAGAGAGATCCTGAGTGGCATGATACTTAGGATGTTTTGAGAGTGGAGCGGGAGGAGGTGGCTGAGAGGAGGAGACACTTGTCTCCGAGGGACCACTTCCTCATGACGGAGAGGGGGATGACGAGTTTGTGATGGGACAATGTCTTGCTTATGGTTTTGGGGAGGCCCCACAGCCATCGATGCAACAAAAATAGCCACCGAACCTACATGGATGTTTAGAGATTTGAGTATGTTGATCCTCTTCTCTTGACTTTGTCATTCGGAAATGTTAGTTGGTATTTCATTTTGTTTTGCTTTTATAACTTTCTAACTCATTGTTTCTTCTATTTTTTTCTTGCAGTGACTACACGGGTGTGACGAGAGCTTATTCGATGGGTGTGCATGGAAACCTTGATGATTTCCTCGGGGAACACCGAAGCTGAGTTGATTGAGGACAGAGGACAACCACTTTTAGTGGATAGACACACTAATGTGTTTGTACCCATCTAGAGGGAAATGGAGGTCATCAATTCTCTTCGTACTCAGGTGACTACGTATGAGACAACTGAGTGATTGATGAGGTAGATTCACTCTCGTAGTGAGACCACAACCATTGGCCGCCACCATGAGCAATCCCACCATTCAATGCATTCGCATTGTCGTAGCCATGATAGAATCCTAGACGTAGATATACACCATCTCGGGGATCCCCATTGATTGATAGGCCATTGGGATTATTTATTAGTTACCATTTTAATGGGCATTATATGATTTATTTTGTATATTTCGGGCTCATTGCAATCATTTTGACCATGCCTAGTGTGTGATGGCATTATACACAAACTCAATTTATTATGATATATATACAAACTCTTATTTTTGGTTCAGTAATTCATTGTATCTGAGTTGACTTCTTCTTGGCTCACTTCTCATGTGTACTCTAGATGTTTAGAACTTCCGTTTTTATATGCTTTTCGAATGCGGTGGATATGAGTGCTAAAAAAATGATTTCTTTTTTGTGTTTTGTAAAGCTGATAAATGATAATGCAAATACATTGTAATGCTGAACTTTAGTTTCTCTAATAAATTTTTGATACTTTGTATTATTTTGGTAAGACGTGATGAAAGAGTGGTATGATAAGTGAATGAACTTTCTCGACTCTTAACTCCATCCAAACGGTAATATGCAAGGGCTTAACACCAAGAGAGAGAAGGGACACACATTATAGAATTTTTTTGAATGGTATTGATGAGAGAAAGAAAAGGATTTGGTGAAAACCAAATTGAGACCCTAAAACCTCATTCTACTCAATTTTTCTTCATAGTTTAAAATGTGAATTGATTTCAAGTTTATCTAGAGTTAGATCCGTGGATGGCAACTTGGTTGACAAAATATGGTTTTGAGGTTTTAAAGTCTTTTGGAATTTGAACATCTAACTCACTTTGTTCGATTTATGATTTCATAGAATTTGAATGGAATGTTTCTATCTTTCAAATTTGTCAAAGAGACCCCCTACACCTTTCCGATGATACTAGTAGGAAGTATGGTTTCATCATCATAGACAAGGCATAGATGGGTAAGGGAACATCTCTCCTTTCCCAACCCTACATCACTAGTAAGAGATGCAGGCTCAACACAAAAGGTTGGTAGGGAAAAGAAATGTGTAAAATAAAAAATTTGTGTGGATTTGCATTTTACTTATTTATCTACGAAAAATGTCTACAATATTATTGTTTCCAAAGAGACGTATATGGGATATATGTGACACCATGAAGCTTCTAGAACAAACTACAAGAAAAGACACCTAATCTAGAAGAAACTATGAGTAGAACCAAGTATGCAAGCCTTGGTATGGTTACTGTCAAAGCTTTGTCTTATCTTGCTTGAATTGATGAAATTATTTGGAAACACTTGATGATACCATGAGGATTTGAAGATAAATGATTTGAATTTTTTCCAATGTTTTCAAAATTTTTTAGGAATCGCTATAAAAATAAGTCCCTTGATCAAAAATTTTACGAAATGAACCAGGAAGATGAAAATGCAATGCAGATGCAGTAATAGACATATGGAATTTAGGTGAAACTACATGTCATCATGGCTAAGGGTAAGAAATTTGATGAATATCTAATTATTCACCTATAAAATTACATAGTGGAGAACCATGATCCTCAAAATTTCCGTTCTCTTGACAAGGTCCTACCGTTCTCGGTTTAAACTTACAACCATTGCCTAGAAGTGTATATGTCCAATTATTAAAATCATTTGTCTGAAATTGGAATGTGTGCACCTCTTTTCACATTCTTGAGACATGGTGTGTGGGTGAGCATGAGGATGCTGCTCGGCCTTGTTTTCTATGTAGAATGTTGTGTTTACTTGTGACCCTTGTTGAATGATGAGGCCTTTCCCCATAGATATGAAAAGCTTTTTTTTTAGACGAACATGGGTTGAAACTAGGGTTTATAATAGAAGAAACCTCGGAGATGTTTTTGATGGGCATCGTTTCACTCTCAAAATTCCCTTCTTTGTTTGTTAACTCTATCATGTTTACACCTAGACCTAGGTTGTCGGAGGAAGAGATGCTAAACCGAGAAGAGTACCCATCCCCTATTGTTCAAATGGGAGGAAAATTAGATCTTCACTCTCTAAGGGTTTCATAATTTATGATGTAGTTTTAGTGGACACTGTTTCTATAAATATTGATTTACCCTTATCTATTTTTGCCACGTCGATTGTTTTTGGGTGAACAAATTCAGCCTTCAAAGACACCAGGGGTGATCGGGACTAACTCTTTTTGTAGACGGAAAAATAAGGTCGCCCTACCATTATAGCCATGTTAATTAAACTAGCTATAACTTACATATTCATATCCCATAATGAACATGATTAATTGAATTAATTGTTTTAATTAATTTAATAAATATCCTCACTTGACCACCTCACCTAGCCACATCACCCGAACACCTCATCATGGACCTATTCTTACCATAACTAACTGAGACTTAGTATAACCCTAACATTAGATGTCTATTCTTTCTCTAATAGCATGCCCACTTACTTAAGCGGAAAATACCATTTTAGACTGGAACTAAAGGGTAGAGCTGCCAAAAGATAGCCAAGATATGCTATTTTGGAAAACCTAGGATTTCCCTCTGTAATCGACGTTGGTTAACCCTAAACCGATGCCGGTTAACCTAAATCATCGTCGGTTACCATATATTCACTTTAGTAACCTTGTTCTAAAGGTTGGAAGGATTATTCGAGTTTGGAGAGAGATATCTGCATGTAAGTACGAAACAAAGCCCTCTCGCATATCGAGACACTCCTGGATGACACCAAGACTGGTCGGAAGGCATTGGCATTCACGGTAGCATTTCGGGAAGCACTTTCACGACACTGACCACCAGTTTCCCTAGATCATCCATCACCATCATTCAACCACCAAGCCTATAAATACAAGTAAGTGCGTTTTGATCTACATCATTCCATACTTTCTTAGATCATCATTTCTTTAGCTTTCTCCTTTAAATCATATTCTCTTTTGCATCCTATCATTCTCGCCTTCCTCTCAATCCACACATCTAAACACCCATAACCTTTTGGCTCCCCATATTCAACCCCCAGACATCTCTGAGCATTCTCAAAGCATCTTTACCAACCTAGCCATCCTTCTTCTATTCTCTGTGTAATCACAGAGAATCTCCAAAACCAAATTTTATTGAGTTTCTACCATTTCGCCTCTATCGATGTCGGTTAACCTAAACCGTCATCAATTTTCCTCTCAACCAGCATCGGTCATAAGAGAACGACATCGATATCTATAATTGGTAATCCTGCCTATAACAACAACCTAATAACCTTCACCCAAATAACCCAAAACATGATCATGACTTGTTCTAATCACCTTGGCTACCTGCCCAACCTCTAGATCTAATCATAACCCAACCTGTTAGATTATATTTTCTTATTGTATTTGAATGAGATACCTAAATCATATCAACTACAATAGGATGTTATTTGTTTACATTATTTCTTGCATTAAATTATATTAAACAGTGGATTGAAAGCCATCTAGGAAGTATCACACTTCTGGATCTAGCACATGCTAGGCAGTCCACTGACATATATTGTTTAATATTATTCTTGTGGTCTTGTTTTGAATTCATAGGTAGTTCCTCCTAGAAAAAGGAAGTTCTCGCAATCAGCATTGGATTGGGAAATCGAATGCATGCACTCTACCTTCCACCTTCATTTCACAGGTATTCCTCCTCACCTTTACCTTATCTGTTTTTCTCATACATATGCAACTTATTGGTGAAACATTTTGGCATGCCGTGGGACCCTCTCTTGGGTTCTTTGCATTTTCTTCATATAGGGAAATCTTGTGTGTTTCTTTCTCTTTTTGAAAAATACACATTTAATCTTCTCCTTGGTAAAATTATTTTCTTCTAATTGTCTAAACAAAATTTGTGATTTGGTGTTTAAAACGAATCATTTCTTTCTTCTGGAATTTGCATAGTAGTGAAAGAGCACGTTCTTGACCTATTCATCACTTGCTACATCGAATATAATTATCGATTTGGGTTATAAATTTTTTTGCATTTCATCCTTGTATGCTACATTATTAGCTCACATTTAAAACTGAGGGCAACCTATATGCTGAAAGTCATGCCCAGCTGATGGTTGACATAATTGAATCGTAGAAAGAACTTTATCTTCTCTCTCTCTTTGCCAAATTACATAAATACAAAATTCACACATCTCCTTAATCAACACCTTACTTGGAAGAAGTTGTCAACAACCACACTATCGGAGGATTGACGGTGGGCGCGCAATTGGTTTCTCTATCTAGTAATTATCTTAGAGAAAGGACCTCCCTCGCTAAAACATAACCTGAAATTGACCTTTAGCATTTTCCTCTTCATAGGACGCCTTCCCAACCAAAAAAATTGTTTCAATTTGAAGTTAGTCTTAAAGGGCATAAAATGAACACATAAAATTCACTTATGAGGATTTGCGTGTTTGTATTAGCTTTTTCTTGAGTTGCATTTTGGGTTGTGAAATTACGTTATCGACTTTCCTCTTCTTCTCATACTCTTCTATCATAGTTGGAGCATTCGATTGTTTCGAGTGTGTTAGGGTCTAATACCATCATCCTCAGATTTCTGGGTTGGTGTTTCATCTGATTTAATTAAAAAAATCTATTTTTCTTCATTTCTTCTAATTTTACACTAACCACTTGTCGGTCCACAGATGTCATCGATTTATATATGATGTCATCGGTTTATCGAACGGTATCGCTTCTATCTCTTTTTGGTCATTTCACCCAAAGATAACATTCATCAAATTTGTTGTTCTATCTGAAGTTCTCAAAACATCATCATATCACAACCCAGTACAGTTTCCATTATTTATTTTCATCATTTTTTCCTCATTTGTAGAACTACTGATTCCCCACAAGAATGGCGGTATCGGTGATCATAACTATCATTTGTTCCTTGTAACCATCATCGCCAATCGGCCGTTGTTGGTTTTTCGTGTTTGATTTTTTAATTAAAGCAATGATCATATTTACCTCCCAAAATTCATCCTTCTCCATTCATGTTATTTTTTGTGTCATCTACAGAGTACAGTTTTACCAGGTCAACGCTAATTCACATGGTGTTGACTCACAACAAGAACAACACCCTTATATTTCACGTTAGTCTTCTACCACTACCACCTATCCCATCGCCGCCTTCCATTCTGTCACTTATGGATCCAACTCAGCCCATCACCATTACTACAGGTGATAAGGAGTTTGTAAGACTCCTTGACCAGAATTCCGTGACCTTATAATACCATCTTTCCCACTCATCTACATGAGACTCCTCAGGAAAAATAGTATACGGCATGCTAGTATCTATCCCTCTTGCCCTCGCCCTACTTCGCGTCAACTACCTCTAGGTCGACACCACCCTCATCCACTTTACCCCCTGTGGTATCTCAACTAGGTCCCACATCCATTATAGCTCTTGCACTAATAAAATCTATCACACATGTGGTGTCGACCATTACTTCACCAACCACCTTGAGCATGGCCCCATTTGCCCCCTTTTCCTCGTATATACCAGTTGCATCACAACCACCCTTGGTGTCAGAAACCCACACCCCATTTCAAAACCTCGTCCTTTCCATCCCTCAGTCTCTACCCCCGATTACCATGAGAGTCGTTACGACTACCCCACCTGTTTACACGCATCACCAATAACCCCCAATCTCATCTATCACTTATTCAGGGTATCTTCCACCTGCATCTATCCCCCTTTTACGTTTTCATATTTGGCACCCCCATATACCGAGATGCCATCCACATCATACACCCATCATAAACCTCCCTTTATTACAGGAGGCACCCATTCCTCACAACCCACCAATGACCTCATTAGGATGATGATGGAAAATATGCAGACACTAGAAGCATCAGTTTCTAGCTCTTACAACTCCTTAACTTATGAAAAAATTTCTAACAAGCCTATTCATCCATATATTCATATTCTCCCATACCCTATGCATTGGGAAATGCCCAAGTTCAACCATTTCAATAGTAAAGAAGACCCGTAACAACACTTGCGGTCATTCAAACATGGGTGCTATCTAATTGCCCATGATGATTCTTTACTCCTACAAACATTCCCCATGTCCCTGACAGGACCCACCTTAGATTGGTATAGTAATTTACCCATACATTCCATCTACTCCTTTAACCAAGTGGCTCAAGCATTCCTAGACCACTTCTCAATCAATGTAGTCAAAAAAGTCACCATGACTGACCTATATTTGACATGACAGTATGACGATGAATCTATCATAGATTTTGTTTCTCATTGGTGAAGTCTTATCAACCAATTAACATTCCAGTTACCTCAAGTTGAACTTATAGATTTGTTCACTAGAGCTTGTGCTAGACACATCTCACCAACTCTGTAGGTACAAACCTTCCAGTACCTTTGACGAAGCATTTACCATGACGCAAAATATGGAAATTCATGCCATTGAAGAAAAGAAAATCCAATTGCGAAACAAAATGACACGTTCAAATCAAATGATTTGTATTCATCTTCAAAACCCCAAAATAGTTATTCAAAAGCCAAAGAATATGCCAATGCGGTAGTTCTCAAAGTTGGTCCATCTCATTCCTTAATTTCCACCTATTCCATCTATCAAGGAAATTTTGGCACGATCTACTCTACCCACGGAGGAGCATACCTCATCTGCTCCTTCACACACTGAGGAGTCTTCTTTGTCTCCCCTTTCACCCCTTTAGGAGGCCACAATTTATATTAATGTTGTTTCACCATCTACCTTGCAACCTACTAAACAATCAACAATATTAACTCTCTTACCCGCAAGAGAATCATCATCACTTTCTCCTCCACCAAAAGAGAAGTCTACCTCACCCCACCTACCATCTCTCCTACCCATGGGAGATCCTTCAGACATGCCACTACCTATTGGGGACAATTCTCCATTAGCATTCTAGGATCCTGTTGACTTGGTCTCGACTCTTTTACCCATAGAGTTTGAGGCTAACCAATTCCCTGTCTCACAGACATATTTTACAAGGATTGCCACTAAACCAAATGCATCTCCTCTTACAAAGTAGTTCCATTTTCATGATTGGCCGATCACTTGGATTATGTTGATAATTCCACGCTTTGGGGACATCTTCGGCTCCCCTTTTTGACTCAAATGCAAATGTTGCCTACAGATACCTCCACGATCTATCCAAATGTATTTCCAAAGAACCAGTCGACTTTACGACCATGCTTATTGAAATGGATTCTTATTTGTCACCTTTACCTACATCCGAACCTTTACCCATGACTAAAACCATTCCTATTCCTAAGAACCTACCCACACCTACATCTTCGTCCATATCTAGACCCATCACTACCTTGGGTGTCATGCCGATGTCAAGCCTTACTCATCCACTTGTCAAATTAGATTTAGCCACATCTTCCCAAACCCACACCAAAATTATTCCTCCGCCTAAAAGGAAGACCCAACCTTCTAGGCCACATACACCAGTCTCACCTACCATACCTTTGTCACCTTCACCCCTTTCGTCCATCCTAGGACCTCACCCATCAACCTTGGCCAAACAACCCCTACCCAAGGCCAATAAAAATCTAAGCAACCTACCTTGTCATCACGATCCTTTGTTACATCTAATTTACCTACACAACAAACACCCTCACCCTCACCCATACATTTATTACCACCTATACCTCCACCAGCTACTATAACCCCAACTTTTCCTATACGACTTCAACCCATACCTTCCACCCGGCCTCTACCAACCACTTCCACCGCAACTCTATTGTCCCCATGGGTAACCCGTCCTCTTCCACCATCTGCTTTCCCTTTTGCATCACGTACTCCCATATCACCTTTACCCAAGAAGGTGAAATCCAAAGACAAGAACCCACTACCCTCTAATAGGGTAGTTAAACCAATAACACCTTCCATTGCTAGTTCTTCTACCACACCTTTACCCAAGTAGATACCATCAAAACCTAAGATAATACCACCTACCAAACCAGTGGTCAAACCTATTCCCCCTCCTATAACGCCTCTTCCACCAAAATCATCTGCACCTTTACCCAAACCCACACTCACTTCCCACTATGATCCATTGGCAGGGTCCTATGCCAACATTCTAGCCAACCTCTTAGAGACCTTAGTCATCACATTACCACCACTTAGACCTTACGACCCCCTCAAACCCAAACCAAAAGGGTTTGATGAAACTAAATTTTTTGCCTACCATCGTGTGCCAGGACATGATGTAGAAGGTTGTAAGGCTCTCAAAACCATTCTCCTCTAATTATGTCCTCCTGAAGCAAATTTTGATGATGATGATCTTCTTGATGAGGACCATGTTCCACCTACACCTGTCACCACATGCCCTCATCCATTACTTCTTCAACAAACTACATCACCACCTCCATAACCCTTTTATCCACCTCCAAAATTTGAGATCAACATGGTCTGTATCAGAGAGTTGGCCAAACCACTACCTAAATGCCAGTGTGCCCTACTCATTTCGTAAGGTTCTTATCCCGCATTAGGTTTTTGTCCATCATTTCATTATAATACTCATGACATACCTTCTCCATCTACATATTTCTCTCCGGTTGACATGATCCAAGTTTCCTCTTGCGACCAAAAGGAAAAAGGAAAAGAAAAAGCAACTAGCCCATCAACCAATCCCGTGCCCAATATACCATCTCGTACCCACACCAAAAATCACCATTCGAGGACCCACATACCCTATTTCGATGGGGTCACCCATCATACAATGATAAAAAAATTACACCAATCCCCTCTAAAAATGTCTTTGTACGATCTCATCCAAACCTTTGAATCTAATTGACAAACACTTATGGAGGTTTTCGTAATCCATTGAGGTTTTACCTAACGACCCCAAACCAGTAGCCTTCATTCTCACCCCTCACCACGTGGCCTCTCTTACCAAATCACCTCCTTCTTCTACCCCCACACCCACTCATCAAGTAGCTTCCCTCATTTTTTCTCGATGAGGAGGTCATACCTCTCAATAAGATTACCCTGATCCCACCTTTTATATCTCCATTGATATTGATAATATACGCGTACGGCGTGTCATGATCGATGGAGGTGATAACATCAAAATAATCTCCTCCCAAGTGTAAAATGAAATGCACATCCCTTTAAATTGCAAGCATAATAACCCAGTTATGTTTCTCTCCTTCAATGATGCCATCACTTCCACCCTTGACACCATTATTCTTCACGTTCATGTGGGCCTCATCTTGTCCCAAAATCGTTCTACATCTTAGAGGGACAGTTCCATAATAACCTATTGCTTGGATGACCTTGGATTCATGTCATGCTTTGTGTTCCTTTAAATTTACACCGTTGTATAAATTTTGAACACGAAGGACATAACTATACTATCCCCGCCAACCCATCACCGATCAAAACCAAGAACATGTTGACCGATCAAATGGTTTCTTTGTACTAGTTAAGGCATATACCTCTACCCCCACTTCTCCTTCACCCATAGCCTCATCCACCAATATTTTCGCCCCCTCTCCCACACCTAAATTTTCTATTCATACCACTACCGCAGCCTTTGCAGCTGGCCCATCTACTTCATGACCAACCGATACCCCTCCTGCCCAATCACCTAGTAATTCATCTATCGTCGCTACCCACATATATACTACCGATCCCTTATAGGGTTTTTTTTGAGTGCCTCACTTTGGGGGAGTGCCTCCTCTACAATATCAACACATTCCTCACTCTGCAAGAGTATGGCAACCTACGCCAACATCCTTATTATGACTATTGCATAGGAGAGGTTTCCCTTATGGTCCTCCCCACCTTCACACCAACTTAATGTATGGGGGACTTGATACTTCCACCTATTCACCCAAACCACCATGCCAAACATGACCATTTTGATCTGACCTCTAATATCTCACTAACCTCCACTTCTCCCACACTTTCATTCACCGTTACACGTGGAAGGCTTTGGATTTGGGTTTTATGAACAAGGCCATCATACCGTCATCCTATGTACCACCCATAAACAAAAAGATCATAGTGGCATTGGCTTTGAAAAAAATCTTCCAAGAATACCCACATCGACCTCATTAAGGATGAAAAACCTTCTACACCCCGTTCACCAATGTCACCACCTTCACCCACAGAGTCCATAGATCCCAAATCTGTTCCTCCTAACTTTTTTTTTGTGAACACAATTTCCCTGGGACCTCTGACTTGTCAATGCGATGGTGAGGATCCCTCTTCTCTTCCCTTCCGGTATCCTAACATGATAGCTGATGATACACCTTCTATTAATGTCATTTAATGTCAGGATGATGAGTCTATCCTTACCTACCTTGGTGTAGAACATTCTTATATTCACAAGTCGTTGCCTTATGAGACGTAAACCATGTTAAATGAATTGACCATCGAATTCAATATTAAGACTCAAGATGACCCACACATTCTAAAGATAGGCCAATATTTAGATTCCGTTGAGCAAGAAGCTTTTACTTCTTTCCTCCGGGATCATAACAACACTTTTTCTTGGTTCTATGATGATATGCTCGGTATTGACCCAAACATTGTGGTCCAAAATATCGTAACCATTCCTAAAGCCAAATCCATAAAATGAAGCTATAGAAAATGTATCCTCGCATTGCCCTTCTTTTCAAAGAGGAACTTCGATTGCCTTCTCTTTGTTTCCTTCATCCTACCCATTGATTATCCCTAATGGGTTTCTAACATCGCTCCTCGCCACAAAAGTGACAAGGAACTTTTCATTTTTATGGATTTCCATGAGCTCAACTTAGCTTGCCCCAAAGATGAATTTCCTCTACCAGGTATTGACCAGATAGTTGATCTCACCATTGGTCATGAGATGTTATCACTCATGGATAGTTTATTGGGTTATAACCAAATATTACTCACTCTAGAGGATCAATAAAAATTTCCTTCATCACTCCTTAGGAGACCTTCTGCTACTGAGTCATGCCTTTTGGCCTCAAAAACACTGGTGCTACATATCAGTGGGCTATGAATTATATCTTCCATGACATAATGCATCACATATTGGAAGATGACCTTCTTTCCAAATCAAAACATCGGGCCGAAAACCTTACATTCCTTAAGGTCATATTTGACCACATCATCAATTATGGTGTTCACCTTCAACCTAAGAAGTGTGTCTTTGTTGTGCTCTCAGGAAAATTCCTTGGTTTCATCATTTATTTTTGTGGCATAGAAGTCGATCCTACTGAATTAAAGGATTTTATCAAAATTCCTCCACCTACTAATCTCCACCAACTTCGAAGTTTTAAGGGTAAGTTGCAATCTATTCGTCAGTTTATTTCACAACTTTCCAATCGTTTCCAACCATTTCACTACCTCCTCAAAAATGATATCTCCTTCAAATGGGATGATGAATGCCAAAAATCCTTTGACTCCTTATAACAATACCTTCTCCAACCACTAGTGCTCATTCCTCCTAAGGATGACCAACCTTTTACCTGTACATTTCTGCTACTAATCATTCCTTGGGTGCCATGCTCGCTCATCACGATGAGAAACATAGGGAGAAAGCGGTTTATTACATAATATGTACCCTTTTGGATTACGAAACCAAATACACCCATGCCAAAAACCTTTTCTTAGCCTTAGTTTTTGTTGCACTAAACTTCATCATTACTTACTCAACCACAAAACCTTTGTCGTCACTAACACCGACCCCTTACATTACATATATGCCAAACCCTACCAACATCAATGTGTTGCATGTTGTCTCACGCTTCTCGCATACCTCGACCTCGAATTCATCCATCAAAAATCTATCAAGGGCCAAACCATCATTTGTACAAATTGCGGGCAGACGCACCCCTTTCGGAAATCAACCCTCTAACTTTGATTTTCCGAATGAATCCATTGCTACCCTCTCTTTGGATGATATCGTTTACCAAATGACCTTATTCTTTGATGGTTCCAAATGTCAGTGTGGGGTGGTGTAGACGTTATCCTCATTCCTATTGATGGTGAACCTATGCCTCTATCTTTCAAACTAGATTTTGATTGCACTAACAACATCGCCAAATATGAAGCACTCGTATTAGGCCTTCAAACCACCATCACCCTAGATGTCAAATCAATTAATATCTTTGGTGAATCTCAACTGGTTCAATGGTATATACTAGTGTTGTAACAAAATACTCCAAAAGTATAAACACCATGTCAACATACTTCGACTACCTTTGGACGATTACGAGGTTCAAATCACCCCACGTTCTACTAATAAATTTGTAGATAGCATGGCCTGTTTGGTTTCTCAGATACCTATTTTTCCTACTGACTCCAAAATATTTGTCACAATATAAATGTTGCAGTCACTTTATTATTTATCTTGAGATGTTAACTCCATCGGAACCGTTGCACCTTACCCACATGATCTTTGGTATAAGAACTTTGTAGAATACCTTTCCCTTTCTATTCTACCTCCCGATCTTACTCGTAATAGAAAACACGCCTCTGTTAAAGGTTTATGTTGCTATGTCATCATGGGTAATCTTCTTTATAAACACGACTTCGATGGTATTCTCTTACGATGCCTTACAAGTTCTAAAATTACCTACACCATCAAGGAAGTTCATGATGGAATTCGTGGAGGTCAATTTATTGTCTTAGCTATTGCTAAACACATTCTTCTCTTAGGCTATTATTGACCAACCCTAAATTGTGAGTGTTGTGACTGTGTCAAATGTTTTGTAAAATTATAACATGCTAGTCTTCATCACACACCTAGTCATGCCTTACAGGTCGCATGATATATTTGGCCTTTCTCTCAATGGGGTTTGGATCTTGTTAGAGAGATCAATCCTCATTCTTCACAATGCCATCAATGGATTATAACCACTATTGAATACTACACTAAATGGGTAGAATCCATCCCCCTCATTTCTACAAAAGATGAGAAAATTTGTGAATTCATCAACCATCACATTATTTGTCGCTTTGGTGTCCCTCATTGCCTCATCACTGATAATGGAAAGAAAATAAAAACAAAACCCTATGAAATATTTGTGACACTTTTGGCATTCAACTTAGTTTCTCTTCACCTTACTACCCATAAACAAATGGCCAAGAAAAATCAACCAATAAAACCTTAAACAAAATTCTTATGAAAGTAGTTGATGATACTAGGAAGGATTGGCATACGCACATTCCTTTTTCCTTGTGGGCTTACCACACTAGTATTCTCACTTCAACTGCTGCCACACCTTTCTCTCTGGTGTATGGTATTGAGGCGGTCTTGCCTCTCGAAGTTTGGATTCCATCTCTCCACATATCACTCCAAGACATGCTCAATGATGATGAATTTTTCCAGGACCATTTGGCATAACTTGAGTTATTAGATGAATGTCATCTCAATTCTCTTGATCATCTCCAAATCTACCAAAAATGTATCAAACGTGCTTATGAAAAATGTGTCCATGAGCACACCTTCCAGGTTGACAACCTCATCTTGAAGGAAAATCAACATGTAACCAAAGAAGAGAAAAGTAAACGAGGTAAATTTTCTCCTAATTGGCTTGGACCCTATATCGTTACTCATACCTATGGATCAGGTGCTTATCGTTTGTCTTCACTCGAAGGTAAACCCGAACCTGAACCCTTGAACACCTTGCATCTTCGATCGTTCTATTGTTGAATCAAATCATGTATCACCTTATGTATATTTTAAGCTCATCCCTTGAGCACCCTTCACCTTTTCATATTACCTATTCTTGCAGTCAACGACTAAACAAAAATCATGTGATTACCTATCACCTTTCAGCCTTATCTTCAATATGAGTACCACGGCTCTACTCATGGCATGATTTTCATGGATACTTTTCATCTTTTTTAAGATGGAATCCCATGGTCATTCATCACTTGAAACCATCTCTCTTATAGTTAACCTCTGCGTGCTATGGTTTTTGCCTTCTCAATAAGAGCCTAATCTCCCTCTATAGTCTTGTCCATGAATTAAAACATCCAAAAAGTAAAAATAATTTCAAAAGTAAAATGGGATTCAACTCCTTGAGTAAAAATTCTAGCAACAAGACAACTCTCTCACAAGGGACATCTCTTCTCTCTATCTCACCGCTATAAATGTCTTGCTCCCTCGAAGGACATCTATTCAAATTTATTGCAAAAATAAAATAAAATAATTAGAATATTCCCGCATCGAACAAATTCCCTAAGACCTCAAGGAGATAATATACTCATCCCATGTAGACTTACCGCATCGATCAGTCTATCAAACACAAAAGAAAAAAGAGAAAATGATAACTTTTTTGTCATGGACTTGCCTATTTTGATCATGGGTTTCTGGCCAAGTAGACATGTTGTCTTATACCAAGCTACGCTAAAACCAACCATTTTCACATCATTTCATTTTCATCCTAATCTCCTATCGTCTCAAGGGAATTTCCAAAAAAATTGACATTTCTTGATCATGTGATTCTCTTCACCCTCAACATAGTAGATTATGCACGCCTATAGGGTCTTATGTTCATAAGACCACCTTTTGTATGGTAGACTTGTTATGGTTCTTACCAATTAGGTGGCTCTTTTGATCACCTCTTACCCTTCACCTTATTCATTACTTTTTGATTCTCCTATAAAGGATTAGACCATTGACACCTACATTTTAATAATTCCTTTATCACCTAAACTCAACCATACCTAAAATGACCTAAACGTAACCATGCCTAAATGAACTGGACCTAAACATCCCTAAAACCTACCAAACCATCCCTTTACCTCATCGTATTCTTCCCTAGCTTATAGGAGAACTACATCGGCCCGAGGCTCGTTTTCATCGGGGTTATGTAGGCACGGTCCGAGGGCATGGGGCCCTTGGAGGTTAGCTTGGCCACTCTTTACCCTAACCCAATTTCACCCCATTTTCCCATTTTGACCTCAAATCATTATTTCCAAATACCCTTTGACCTTACCTACACTTATTGTGACCTACCTACAAGCCCAAACTACCCCTACATTTCCTTAGTTGCATCTAGGGATTTATTATTTTACCTATACCTTAGCCTTACCCATGCCATGACCTATTTACCTGGACTTGACCTACTTTGTGTGATTGTTGACCTTGTGTACTTGTTATACCTTGTGATGTCATTACCCATGTTGTTTGGCCTAATGACCTTACCTTTCCTATTGCCATGTCATTTATCCCACCCAACCTTTGGTGTACTAGAACATACCTAAACATTCATGTACCTGACCTACGTTGTGTTTTTTGACCATATCCTATACCTTGGATTCCTAAATCACTTCAACCTTGTTGGGATAAACCTCTTGACCTTGGAAATTGTAGAGTTTGCAAGCTATTCAACCTAGTACCGTGTTGCAATCTATAGGTGTGCGTGTGTTTAATATCCATTACATATTAACCAATTTGACCTTGCCCACTTACCCATTGCCTAATTTGACCCTGGCCTATTACCCATTACGAGTTGACCATTACCATTTCCCAAAGCACTCATACTCTTCCCCACCGACCTTAACTCACACCAACTACATATTCATCAAACCACTCACCGATTCCATATAACACCTCATCAAGTTCTGGTTTGAGGAGGATCACTTTCACCCACACTTTGGGGTGACCCTACTCTCATCTACACATGGGGCAATAAATTCTTGTTTTGTCAAGCACCACTTACCAAAACAAACTACACAACAAAAAGGGGCAAAATGTAGACACCAAAATTAGGTCATACCACCCTTATAGCCCCATTAATTAAACTAGTCATACCTTACATATTTTTATCCCATAGTGCACATGATTAATTGAATTAATTAATTTAATACATATCCTTGCTTAACCACCTCACTTAGACACATCACTTAGACACCTCATCATGGACCTATTCTTACCATAACTAATTGAGACTTAGTCTAACCCTAACATTAGATGCCTATTCTTTCTCTAACAACATGCCCACTTACTTAAGTGAAAAATACCATTTTAGACCAGAACCAACGGGTAGAACTGGCCAAAATATAGCCAAGATATGCTATTTTGGCAAACCTAGGATTTCTCTGTAATCGACACTGGTTAACCCTAAACCGATTGGTTAACCTAAACCATTGTCGGTTACCATATATTAACTTTAGTAACCTTGTTCTAGAGGTTGAAAGAATTATTCAAGTTTGGAGAGAGAGATTTGCATGTAAGCACGAACCAAATCCCTCTTGCATATCTAAATACTCTTGGTCAACACCAAGACTAATCGAGAAAACATTAGCATTAACGTGTAGCATTCTAGGAATCATACTGCGACACTAACCACCAATTTCGTAGATCAACCATCACCTTCATCCAACCACTAGGTCTACAAATACAAGTAAGTACATTTTGATTTGCATCATTCCATACTTACTTAGATAATCATTTCTTTAGCTTTCTCCTTTAAATCCTATTCTCTTTTGCATCCTATCATTCTCTCCTTCCTATCAATCAACCCATCTAACCACCCATAATATTTTGGCTCCCCATATTCAATTCCCAGACATCTCTGAGCATTCTCAACATCTTTACCAACCTAGCTATCCTACTTCTATTCTCGTGCAATCATAGAGAATCTCCAAAACCAAATTTTATTGAGTTTATACCATTTCACCTCTACCGACGCGGTTAACCTAAACCATCATCGGTTTCCCTCTCAACCGGCATCGGTCATGCAAGACCGACATTGGTCTCGTGACTGGTAACCCTTCCTATAACAACGACCTAATAACCTACACCCAAATAACCCAAAACTATCCAAAACCTGATCCTGACCTACTCTAATCACCTTGGCTACGTACCCAACCTCCAGATTTGATCATAAACCTACCTATTAGATTAGATTATATTTTCTTATTATATTTGAATGAGATACCTAAATCATATCAACTACAATAGGATATTATTTGTTTACATTATTTCTTGCATTAAATTATATTAAATAGTGGATTGAAAACCATCTACAAAGTATCAAACTTCCCAGATCTAGCACACGCTAGGCAGTCCACTGACATATATTTTTAATATTCTTCTTGTGGTCTTTTTTTGCATTCATAGGTAGTTCCTCCTACCAAAAAGGAAGTTCTCACAATCAACACTGGATCGAGAAATCAAAACACGCACACTCTACCTTCCACCTTCATTCCACAGGTATTCCTCCTCACCTTTACCTTATTTGTCTTGCTCATACATACACAATTTATCATTGAAACACTTTTGATGGAGGTTGTTTGTTCAATTGATTCGTAGGAAGTTCATACTCTGTATGGACTCCTTTCTTCTTCTTGAGGTTTTCTAAGTGTACATTGAAGGGCTTAGGATTCATTTGAGCGATGAATACCTTCCAAAAATGGAGGAATGTAATCTCTGGAATAGGGTAGAAGGGATAGCCTTCATTCGATGAATCCGGGGTCTCCCAAGGATCATGCCATAACCTGTTTCCCTATATATAATGTAAAACTCCGTCAAAATGGTTTTGGACCAAGTATGACTGGATGAATTATGGTTCCAATTGAGGTCTCTTTAATATTGTCGTACCCGTAACACGTTTCTTGTAGAGGAAGAATTTTTCTCTCCATATCCCAACTTCTGTAAGAAAGAGAAGGGAACCACATTTACAGCAGCCCCATTGTCAATCATGGCTTTCTTAATGCAATTTTTATAAACCCAAACTTGTAAAAATAAGGCAAGATCACCTCTTGGGCAATTTCGGTGTCAAATGAAATCTTGTCTATATTGAAAGAAAACCCAGTATCCCAATCATCCTGTCCGGAGGATGTATGTCAAAGTCAATATGATTTATTTGAGCGCTACGAGGTGGCATAACATGGATTATATGGAAGGGACATAGTGCATTAACCAATGCAAAATGATGCACAAGTTAATTCTTCAACAAATTTAGAAATGAAATGTGAGAAAAGGTATTGTTAAAATATGATATTAAATCATAAGATCCTACTTTGGTTTTGAGAGTGTAGGAATGTCATCCTATGAAAAGGAAAGAGTGGGTAGGGGTTATGAAATGTACTAATTCATTCATTCTCAAGATTCACGGCCGGAAAGCTGATATTGAAAGGAGTCTGAAACTAGATTAAAAATCTTAGTTTTGTGGTCCCATAGACTCTTCAGGTCTTGTGGAAGTCATTAAAAGCTTTCATTTCATTTCATTTTGTCTGAGTTTTTGCATTAATTTTTGATTCGACCTCTAGCTCAACTAACCCCAATATTTTGTATTATCGTTTGAACCAAGGTTAGGAGCAACCTTGGAGTTTTCAGAACTTGAGGCTTCATGATCATTGGTTCCTATAGGAATACTCTTGTTTATATTTTGATGATTCACCTAGGAATCCCGGGACATTTAGGGTTCACATTTTGAGTGTGACAAGTCTGATATGACTAGGATGCGGGTTTGTTTCAGGATTTTCTAGGAGCATATCTACAAAGAGATACCTTTGGTTTTTGGGAAGTCTTTTTCAAAACTTGTTGCAATCGTGGAAATTCCTATCATCATGACCTCAAACCTTATGAAAACCACAATAGAGGTTAGATTCGTAATATCTTGCCCTTTGATAAGTGTTTTGTTATTTTTTATTATAACCTCGTTATAGTTTTGAAATATATTTTTAAAACCATGATTTATTGCCCTTCGCGATATTTTTGATCCTGGTTTGGGCCTTGGGTTTGATTTTGATTGTGAGAGGTTCAGTTTACATCAATTGTGTTGATAGAAGACACATTCTTAGGGGCTCTTTGATTTCCCGGGTTGTTATTATTAGTGTTACCGTTGTTCATGAAACTAGCATTTTTGGTTTGATCAGTAGCACTATTTGTGGTAGCACCATGATTTCCATTAACACCCTTAGGTCCTTAGTTTTTGGTACAATTATTTTAATAATTTACATTATTTTGATTTGGGGATACCAAATTTCCCATTAGGACCATAGATCTTACGCCCGCTTTCTATAGCGGCTTGGTCAATTGAAGCAAACCTTCCAATACTTCCTCGTAACTACAAAAAGGAAACTTCGGACCTCCTCCTTAGTCTCTCTGATTTAGGGAGTGAAGGAAAAGATTGTAAAGTTCCATTTGGTCCATGTTGGGTGCACTTGCATAGGAAGAGAGAAATTGGCACCATCTTTGGATGAAATGGGCGGAAGATTAATTTTTCTTCATCTAATATGCAGGAGCTCCCTAATCCATGTACACAAAAATTGTTCATGTCAAATGATTTGATGAACTCAGAAACAAGATATTTAAAGTAATGTATAGAAGCTTCCAAAATATGGTAATACCAATCCAATGCAATTCCTTTGAGATTCTTTGGAAATATCGTAGCCACTACAACATCCCAAGGAAGCAATTCCCTGATAACAGTAGTGTAGGCCTTGATATGAGTGTTCAAGTCTCCTTATCCCTTACATTTTAGAAGATCTGAGAATGGGCATGGAAGCATGACACCACGTATGGTGAATTCAAGAGGCTCCTTTAAGTACTCAACGTATGTACCCATTGCGTAAGATTCCACCATTGAAGATCCTTGATGAGGAGGTGGAGGAGGAGGAGTTGGATAAGCTACATTATAAGCATTGACAAGAATGTATGGGGTCCCTTGATATTTTATGTACATAGTGGGAATGATATATGGGTCCATCTAGGGAGTTTTTTAATACATGTGCTTGTAAGGTGGAATAGTACTAGGATATGGACTAGTGTGCGTAAAACTAGGGAACGTTGGATTACCTATTGTGGCAGAATTTGAGAATGCACTTCCATCCAACCCTTGCATAAGATAAGCTTAAGAAGGATGAGGACCCATCCCTAATGTGTCTAACCCTATGAGAAGATCACATGGATTTGAGTGAATTGGATAACCTTGTTGTACAAGATATTGCGTTGGTTTCTCATTAGAAGGGATGTATCCTTTTCATCACAACTAGATACACCATGTTCTGCCCTACTGCATGTGTTGGTTGTGAAGTCTTGGAACTTTCTAGTTCTCTAATTCTCCCTACTAAAGTAGAAATAATATCGTTGGGAGAGGATTGAGTCCCTTGTTAGGGTTCATGTGGTGTAGGGTTTGATTGAGCATGCTCTTGATACCTTGTCATGAATTGTTCAATGTTATAATTTTTGTCTTCCTCAGAAATAAGAATCTTAGGATAGGAATTCAAAATCTCATAGGTTGTAGCCTTCATTCTATCCAAAGACTCATCTATCTGATGAAGAGGATTATCTATTCATGCAAATATATCATCTTTTATTGATTTCATGACAATGTGAGGTCTTGACAAGACTATATGGTAAGAACCTGTTCCATTTGTGATAACAACATGGTTTGTATTGGATTGACAATATTGCATGTTTAACAGTTGATCAGCCTCCTCCACCATTACATAGCTAATGGGGTTTGAAGTGTAACTAGGGTAGGTTTGGAATTTACTTGTGTGAGAAGGGGATTGTTGTGATTGAACATTGGTGTAATATCTATCAGAACCAAATGGCCCACCAAAATCTCTTCCAGACATATTTTAAAAGTATAAAATACCTACCAAAATAGGGGAGAAATGGATAGGTGAGATACTAGTAATGAAATAAAAGGAAACAAGAAGGAATTAATCCTTCATGTTAGGTTCACCAATTTGTACAGATGAAAATTGACATGCAACCTTCAACTGTACTCAACTCCCGAGGTTGTGCGAGCCTCGATGTGGAAATATGTGTGGCTAACTATATAAGGATCAATGACTAAGATCTAGTAGTGTGATCTCCTAGTAGTTGAGTTGGCAAAGGGGAGATTTAGAGGCTATGAACGGGTAGCGTAAATTCCCTATGGTTTGTCTAACTAAATCTCAATGTTGAACTAGTTTGAAGTGTCCAAATTAACTAAGATGAAACTAAAAATCTATGCTACTGCTAAAAGGAAACTAACCTAAATAAATCACAAAACTGAAATATTACAATCACAAACAACAATTTACTTTTATTCTAAATAGTTAAAATATTTCTACACTTAAAATAAACACGCGAGATAACCCGGTGTGGTTATTCACCTGTGCTAAGTGTATTGAAACTAAACTAATGTAAAACAAGAAATTTTCCAAATGATCTATGATATGTAGACAACCTCTTACGAGATATTGTCTCCTTCAGATCCAAAGGGATGGGAAGAAAAGGATCATCACACGGGAGTTTCTATTAATGATTTAAACCCTCTTGGAAATTAACTAATTACTTGTAAATGAAAGAATATTAGTTTTCTACTCTATTTGATATGATATAACAAGTAATAAATTGCAGAAATGAAGAAAAATCAAACAACCCCAACCTAGAATTTATAGAATAGAGATAAATCTAGTTGTGTGATGACTTGTCCCCTAAGTTTATCCTTTCTTTCTTTGTGTGTCCATATGAGTCCAAGGAATTAGGAATGAAAAGGCAGTAGTAGGAGAAGGCACTTGAGCAATGAAAGCTTGAAGGCAATCTGGTTGCAATGCAAGTGGAAGAGGGATAACACAAGTGAACAGAGCTTGGATATGCAATTTCTAGCAGGATTGTGGTAGCAATACTATGCAAGACATATAAAATTCACAGGCCCTTTGATTAAATACAAGAATTGAATATATAGGAATTGGCTGGCATGTGCCTTCATGCACAAGGCAGCCTTGAAGTTCCAAATAATTGAGTGAAGAGGTAGTTCAAACTAATGAAATCTATTTCAAAATAGAAGAGGGAAGGAATACTATGCAATCAAGACTATTTTTAGGCAATTCAGTTCAAAAATACACTTTGGAAATCAAGGTGAGAGAAATCACATGTGTTAAAACCATGCATGAAGAGTTCGAAAAAAGTGCTCATGACCGCCACCTTGCCTCGGGAGGCGGTTCCTAAATTGCCACTTAGAAAGGGTGGTGGTCTTGACAGAGAAGGGGATTGTTGTGATTGAACATTGGTGTAATATCTATCGAGCCAAATGGCCCACCAAAATCTCTTCCATATATATTTTAAAAAGTATAAAATACCTACCAAAATAGGGGAGAAATGGATAGGTGAGATACTAGTAATGAAATAAAAGGAAACAAGAAGGAATTAATCCTTCATGTTAGGTTCACCAATTTGTACAGATGAAAATTGACATGCAACCTTCAATTGTACTCAACCCCCGAGGTTGTGCGAGCCTACGATGTGGAAATATGTGTGGCTAACTATATAAGGATCAATGATTAAGATGTAGTAGTGTGATCTCTTAGTAGTTGAGTTGGCAAAGGGGAGATTGAGAGGCTATGAACGGCTAGCATAAATTCCTTATGGTTTGTCTAACTAAATCTCAATGTTGAACTAGTTTGAAGTGTCCAAATTAACTATGATGAAAATAAAAATCTATGCTACTCCTAAAAGGAAACTAACCTAAATAAATCACAAAACTGAAATATTACAATCACAAACAACAATTTACTTTTATTCTAAATAATTAAAATATTTCTACACTTAAAATAAACACGCGAGATAACCCGGTGTGGTTATTCACCTGTCTTAAGTGTATTGAAACTAAACTAACGTAAAACAAGAACTTTTCCAAATGATCTATGATATGTAGACAACCTCTTACAGATATTGTCTCCTTGGATCCAAAGGGATGGGAAGAAAAGGATCATCATAGGGAGTTGATATTAATGATTTAAACCCTCTTGAAATTAACTAATTACTTGTAAATGAATGAATATTGGTTTTCTACTCTATTTGATATGATATAACAGTAATAAATTGTAATAATGAAGAAAAATCAAACAACCTCAACCTAGAATTTATAGAATAGAGATAAATCTAATGTGTGATGACTTGTCCCCTCAGTTTATCCTTTCTTTCTCTGTGTGTCCATATGAGTCCAAGGAATTGGGAATGTAAAGGCAGCAGTAGGAGAAGGCACTTGAGCAATGACAGCTTGAAGGCGGTCTGGTTGCAATGCAAGTGGAAGAGGGATAACACAAGTGAACGAGCTTGGATATGCAATTTCTAGCAGGATTGTGGCAGCAATACTATACGCAAGACATATAAAATTCACAGGCCCTTTGATTAAATAAAAAAATTGAATATATAGGAATTGGTGGCATGTGCCTTCATGCACAAGGAAGCCTTGAAGTTCCAAATAATTGAGTGAAGAGGTAGTTCAAACTAATGAAATCTATTTCAAAATAGAAGAGGGAAGGAATACTATGCAATCAAGACTATTTTTAGGCAATTCGGTTCAAAAATACACTTTGGAAATCAAGGTGAGAGAAATCACATGTGTTAAAACCATGCATGAAGAGTTCGAAAAAAAGTGCTCATGACCGCCACCTTGCCTGGGAGGGGGAACACTGAATTGCCGCCTAGAAAGGGTGGTGGTCTTGACAGAGAGAAGGGGATTGTTGTGATTGAACATTGGTGTAATATCTATCGAGCCAAATGGCCCACCGAAATATCTTCCATATATATTTTAAAAAGTATAAAATACCTACCAAAATAGGGGGAGAAATGGATAGGTGAGATACTAGTAATGAAATAAAAGGAAACAAGAAGGAATTAATCCTTCATGTTAGGTTCACCAATTTGTACAGATGAAAATTGACATGCAACCTTCAATTGTACTCAACCCCCCGAGGTTGTGCCAGAGCCTCTGATGTGGAAATATGTGTGGCTAACTATACAAGGATCAATGATTAAGATCTGGTAGTGTGATCTCTTAGTAGTTGAGTTGGCAAAGGGGAGATTGAGAGGCTATGAACGACTAGCGTAAATTCCTTATGGTTTGTCTAACTAAATCTCAATGTTGAACTAGTTTGAAGTGTCCAAATTAACTAAGATGAAACTAAAAATCTATGCTACTCCTGAAAGGAAACTAACCTAAATAAATCACAAAACCGAAATATTACAATCACAAACAACAATTTACTTTTATTCTAAATAATTAAAATATTTCTACACTTAAAATAAACACGCGAGATAACTGGTGTGGTTATTCACTGTGCTAAGTGTATTGAAACTAAACTAACGTAAAACAAGAACTTTTCCAAATGATCTATGATATGTAGACAACCTCTTACTGAGATATTGTCTCCTTCGAGATCCAAAGGGATGGGAAGAAAAGGATCCATCACCGGGAGTTGATATTAATGATTTAAACCCTCTTGAAATTAACTAATTACTTGTAAATGAATGAATATTGGTTTTCTACTCTATTTGATATGATATAGCAGTAATAAATTGTAATAATGAAGAAAAATCAAACAACCTCAACCTAGAATTTATAGAATAGAGATAAATCTATTTGTGTGATGACTTGTCCCCTAAGTTTATCCTTTCTTTCTTTGTGTGTCCATATGAGTCCATGGAATTAGGAATGAAAAGGCAGTAGTAGGAGAAGGCACTTGAGCAATCAAAGCTTGAAGTCGATCTGGGTGCAATGCAAGTGGAAGAGGGTTAACACAAGTGAACAGAGCTTGGATATGCAATTTCTAGCAGGATTGTGGCAGCAATACTATGCAAGACATATAAAATTCACAGGCCCTTTGATTAAATACAAGAATTGAATATATAGGAATTGGTGGCATGTGCCTTCATGCACAAGGCAGCCTTGAAGTTCCAAATAATTGAGTGAAGAGGTAGTTCAAACTAATGAAATCTATTTCAAAATAGAAGAGGAAGGAATACTATGCAATGAAGACTATTTTTAGGCAATTCGGTTCAAAAATACACTTTGGAAATCAAGGTGAGAGAAATCACATGTGTTAAAACCATGCATGAAGAGTTCTGAAAAAAGTGCTCATGACCGCCACCTTTGCTCGGGAGGAAGTTCTGGAATTGCCGCCTAGAAAGGGTGGTGGTCTTGATAGAGAAGGGGATTGTTGTGATTGAACATTGGTGTAATATCTATCGAGCCAAATGGCCCACCAAAATCTCTTCCATATATATTTTAAAAGTATAAAATACCTACCAAAATAGGGGAGAAATGGATAGGTGAGATACTAGTAATGAAATAAAAGGAAACAAGAAGGAATTAATCCTTCATGTTAGGTTCACCAATTTATACGAGATGAAAATTGACATGCAACCTTCAATTGTACTCAATCCCCGAGGTTGCGCTGAGCCTCGATGTGGAAATATGTGTGGCTAACTATAGGAGGATCAATGACTAAGATCTGGTAGTGTGATCTCTTAGTAGTTGAGTTGGCAAAGGGGAGATTGAGAGGCTATGAACGGCTAGCGTAAATTCCCTATGGTTTGTCTAACTAAATCTCAATGTTGAACTAGTTTGAAGTGTCCAAATTAACTATGATGAAACTAAAAATCTATGCTACTCCTAAAAGGAAACTAACCTAAATAAATCACAAAACTGAAATATTACAATCACAAACAACAATTTACTTTTATTCTAAATAATTAAAATATTTCTACACTTAAAATAAACACGCGAGATAACCCGGTGTGGTTATTCACCTGTGCTAAGTGTATTGAAACTAAACTAACGTAAAACAAGAAATTTTCCAAATGATCTATGATATGTAGACAACCTCTTACAGATATTGTCTCCTTCAGATCCAAAGGGATGGGAAGAAAAGGATCTGTCACCGGGAGTTGATATTAATGATTTAAACCCTCTTGGAAATTAACTAATTACTTGTAAATGAATGAATATTGGTTTTCTACTCTATTTGATATGATATAACAGTAATAAATTGTAATAATGAAGAAAAATCAAACAACCTCAACCTAGAATTTATAGAATAGAGATAAATCTAGCTGTGTGATGACTTGTCCCCTAAGTTTATCCTTTCTTTCTTTGTGTGTCCATATGAGTCCAAGGAATTAGGAATGAAAAGGAAGTAGTAGGAGAACGCACTTGAGCAATCAAAGCTTGAAGTCAGTCTGGTTGCAATGCAAGTGGAAGAGGGATAACACAAGTGAACAGAGCTTGGATATGCAATTTCTAGCAGGATTGTGGCAGCAATACTATGCAAGACATATAAAATTCACAGGCCCTTTGATTAAATATAAGAATTCAATATATAGGAATTGGTGGCATGTGCCTTCATGCACAAGGCAGCCTTGAAGTTCCAAATAATTGAGTGAAGAGGTAGTTCAAACTAATGAAATCTATTTCAAAATAGAAGAGGAAGGAATACTATGCAATCAAGACTATTTTTAGGCAATTCAGTTCAAAAATACACTTTGGAAATCAAGGTGAGAGAAATCACATGTGTTAAAACCATGCATGAAGAGTTCGAAAAAAGTGCTCATGACCGCCACCTTGCTCGGGAGGCGGTTCTGAAGTGCCGCCTAGAAAGGGTGGTGGTCTTGACAGAGAAGGGATTGTTGTGATTGAACATTGGTGTAATATCTATCGAGCCAAATGGCCCACCAAAATATCTTCCATATATATTTTAAAAGTATAAAATACCTACCAAAATAGGGGAGAAATGGATAGGTGAGATACTAGTAATGAAATAAAAGGAAACAAGAAGGAATTAATCCTTCATGTTAGGTTCACCAATTTGTATGAGATGAAAATTGACATGCAACCTTCAATTGTACTCAACCCCCGAGGTTGTGCCGAGCCTACGATGTGGAAATATGTGTGGCTAACTATACAAGGATCAATGATTAAGATCTCGGTAGTGTGATCTCTTAGTAGTTGAGTTGGCAAGGGGAGATTGAGAGGCTATGAGCGGCTAGCGTAAATTCCTTATGGTTAGTCTAACTAAATCTCAATGTCGAACTAGTTTGAAGTGTCCAAATTAACTATGATGAAAATAAAAATCTATGCTACTCCTAAAAGGAAACTAACCTAAATAAATCACAAAACTGAAATATTACAATCACAAACAACAATTTACTTTTATTCTAAATAATTAAAATATTTCTACACTTAAAATAAACACGCGAGATAACCCGGTGTGGTTATTCACCTGTCTTAAGTGTATTGAAACTAAACTAATGTAAAACAAGAACTTTTCCAAATGATCTATGATATGTAGACAACCTCTTACAGATATTGTCTCCTTGAGATCCAAAAGGATCGGAAGAAAAGGATCTGTCATAGGAGTTGTTATTAATGATTTAAACCCTCTTGAAATTAACTAATTACTTGCAAATGAAAGAATATTGGTTTTCTACTCTATTTGATATGATGTAACAAGTAATAAATTGCAACAATGAAGGAAAATCAAACAACCCCAACCTAGAATTTACAGAATAGAGATAAATCTAGTTGTGTGATGACTTGTCCCCTCAGTTTATCCTTTCTTTCTTTGTGTGTCCATATGAGTCCAAGGAATTAGGAATGAAAAGGCAGTAGTAGGAGAAGGCACTTGAGCAATGAAAGCTTGAAGGCAGTCTGGTTGCAATGCAAGTGGAAGAGGGATAACACAAGTGAACAGAGCTTGGCTATGCAATTTCCAGCAGGATTGTGGCAGCAATACTATGCAAGATACATAAAATTCTCAGGCCCTTTGATTGAATACAAGAATTGAATATATAGGAATTGGTTGGGATGTGCCTTCATGCACAAGGCATCCTTGAAGTTCCAAATAATTGGGTGAAGAGGTAGTTCAAACTAATTAAATCTATTTAAAAATAGAAGAGGGAAGGAATACCATGCAATCAAGACTATTTTTAGGCAATTCGGTTCAAAAATACACTTTGGAAATCAAGGTGAGAGAAATCACATGTGTTAAAACCATGCATGAAGAGTTACGAAAAAAAGTGCTCATGACCGCCACCTTGCCCGGGAGGTAGTTCTGAATTGCCGCCTAGAAAGGGTGGTGGTCTTGACACTAAAGGCCAAAACATGCACAGAAATGAGCTGGGAAGCTGGAAGAAAGTGTGGAAAAGTTAAGGATGTCTACGTTACAAATATACATTGCGGATGAGATTTAGAACTTGAAAACCTTACGAAAGGACATGAATCATCGGTGGGGAGTTTTATAACCATTTTTGATAATGTAGCACATGCAATTTTGGGTGCGTACTGAGATACCGAGAATGCAAATTGATTTTAGAAATGTATTTATCACAACTTAATTAATCTAACATATCATTAATTCTAGGTAAGGGATATTTATTCTTGATGGTCAATTTATTCAACTACCTATAATCAATACACAATCTCATAGTTCCATCTTTCTTCTTAACAAATAATACTGGTGCACCCCATGGAGAAACACTTGGTCTAATTTTTCCTTGTTTAAGCAATTCAAATAATTGTACTTTAAGTTCAACTAACTTAGGAATCGATTGTTGATAAGGGGCTTTGGATATAGGTTCAGCCTCGGGAATTAGATCTATGGCATGCTCTACAATTCTTCTGGGGGTAATTCTTCTATTTCTCGAAGGAAAACATCCATAAATTCTTGAACTATAGGTTGGATATTAATGTCTAACTTAGTTCCATCATCACCTTGAGTGACCATTGCACAAAAAGCTTTACAATTTTTCCTAAGACTCCTTTTTAATTGCATAGCAGAAATGGTTTTAAGTTTAATGGGCCTTTTTGTCCCTTGTAAAGTTTTAAAAGAATTATTTGTATCTTTTATAATAACTGTTTATTTTCACAACTGATCAAAACATTGTTTTTCTCTAACCAAGTCATTCCTAGGATTGCATCATATTGTCCTAGTTTAAGAAAATGAAAATGATCACAAGAATCAAGATCATCTAATTGAATTTTTAGGTCTTCTATTATGGCTCCAGTATGTCTAACTATCCTTCCATCTGCCATCTCAATTGCTATAGGTTCTATTTCTCTGACAGAAAAATTCAATTTAGAAACAATATTAGGGGAAATAAAACTATGAATACTACCAAAATCAACTAAGAATACTACATTTTGACCTTTAATTCTACCTTGTAATTCTATTAAA
Source organism: Taxus wallichiana var. yunnanensis (assembly GCA_018340775.1). NCBI lineage: Eukaryota > Viridiplantae > Streptophyta > Pinopsida > Cupressales > Taxaceae > Taxus > Taxus wallichiana. Next base: position 337,533,324 of record CM031239.1, on the reverse strand, counting down.
GAGACTTGATGATGTATTGTACCTGTATCAACTGTAGCATGAACTTTCATGGTTGGATTTTTATCTTTCTTTTGATCATTTTCATTTCCTCAATTTTCCTCACTAATTTTTTTTATGATTTTTAATATTATTTTATCTCATCCCTTTGATTTTTGTGGACACCCTTTTTCATAATGGTTTTCTCCACAATTCCAACATTTAATTTCATTAGGACTTTTCTTAACAAACTCTTTGTTTCCATTTTTTTGTTGATTTCCAAAACTAGCATGCCTACATTGTGCAGTCTCAGAAAATTTTTTTTTCTATTATTCCCATATAATGAATTATTATTATTTCTCTTAAAATCCTCATTTATTTTTCTCTTAATCTCATTTTCTTTTCAAATTGTTATGTTATTTGATAGGCCTCATCTATTGTAGTTGGTTTACCACACCAAACACTAGCCTTATAATCCTCTCTAAGTCCATTGATAAATCTAACAACTCTATCTCTTCCCAAAATGAAAGGTACAAACCTATTTAATCTTTCAAAAGTTTTTCGATACTCATTTAATTTTTGTGCATGTTTTTAAATCAAAGAACTCATTTTTTCTTTCCTGTAGGAAATAATCTGAAAGGTATTTATTTTGAAACAAAGTTTTAAATTGATCCCATTTAATTTTGTGAGGTCTTAGTTTTTCTGATTTTATAGTGTCTTCCCACCAGTTTAAAGCAACATTTTTCAGTTGATAGGATGCTATTTGAGTCCTATTTCTACTACCAGTATTTTGCAAATCAAAATAACATTCTAAACTAGATAACCACCTCTCCGCTTCTTCTCTTGTTCCTACATCACCTGAATATTCTGGCAGTTTGATTTTTTTAGCAAAGTGCTTAATTTCCTTATTATTTCTACCTCCCTTATCAGAATTAGAGGACTCAGAATTAGAACTAGAAGAATGTTCATCAACAGAATTTGAATTATCAATGGGTTGGAAATTCCTCTTTTTACTCAATTTTTTATCAGACTTATCATTATCCTTAGTATTTTTCTTCATGGAATCAACAAATTACTTTTTCAAAATTTCAAATTGCAAAGTAATATCTTCTACTTCCCTGGATAGTTGTTGATTTTGTTGTTCAAGTTCGAGGTAATCCAGATCGTGTTGAGATTCCATCTTTAGACTTTTTGTGTATGTGTGTGTGTATGAATTCACGTAAGAACTCCACTAAAAACTAAACTTCGTCATCTTAAACTAAAGATTCAACAAATAATTTACGGGATTAAAAATTCACTTGACGGTTTCAAAATATTATAAATCCATACTTGAATTTCCTATTTACCATAAATTTGAAAAGGTAAAGAAGTAATTTTATTATCGATAAAAATAACGTCAATATGTGGTGTCATTTTAATATTAATATATAAATAAATATAAAGTAAAATATATGTATATATACTAAAAAAATGGAACTAGGCTCCTATTCAAAGGTCTCGAGGAAGTCAAGCCAGGGGCTGAGTTGGGTCCGTGCTTGGCAAGCTATGTATCGAGTTGGGCCTTGGGCTAAAAAAATGCAACTTTCACATGATAATCACCTCAGTCGAGTCGTTTCGCTAACAACTCTCCATGAATGCGGAATATCTATCACAAAGGAGGAATCGAATTAATTGGCTCAACAAAAAAGCTTTTCATGAATGAAGTCACATTAAATTGTATCCTTACCATGAATTATAAATCCCTATGTCACCCAAGACACTAGAAATGTGGGATTATAATCTCGAATCCCCATACTCTTAGACTAACACATAGCCCACGACCAAGTGCAACCGAGACTATTGGCGAAGGGGAATCAAATATCACGGCTCATAAAAAAATATGTTGGTTTCATAGTAATGCGACTTGGCCAATAATTGGATGCAACATTCATGGCCCTTTGATCTTATTCTCTGGATAGTTGACATTACGGTGAAAATAAACGTGATGGGCTTAAAACCCGCAAAATAAACCATAGATAATAGAAATTTTGGGTTAGGAGTAGTTCGGTGGGTCAAATCACAAGGACATGTGGAGAAGATTGGTGGCAAAATAAGAAGGATATGTGGAGAAATCTCAACCATGAAGTAAGAACCATAATTTCGTTAAATATGGACATTTTACTAAGAATCTAGATTTATAGTATTGTTATTTTTGGTTTTATAATTGTTGAAATTGGATTCCTAAATTGCCATTATTGGTTTTTATTTAGTGTGATATCGGATTCCAATATGTTTATTATTGGAATTTAATTAGTGTAATATTGGATTCCAATATTTACACTATGCCATACAAGTATGTTCCTAATTCTATATTGAGTTTATGAGAATGGGAATATGCCCATTCTCAACACACTTATAGTACAACTATGTTCCTAATTATTTTTATGTGTATCTGATTTATCGAAAATATTTTTCTATGATTCATATATGGGGCATTTTGATCCTGTTATCTGATTTTTCCACTTAGGTAAAATTGGACTCACACATATAAAATAGCATGATCGATTTGGCCACGAGTTCACATTTTGGGCTCGAGCTAAGTGAGTTGAAGTGATGTCGAAGGATTGATTCGATAGGAAATTTTTGAATTGGTGGACTCAAAAGGTAGAAAGGATGTTAAATTCGAAGTCCAAAATTCAGACTTCGGACATTCGGGAGTTTGGAGTTGGCCATAGGGTTGAGTAATGAATAGTGCCATGCGGGGAGATAAAGAAGTTTGAAACCTAAAGTCTGAAATTCAGACTTTGGTCTTTCAAGATTTAAGAGGTTTCATGTGTCGGGTGAATTAAAAATATACCTGAAACCCCAAAATCCTGAACCCTAAAAAAAAAAGGTCTAAAACCCGAAGTCTGAATTTTGGACTTTGGGATTTCAGCTTTTCGAAATATTGAATCCCTAGTTCACACAAATCATAGCTTGAAGTCTGAAACCTGAATTCCAAATTTCAGACTTCGGGGTTTTAGCATTTCAGAGGTTTCACAAGCTTTCCAAATGAAAAGTGACAATGATCTCCAAAGCCCAAAGCTTTGAATCTCGAAAGTCCAAAATTTTGGATTTTAAAGGGTGTGATGCAGGTTCGGAGTTTGAAAAGGCATATTAACCACTGAAATTTATTGCAGATTGACACCCTCATCTTTAGATGGCCATAAATTTTGACTGGGAGCTCATATTTTCACAAAATAGGACTTTTGGAAAGGTCTCGGTGTCCTGTACACAATAACGACTAGTTTTCTTAATTTTTGTGAGACTAAGTATATAAAAATGGGAAAATATAATCCAAAATTTTAGAGGAATGTTTCCAAATTTCTCATCTACCAAAATGATTAAGGTATGGGCTTCCTTTCTTCCCTGGAAAAGAAAGTACATGGAGGTATGGGTTTTGCAGTGGTGTCCATCATTGTTGCAAGTGATTTTAATGTATTTTTGGGTGGTTGAAGCAAGATTTTGAATTCCTTCTCTCTCCCTTCTCTCATTCTTCCTATATATTATAAGGAGGGGCTCATTTCAAAAGGTTGGACACCTTGTATATGCCCCTCCCTTCTTCTTCTTATCTGTAAGAGATTTTATGGAGATTCCAAACCTCCCTACTGGACATTGTAATGAAAAATATGTGCCTTTGAGCTTGAGTGTGGTGTATTGTATCAATTTCGGGAGAAATATAAACATATTCATGGATGTTCTAAACACCCTTTTGTGTTTTTTTGCAGCTCTTCTCATCTTTCATCACATGAATTTTTTTTTGCATTGTTGTGTTTTCATTGCAAGATTTTAGTTGTGTTGTGTTTATTGTATAGGTTTTCTAACACTCCTTGGTGCATCACATTCCCTTAGAGTAGTTTTTAATTTTCATGCATTTTATCTAACTCTGTCTCTTTGGAAAAACATTAGATTAGTGTTAGATCTGTAACTCTTTTCACTTTGGAGAAGTTAGCACTAGGTTAGAATAAGAATCCGACATTCTTTGGAGGGATATCCCGATTGTAAAGTCGCACAATTTGGGATAACTCTATGTTTGATGAATCACATGGACTATCTCAATCATTCGATTCACGAGCAATCGGGGTGCTTTGATTTTTCCATAACAGATCCATTTTGAACATTAAACCAATGTGATATAAGAAGAAACTATTGAGTCTATGAGAATGGACATATGCCCATTCTCATCACAACCATGGTACAAGTATGTTCCTAATTATTTTTATGTGTATCAACTTTATATTTATTTTTCTTCTATAATTCATATATGAGGGATTTTGACCTCTTTTGAACATTTATATCTTGGCAGATAGTAGGTTAAGTCATGGAGCATTTCAGACACTCTTATTGAGATCATTAAATAATGTATCTTGGCACTCATATTATTAATAATACATTAATAAGATTCAAGAGTTCCATAATCAATACAATGTTTTATAGAATTATATTATGGAAAAATCTTCCAAAGTAATATAATACTCAATCTTTCATTTAATTATCAAATAATAGTACAACTGTAAATTTTAATAGGACCAAAGGTTTGATTTTTTTTTAAAACCCACATCCCGAGACCAAGATGATTTCACATATAAATTTATAAAATTCAATAGTTTCTCCAAGTCAACATTCCTTATCATGTTCAAGTAGTTCAAGGTATGATTTAATGGCCACATGTCCTTTATTGGGTATCCTTATGTATCCAATTTTCCTTTTTTTGTTTGGTGTCCATGCCCAGATGATACTATCCACATCGATATATGCTTTAGGTTCATCTGATATGGTCCATGTTTTATTTATATTTAAACAATCTTGATACAATGTTGTACCTTCTCCTCTCCCTACAGGTTTCCAATATTGAACTCTCACCTTTTTATTTACATCATTTCCTTCATGTTGAAGGAAAATATCCCCATCTTCTCTCCCCATCCATATATTTTCATTATCATTTCTTAGTCGTATAAGTAGCATTTTTCCCTTAAACACATCCTTCAATGGATTGAATTCTTGGTTAGATCTTCCATAAACAAGCCCAACATAAATATCTACTTGATCACTATGTACAAGGTGTAGACCAACCATTTGAGCACCCCCTTGCTTAATCATAAGGGAACTTCTTGTTTCATTGAAAATCAAATGTTTTATTGGCCAAACAATTGTTTTATTAGGTTCTAGCGAGTCTGAGCATTCTGAACACATATTTACCACAATCTCTATGCATACACCAAAATTCAAAGGACCCAACCTCTCTCGATCAATTTCATGAACTTATAGCACATGAGTTATACAAAGCTATGTCATCGTCTCTACTACAAGATTTGTGTTTGAGAATGACATTGTTTGTGAAAAATATTTTCTATCTTTAGGACCTGTATTGATGGTGCTTTCATTGTCATCACTACAATCTCCATCACTATCTGCATTGTAATCCTCTAAACCACTACAAATTTTTTCACTTCCCAAATTGGGGGAATGGATGAATCTGCATGCTTTGAAAATTCACTCTCTTCCCAAGAAATGTAGTATCTTTTATTCCTGACATCTGCCAAGGTTTCAAAATCATCAACTAAGAAAGGAAATTTTACTCTTCCATCCAATATTATGTTAACACTGACAACCAAAATCATCTTCCCACATATTTACAATGTAGTGTCTTCCTACTTGGATATACTCTTCCCTCCGCAACTTTGGTTCCCTTTGAAAATAAGTCCACATGATCATCCTCTACAAATGCAAAGGACTTCATTGTTGTAACAACATAAAATACAAAGTTTGTGAGATGATGGAAAATATCTTATTAAAAGCATTGCATAAAATAAATTAAAAATTATCACATATGTACAACCATAAGTATATTGAATACACATAGCACATGAACTACAAACTTCTATAATTCAATAAGGTTTGGAAATACTTCAAAATTATGCATATAATTTGGAAATATTTATAACACAATTTCTAATTACTATAATTGAACTTGACTCAATTGAATTTAAATGATGAGAAATAAATAGAGGTTACATTTCCATTTGCTAACCGCTTCATCCAAATAGAGGTTAAATAGATGAGGTTGAATTTAAATGATGATAAATAAATAAATAGTGGTTAAGTAGAAGTTAATTAGAAACTTGATTTCTAACCGCTTCATCCAAATATCTTCATCATTTTAACATAGCATATATTACTTTTGCAAGAATTCCTCATACTTCCCATATTCCCTGACTATGACAATGAATGAGAAACGACAAATGCCCATTCTCATCACAATCATAAAATATTTGTTTGTATGAGAATGGGCATATGCCTATTCTAACCATTCTACCTCATTGAAGCAATAATGAACTTAATCATTTTTATATCACTATAAAGGATGTGGGAATGGGCAATTGTCCATTCTAAAAAAATTATATATTACCTCTATTTCTCTTCTATGATTCCTATATGAGAATGAGCATATGCCCATTCAATACAAGATAAAAAATGTTTGTTTGTATGGGAATGAACATATGCCCATTCTGTCTATGTGTATTTTTCTTATATGATTCTTATATGAGAATGAGAATATGCCCTTTCAATACAAGATAAAAAAATGTTTGTTTGTATGAGAATGGACATATGCCCATTCTGTCCATGTGTATTGCAACAATCATTTTATTTTTGTAATGTAAAATATTAATTGAAATTTATAGGTATTATTAAATGATACAATATTATTTCTTGTATTTAATTATTAGTATTATTAATTAATGTTGTTTATTAATTAATTTTGATTAGTCCTAATATGATATGTTAAATACATATTCTTTGATTTCTAATTTTTTGATGATTAAAGTTTAAATATTTTTTTGGGCCCATTCTAAGCATTATAATTAATGAAGAATTATAAGTAATGAAGCATTATAATTATTAATGGAGGTTATGTGGTTAATTAGTTTTACAAAGTTTTACTATATTTTTATAATTATTTTTTAGAATGTACGATAATTAATTAAACATTAAAAATAATGGTGATTAAGTTGTTAATTACGTTTATAAAGTTTAATTAAATTTTTATAAAATAATTTAATTATTGTAAATTTATTTTTATTCCTTTTATAGTATAATTAGATGTCATTTTTAATATAATAATTGAAGTTTATTAGTAATATTAATTCTTGTATTTAATATTAATTGATAAGATATGTCTTTGAAATTAATTATAATATTAGTAATTAATGTTATTTTTATTTATTAATGTATTAATATTATTTTATTAATTAATATTATACTATAATTTATTAATATTATTACTTAATGTTATTACTATTAATTTGGCATAGCGAGACCATTAATTTGCAAATAAATTGTTTACCACCTTTTATTAAATGAAGGTACTTGTTTGTCAAACACGTCTTCGACCACCCGTTGGAGGGAAATTGGTGAAATTAATGACAATTAATTCAAGGGAGAGAGAATGATGGTGGTTACTATTTTCGATGATGGTAGAGATCTTGGGAATTGATTTCGCATGAGGTTAATTGCGGTGGTGAAAGCTATCTCTCTTTTGTTTGTCCTTTCTACTTGCTTTTTTGTCCTTCCACTCTAGGTTACATGTATTTCGGTTATACCATTTCATCCGAGAAGCAGATGATTTGAAGAATATTTCAGAGATATTTTTTTTTCTCTGCTAAATTTTTGTTTACCCTTTTGCTTTGGGCTCCCTCTATTTTGTTATAACATTTCTGATTTCGAAGCACAATATTTGAAGAAAATTTCAAGCATGAATTATTCTAACTCTTCTCTATTGAATTATTATGAGATGAAGAATATGATTTGGTTTTCTTTCCTTTCTTTTATGTTATGGGTTTAATGATAATACCATATTTTTGATCTTCTGTATTTTTGATCGGGTTTTAATATATAATATCACTTGATGTTTTTAAATACATGCGTAGTGGTTAACCTAATCGAGTTGATAATATGAGAGTTATATGTTATGATTTTACAAAAGTACGAGTTTTCTTACACACAGGTGGCATATAATAAACATTGTTTATTTGCAAGTTGTGTGGAAAAGTTCCGCAAGTGAAGAGAATGACTCATTATTAGAAGAATATTTTACTCTTTTATAGTGAAGAAATTTTTTACTTCTTTTATATATTGAAGATAAGTTTTAGAGATACTTCTAACTCTTCTCTGTTGTATTCGAATTTTTGGGTATAAAATAATGTTGTATTTTAGATTTTTGTATTTTTGATATGGGTTTTAAGAATATCACTTCAATATTTTCATTGTAAGACTTGCATAGTTGTTATCCTCCATAGTTATAAAAGGATGCATCTAAAAATGACCATTTCATGCATGTTTCAGACTCCTCTCTGTTGTATTCCAAATTTTTGGGTATAAAATAATGTCATATTTTAGATTTTTTGTATTTTTGATATGGGTTTAAGAATATAACTTCAATATTTTCATTGTAAGACTTGCATAGTTGTTATCCTCCATAGTTATAAAAGGATGCATATAAAAATGTCACTTTATTTCATGCATGTTTCGAGACTCCTCTATGTTACATTTTGAATTTACGGGTATAAAATAATGTCATACTTTAGATTTTTTGTATTTTTGATATGGTTTTTAAAAATATCACTTCAATTTTCTCATTGTAAGACTTTCATAATTGTTATCCTCCATAGTTATAAATGATGCATCATCTCAAAATGTACATTTCATGCATGTTTGAGACTCCTCTCTGTTATACTCTAAATTTCGGGTATAAAATAATGTCGTATTTTAGATTTTTTTGATATGGGTTTTAAGAATATCACTGCAATCTTTTCATTGTTGTTTTCCTCCATAGTTATAAAAGGATGCATCTACAAATGTCATTGTTTCATGCATGTTTCAGAGTCTCAACATGATCACATTCCATTGTAAAAATGTATATGATTATAAGAAATCCACTTCCAATCCTTCTTTCTAAGACGAGGAGTTAACTATTTTATTATTACCAAAGTATAATTTAGAGTTACTACCTAGGCAGCGCTACTTATTTTCCGAGATGGGTGGTGTAAGTGCGTATGCCCAGATGGGTGGGTAAGTCTGCGGTGACCGAGTGGGTGGGCGAGTTGACGTTTGAACCGGAGGTGGGTGAGCTATTATGTCGAGTCGAGTTGGCCTATTGAACTAGTTAGTCGAGCTGGCCATTCAAGATGGGAAGACGAGATGGGTGGGCAAGCTAACCTGTCACGTTGAGCAGGTGTGGTTGACCGACCGAGATGGGAGGGCGAGCTAACTTCCTGAGCTGAGCTATGTAGGTGAGTTGACTTGTTGAACTGGATTGGTGAGTTGACCTCATCGAGGCTGGGCGGTTGAGCTCACCTACCAAGCTAAGCAATATTGAACTTATTTTTTTCATATATGAATTAAAATGATTAAGTTGAATGTTGTATCTAATGATAAAATTCCCATTCTCATAATTGGAGTCATAAATAGAGAAGGTGCAGAACATAATAAAAATTTAAATATATTCATAAACCTTATATCCAATCGTAATAGTAAAGTAAATAATAATATTCATAACATATATGACATGTCAATAATAATCTAATACTATTAAAATTTGAAACAAGTTTTCTAATTATCTCCCTCTCTCTAGTATAAATTAGTATCAATTAATTTCGTTGATTCTCTGTGCTAGGTTTTTTGCCGATTCTCAACATACTGCCATGGTCATCCCTCCACTACCGGGAATATTTATTGAGGGGGAATCTAGGAGATGGCCTTCTATGGCCCTATCACCTCTAATAGGCTTTGAATAATCTTCCAGATTGATTCTGACTTAGTGGAGAAAGACATATAATCTATTCTCGGGAGGATTACATGTAAGGTTGTGGTCAAGCTCACGTTAATGCCAAGGTCCTTCTATTTTTGTTACCCACATGCTTCTCCTTGGAGGATACAAGGATGAAACCCTATATATTTCTAACATTTTATGCAACCTAGACACATGGTTGGTCTTGCAGAAGTGGTGAAAATTACATTTTTCCCATAGCTCTTTCAAAAAATTTAATGGCAGCTAATGGGGATTTCATTACTTAGGCTATTTTGAAGAATTAGAAAGGAGTTATAAGATTATTTTGGATTTTTCTGTTTCAATTCATTAGAAATATGGATTTAAAAATTAAGGTCCCACGTACTTTTCCTCCCCAGACTCTGCCATAATTCACCAAGAGCTAGCTCAAATTGACAAACTCGAGGAAGGTCTTGCCGACATAGCCCCCTAGACTTGGAAGCTTTATCCTTCCCAATTGGCTATGTTCCACCTCTAATTGTTAAACTCGGGAGGAACGGGATGGATTCATATACTTCTTTGTTAAAGGTTGCACATGCTAGCTCAAGAACCTCGCAGAAGCTCCAGCTGAAGCTCAAAGTGAATGCTGAAGTTTTTAAATGGTTCTATACTATATGCTTTTTAGTTTTGTTTTTTTATATACAATGTTATGTAAGGGAGGGGACCCAAGAAGCCCCGGTTCAAACATGGCTATAATTTTTTTGAAAATTTAAATTTTATTTTAAGTGCAATAATTAAATCTAAAACATGGCTACTGATATTGTTACACCGAGAGGTGTTCTATATGGTAGGTAATTAAAAACTAGCATAGATATCTTAAATACATCTATCTAAAATACACTGAGAGATCAATCTCGAGGTGGCTATATTGGAATTCTCACATAAGTTAAGATAGGCACCCCAAGATTGATATCTCTCGGTGTATTTTAGATAGATGTATTTAAAATATCTATGCTTATTATATTTATACATGCAAATGTAATTTATTTTAATAGGGATAAATAATTAAAGTGAATAAGTGTGAAGATAGATGGAAATTCACCCTATGTATAGATATCTTAAATACATCTATCTAAGAGATACCGAGAGATATCTTATTTAATTTATGTGTGAATTCTAATATAGGCACCTTGAGATTGATATCTCTCGGTGTCTTTTAGATTGAAGTATTTAAAATATCTATACTTAAGTTTAATATTTACATTTGTTTTTGTCCATGGCATAGTGAGACTATTAATTTGCAAATAAATTTTTACCACCTTTTATTAAATGAAGGTACTTGTTTGTGAAACACGTCTTCGAGCACCCGTTGGAGGGAAATTGGCAAAAATAATGGCAATTACTTATTTCTGTGGCATGGTAGAGAGAATGACGGCGGTTACTGTTTTTGATGATGGTAGATATCTTGGGTATTGTAAGGTTAACCGTTGTCGGTAAAGCTATCTCTTTCTTGTTCATCCTTACCACTTTCTTTTTCATCCAGTTCACATTTTTGTTTGTCCTTCCACTTTGGGCTGCCTATATTTTGTTAGACCATTTTTTCTTTGAAGAAGAAGATTTGAAGAATATTTCTGAGATATTGTTTGTTCTCTCCGCTAATTTTTGTTTACCCTTTAATTTTTCGCTTTGGGCTCCCTCTATTTCGTATAGACTATTTCGGATTGTGAAACACAATAGTTGAAGAAAATTTCAGGCATGAATTGTTCTAACTCTTATTTGTTGAATTATTATGAGATAAAGAAGGGGCAGACCATTTTCATATGAGAAATGGCATATGCCCATTCTCATCACAATCATAATTTTTTTTATGAGAATGAGAATGGGTAGATGCCTATTCTAACCATTCTACCTCATTGAATCAATATTGAACTTAATCATTTTTATATCACTATAATAGAGGATGTGGGAATGGAAAAATGTCCATTGATCTCTATTTCTCTTCTATGATTCCTATATGAGAATGGGCATATGCCCATTCAATAGCAGATAAAAATGTTTGTTTGTATGAGAATGAACATATGCCCATTCTGTCTATGTGTATTTTTCTTCTATGATTCTTATATGAGAATGGGCATATGCCCTTTCAATACAAGATAAAATATGTTTGTTTGTATGAGAATGGACATATACCCATTCTGTCTATGTGTATTGAAATAATTATTTTATTTGATCCCTATATGAGAATCGTCACATGCCCATTCTCACATAGGAATCATAGCAGAATAATAGACAATTAAATTTCATTTATATTATTGAAGTCAATCATTTTGAGATCTATACAAAGGCTGTGATAATGGGGAATTTTCCATTTGAAACAAATTAAATTTTATCTCTATTAATTCCTGTGATGATGTATGGATTTTGATTATGTAAAATATTTACTGTGAAATGATCTTATTTAATGTTGATGTTTGAATCATTATTAGGTGCTACAATTACCTTGTTTTATATATTGATTATTGTGATGATGAATAAATTTTGTTTCTTGCTTATAAGATTCAAAGTTTTCTATATGATTATAAAATTAGTTAGCAAAAGTTGTTTTCAATAGAGATTGCATTATTACCTTGTTAATTGATAATATGTACTATGTAGATATTAAGGATAGACTGATAGTTAATCATTTTGTAATCTTCATTTTATAATAATTCAACATGATTACGAGTTGAAAATTCATGTCAGTTCTTTGAACTGACATGCATACTGATTTCAGGAATCAAAGTAACCATTACCAAGTGACATGTTGGATTTGATACACCTACAAAGGTGGCGAGATCGGGTAAGTGCCCACTCTAAACAAATTAAATGTTATCTGTATTATTTTTATTATACTTATTCACATATCTCCATGAACAATAATGGAATTTCTATTATGATTGAAATTAAAGAGAATAGGCATATGCACATTCTTCATATACTAACATTATCTCTATAATTATTTTTATTATTTTTTCATTTTTCTCTAGTATGAACAATAATTGAATTTTTTTAACGATTCCCTTTAAACATGAATCTACTTATTTTACCCATTCTAAAATATATATTAAAGAGAATACGCATATGCCCATTCTAGTAAATTTGAATATTCCTATCATAAAGGGCATATGACCATTCTAAACTTTATGATACAAGTAAATTTTTTTTTTTGAGAATGGGCATGGGCACAATCGTGATTGATACATATTTTTTGTATGAGAATGGGCATGTTCCCATTCTAAACATTCTCATACAATCAATTTTGATTCTATGAGAATGGGCTATTCAAAAGCGTGAGCATATCTAATACACACTATACTTTTATGATTCCTATATGGGAATGGACATTTGTATATTCAATACAAGACATGATTGAAACATATTTGTTGTATGAGAATGGGCATGTGCCCATTCTAAACATTATCATACAAGCAATTTTGATTATATGAGAATGGACTATTCAAAATTTGTAGCATATCTAATCCATACTCTTCTTTTATGATTGTTATCTGCCCAAACAAGTCTTTTATGATTCCTATATGATCTTTTATGATTCCTATATAACAATGGGAATCTGTCCATTCAATACAAGACATGATTGAAACATATTTGTTGTATGAGAATGGGCATGTGCCCATTCTAAACATTCTCATACAAGCAATTTTGATTCTATGAGAATGGGCTATTCAAAAGTTGTGAGCATATCTAATACATACTATACTTTTATGATTCCTATATGAGAATGGACATTTATCCATTCAATACAAGACATGTGCCCATTCTAAACATTCTCATACAAGAAATTTTGATTCTATGAGAATAGGCTATTCAAAAGTTGTAGCATATCTCATCCATACTCTTCTTTTATGATTGTTATCTTCCCAAGCAAGTATTTTATGATTCCTATATGATCTTTTATGATTCCCACATAATAATGAACATCTGTCCATTCAACACAAGACATGATTGAAACATATTTTTGTATGAGAATGGATTATTCAAAATTTGTGAGCTTATCTAATACATACTATTCTTTTATGATTGTTAACTGCCCAAACAGGTCTTTTATGATTCCTATATGAGAATGGGCATCTATCCATTCAATACAAGACAATGTAAAAAAGATCAATCAATTTCTAAAATTTATACAAGTCGTGAGAATGGGTGCCCATTCTAATGACTAGTAAATATGAAAATAGTAATTATTACAATTATCTAATTAGGTTTGAAAATAAGTTCTACTATATATTTTTCATTATTCAAATATCTAAGTAAAACATAAAATGGGTCCAATCAATTCAAATATATTTAAAGCATTTAAGCATTTTAGCATTGATAAAAGGTGTTGATTTATTATTATATATATGATAGATCGGGGTAAATTTTAGACCCCCAAAAAACATTCGTATAAATTCGTAGGCGAATATGGGAAATTGACTTTTTATTTAATGATGAATGGAAAATTAACTTTCATGCTAATATTTTGTCATTATAGCATTTTTATTATCGCCTAACATCATATATTATGCATTCGGTTGATAGTATATGATGTCGGAAAAATATATGTAATGTTTAAAAAAACATTTTTTGACAATAATAGTTAAAATTTTTAACGAGAAACTTTGTCCTCCCAAAATATGGTATGCAAACAAAAAAATAAAATAAAAGTGATTTAAAAAAAATACAAATTTCACTAGTTTTGTATGTGATTTTTTTTGAGTTTTTTTAATGTTAGCAATTAAAATAATCATCTCAATGAGAAATCTATCCTCCTAAAATATGGCACAAACAAACAAAATCCCATATTTTTTTCTGTTTATTCTATGCTAGTAGCTTTTTTATAGTACCGGCCCGGTAGCATAAAATATGCTACCGACTGACAAACATAAAATATGTTTTCAGACAGTAGCATATTTTATGCTATCGGTTGACAACAGAAAATATGCTATTGGTGACAACATAAAATATATATCGTCAGGTAACATATTTTATGTTACCAACCGACAACATATAATTATGTTGTCGGCTGATAACATAAAATATGTTACCAGCCAGTACCATATTTTATACTACCAGATGACAATATTAAGGTGCATATTGGGAATTTCTCTTTTGCGGGGATGGCGAATAACCCTTAAAATTAACTTGTACCAGAAAAATTTGGCGACCTAGGCCTACTCCCTTCCCAAAAAAATCACCAATTTCAAATTTTAAAAATTAGAATATTCGTGAATTAACAAATATTCACCACTAAATTTTTTCCTAGGATAGATTCAATTTTTTTATAACTTTATACATTCCGTGAGAATGGGTGACCATTATAAAACACAGTGATTTCATTATTAAACCATATTTTTGGTAAACGTGGTTATTTTTAATTCTACTTTATATTTTTCATTCTTTAAATTTATTTTTAAAATCAATTCAAATATGTAAGTATTACATGTTGTGAGAATGGGTGACCATTCTAAAACACAATGATTTCATTAGTAAAACATATTTTTGGTAAATGTGGACATTTTTAATTCTACTTTATATTTTTCATTATTTAAATTTCTATTTAAAATCAAATCAAATATGTAAGCATATTAAAGTGTATTAAAGCATTTAAGCATTACATGGTTGTGATTTGTTATTGAATGTATTTTTCATTATTTTAATGCCTCTATAAAATTTTTAATGCTTAGTAATTTGTTACTGAATGTATATACAATGTATTTTTCATTATTCTAATGCCTCTATAAAACTTTTTAATGTTTCTAAGCATTGGGATAATAGCATATTAAGGATAGATTCAAATTTCGAGACTTAGGATAGTAGGATATTTTAATCATTAAAGGGTGGTGATTTACGTATTAAAGCATTTAAGCATTACATGGTTGTGATTTGTTACTGAATGTATATACAATGTATTTTTCATTATTCTAATGCCTCTATAAAACTTTTTAATGTTTCTAAGCATTGGGATAATAACATACTAAGGATAGATTCAAATTTCGAGATGTAGGATAGTAGGATATTAAAGGCATTTAATCATTAAAGAGTGGTGATTTCTTATGGTATGACAAATTCAAATTTTGAATTTCAGGACTTTATTTTAGAGGTGATTTTCTTTGGTCAAATACTTTATAAAAATATTGAATTTGAATGGCTCGGGTTTTGATTGTTTGTTCTCTAATGGCCGATATTTTATTTTTTTCTCTCTTACAACTAGTTTTTTCATTCAGAGATTTTGTAGGAGAAAGATGAAGCGAAAGGATTTGTTGATTTTGTAGGAGAAAGGTGAAATGAAAGGATTTGGTATGATTGGATACAGAGAGAGGCAAATCAATACATTTTTTATGGCAAATCAATACATTTTTTATGGCAAATCGATAGGTTTTTCATACATTAAATTAATATACGGAAGATATTTATTAGTATACATTTTTTATGCTTTAGAAGTAAACTTTGAAAATTTGAGATTAAAAAACCTTGAGTAGCCTGCTCTGTCATTGTTATATTATGTTTGAGAAATCTCTAATAGTCTCCCTTGCAAAATCACTGTTTTGGAAGTTGTTTCTTCTTCTTTCTTTTGCAAAATATCTGTATCTTCGTCTTCCCCTAGCTAAATATTTGAATGAAAAAAATTTGTCCCATTGAGCGGAAACCAAAACCCAATTCATTCAAAATCAATATTTCTATAATGTACTTGGCTAAAATAAATTTTCTCATAAAAAAAGAGTGCGAAAAATTCAAATTTTGAATCAAACCTGACATAATAAATGAAAATTATGAATTTCCTCCCAAAAATTAAACTATATAATTTAAAATTTGAATCAATCTTGTGGAAAATGTAAATAATAAGTGTCAAAAATTTAAAATTTGAGTCAAACCTACCATAATAAATTGATGTACGAATTTCCTCCCTATAAATCAAAGTGTGTCTAATCAAGATGTGATATTATTAATGAATAGTTCATCATTAACATTGATTAGTATACAATATTAGTATTAAATAATTAATTAATAACATTGATTAGTAGTAGAAATCACTGTGATTATGTGATAGAAATCAAAGTGTTTCTAATCAAGATGTGATATTAGTAATTAATAGTTCATCATTAACATTGATTAGTAGTAGAAATCAATGTGATTATGTAATATTAGTATAATTAAAAACATTAATTAATAATATTACAATTAATTACTATTAGTGCTAATTTAAATAATTGATTATTAATATTATAATTAATCAAAAAATCCTATCAATTAATATTAACTACAAGATTTAATATTACTAATAAACTTCAATTATTATATTATTTTAAATTAATTATTAAGTATATTAGAGAAATAGTGCAGAATGGTAGAATGGGCATATGCCCATTCTCATATATGAATTATAGATTCAGAGAAAGAGTGCAGAATGGGCATATATACATTATCATACAAACAAACATTCTCATATAAGAATCATAAAAGAGAAATAGTGTAGAATGGGCATATGCATATGTCCATTCTCCACTATTTCTCTTTTATGATTCTTATATGAGAATGGGCATATGCCCATTCTCATATAAGAATCATAAAGAGAAATAGAATGGGTAATGATTCTTATATGAGAATTGGCATATGTCAATTCTCGTATAAGAATCATAGAAGATAAATAGTGCGAGAATATGCATATGCCCATTCTCATATAAGAACATAAAAAAGAAATAGTGCGGAATAATCATATGCCCATTCTCATATAAAAATCATAGAAGAGAAATAGTGCCCATTCACATACAAACAAACATATTGATTGCAGAATAAGAAAATGCCCATTCTCATATAAGAATCATAGAAGAGAAATAGTGCAAAATGGGCATATTTCCATTCTCATACAAACAAACATTTTTTTATCTTGTGCAGAATGAGCATATGTCCATTCTCATACAAACAAATATTTTTTTATCTTGTATTATATGCCCATGGAAAATAAATAGTGCAAGAATGGGCATATGCACATTCTCACACAAACAAACAATTTTTATCTAATCAAGATGTGATATTAGTAATAACATTGATTAGTAGTAGAAATCAATGTGATTATGTAATATTAGTATAATTTAAAACATTAATTAATAATATTACAATTAATTACTATTAGTGTTAATTTAAATAATTGATTATTAATATTATAATTAATCTCAAAAAATATTCTATCAATTAATATTAATTACAATATTTAATATTACTAATAAACTTCAATTATTATATTATTTTAAATTAATTATTAAGTATATTAGAGAAATAGTGCAGAATGGCAAAACGGGCATATGTCCATTCTCATACAAATATTTTTTTATCTTGTATTATATTCCCGTTCTCGTATAAAAATCAAATATTCGAGAGAAATAGTGTAGAATGAGCATATATCTATTCACATACAAACAAACATTCTCATATAAGAATCATAAAAGAGAAATAGTGCAGAATGGGCATATGCATATGTCCATTCTCCCCTATTTCTCTTGTATGATTCTTATATGAGAATGGAAGAGAAATAGTGCCCATTCTCATACAAACAAACATTTTGAGGGCAGAATGCTCATTCTCATACAAACAAACATCTTGAGTGAAAAATGGGTAAATTCCCATTCTCATATAAGAGAACTAGTACATAATGGGCATATGTACATTCTCATATATAAATAATTTTTTTAATCTCGTGCGAGGAATGGACATATGTTCATTCTCATACAAACAAACATTTTTTTAATCTTGTATTATATACCCATGGATTAAAAAAATGTTTTAAACATGTTTTGAATGGGCATATGCCCATTCTCATATAAGAATCATAGAAGAGAAATAGTTCAGAATGGGCATATGTCCATTCTCATACAAACAAACATTTTTTATCTTGTATTGAAAGGGCATATTCCCATTTTCATATAAGAATCATAGAAGTAAAAAGAAAAAGTGAGTAACAAGAACAAAGAAAATGAGTCAATACACAATTAGACAAAAAACATTATCTTGTATTGAAAGGGCATATGCCCATTTTCATATATGATGAGTAACAAGAACAAAGAAAATGATTCAATACACAATTAGACATAAAATTGAATGGGAATAGAATGTACAGATGCAAAATTCTTGTAAAAATAATATTATATGTAATTACATCTTGTTATGAGAATATTTAAAATGGTCAAGCAATATAGTAAGGCAATATGGAATAATTGGAAAAGTAATATATGTTATGTTAATATAATGAAGATATTTGGATGAAGTTTTTAGCAATCAAGTTTCTAATTAAATTCTATTTAACCTCTATATATTTATTTCTCACTTATAAATTCAACCAAATTTCTTCATCAATGATTCCTATAAGAGACCGAACATTTTTTATCTTGAATGGGCATCTACCCATTCAATAATAAGTTTCTAATTTAACCTCTATATATTTATTTCTCAGCTTATAAATTCAAAAAAATTCTTCTTCAATCATTCCTATAAGAGACTGGGCATCTTCCCATTCAAGATAAAAATGTTTGTTTGTATGAGAATGGGCATATGCCAGTTCTAAAACAAAGCAAAATTTTAAACAATATAATTGAATGATGATCTCTTTATGTATTAGTAAAAAAATTTAAATTTAATTTCCATATGTTGAATGGGCATCTACCAATTCTAAAACAACGCAAGATTTTAAACAATATAATTGAATGATGATCTCTCTATGTCTTAGTAAAAAAAATATAAATTTAACAAGTTTCTAATTTAACCTCTCTCTCTCTCTCTCTCTCTCTCTCAACTTATATAATATATATATATATATATATATATATATATATATATATATATATATATTTCTCACTTATAAATTCAAAAAAATCTTCTTCAATCATTCCTATAAGAAATTTGGACATCTTCCCATTCAAGATAAAAATGTTCATTTGTATGAGAATGGGCATCTATCGAGTTCTAAAAAAAGAAAAATTTAAACAATATAATTGAATGATGATCTCTCTATGTCTTAGTAAAAAAATTTAAATTTCATTTCCATATGTTGAATGGGCATCTACCAGTTCTAAAACAAAGAAATTTTTAAATAATATAATTGAATGATGATCTCTCTATGTCTTAGTAAAAACATTTTAAATTTCAAACCATGTTTTAGTAAACATAAATACATGGAAATTTAATATTAACTTGTGAAAAACTAGGAGCGGTTTACTTAAATTTTCTTTGGGTTGACGTATATTGAATTCTCATTGACATTGGCTACTATGCGTTGTCTTTAGGATTGTACATGGAAAATAGTTGGAGTAGGTGGCACCAACTTTAGAAGATCCTTCATCTACTATATTTGAGCATTGGGAAGGGATTACTACTTTTGGCCTTAGCTTGTGTGGTTTAATTTTTAAGTAGCCTTTCTTCTTGTTGTTTTTATCATCATGGTGCTTCCCTCTCTTCCTATCATTTTTCTGTGAAGTGATAGAAAAGAAATGGCATTCTTCAATTCCATTTCTTAGTTGCATCTCAAGTGGGTTTTCATAATTGATTCATCATCTGTCTGTGAAGAAATTGAACATATTCTAGGTAATGCCTATCTCGGTGACTCCAAAAGAGCTCGGGTAAACTCAGAAATTACCTCTTTTTTGTTTCCAATCTACTACTGGTTAGCCATAACAAATTATAAGTTTCTAACATTGTTAAAAAATTTTATCATGACCTCTCTTAGGGTTGGTTTAGATGAAGAACTCAAGCATTGTAATCTAAACACTTTGTCCTTGTTTCACGGTCTGATGCGGAAGGTGGTTATATCCACCATTTTTTGTTGAATGCCTTGGAGAGAGGTTAATCAATGCCTCACAAACTTCATGTAGGTTGTCATAGACTATTTTACATCAATGAACCCAGACCAACCACCTCTCAATCTTCCTAGAACTATTGATTTAACGTAGATTCATGTTCCTATTCACCCTAAGTATGTTGGTGTTTCCGCATTGCGAAAGATATGGCATCCCACCTACAGATTCATGTTAAATATTTCCACTATTAGTGTTGGTCACCGTAGAATGGATACTCGGAGTAGCTCCTTGGTTTCTTCCTCCTCCTTGGCTAATGTCAAAGTAGATCCAATCAACTAATTTAATTGTTAGTTCGGTCTTTTTCAGTAAATTAAATATGTATTTTATGGTTTGCTCTTTTTATCTCTGAGTGTTAAATTTCTTATTGACCCTATAGTTAATTACCTTAAGTTTCCATATTCTGTAAAATTAGTTAAATTATTGATCTTGTTATATTCCAATCACATGTATAAATCATCAACATACATTTATATATACATACGATGTCCCTCCTACAAATTCTGTTAAATACTACCTCTTTTGGTGGTGGTTTCCGTAGAATGGATACTCAAGGTACCTCCTTGGTTTCTTCCTCCTCATTAGCTAATATCAAAGTAGAGCCAATCGAATAATTTGGATTGTTAGTTCCGTATTTTCAATAAATTAAATATGTATTTTGTGGTTTGCACTTTTATCTCTCGAGCGTCAAATTTCTTATTGACCCTATGGTTAATTATCTTAAGTTTCCATATTTTATAAAATTAGTTAATTTTTTTATTATTTTATATTCAATCACATGTATAAATCATCAACATACATTTATATATATGTGGCATCCGGCCTACAAATTCTTGTTAAATACTACCATTCTAATGGTGGTCACCAGTAGAATGGATACTCGGGGTAGCTCCTTGGTTTCTTCCTCCTCCTTGGCTAATGTCAAAGTAGAGCCAATCGACTAATTTGGATTATTAGTTCGGTCTTTTTCAATAAATTAAATATGTATTTTGTGGTTTGCACTTTTTATCTCTGAGTGTTAAATTTCTTATTGGCCCTACAGTTAATTATCTTAAGTTTCCATATTCTATAAAATTAGTTAAATTATTGATCTTGTTATATTCCAATCACATGTATAAATCATCAACATTTCTATTAGCATAACCATGTTTTAGGTAAGTTATTTTCATTTATATTAAGTAAATGGTGATAAACAATATATTTGCAAAGATCTAGAACAAATATAAATTTAAACATTAGCATATTAACCCATTCTCAAAAACATTTTATAAATTGTAAAATTACACACACACACACACAAACACTAACATGAGAACTACATAAGGCTTGATCACTTAGGATAGTCCAACCAAAATGATTCAATTATAAACAAAGTAATATAACTACATAAGGCTTGATCCCTCTCAAGGGTATGTAGTGCAACACTTAAGTGGTTCCTATACTTGACTCCACCAAGGTTACTCCAGCCAAAATGATACAATATAACAAAAGGTTAGTCCAACCAAAATGATACAATCATAAATAAACAAAAAAAAAAAAAAAAAAAATATTATTGTCACAATGCACAACTTCCCATTCTATCTATTGTAATTCTTATATGAGAATCATCATATTATGCTCATTCAACGTTTACTAAATGTGAATGGATATATATATATATATATTGTAAGATGAGAACTGAGAACTACATAAGGCTTGATCCCTCTCGAGGGTATGTAGTGTAGAACTTGGTGGTTTCAACACTTGCCTCCACCAAGGATAGTCCAACCAAAATGATTCAATTAAAAAAAATGTAATAGAACTACATAAGGTTTGATCCCTCTCAAGGGTATGTAGTGCAACACTTGGTGGTTTCAACACTTGCCTCCACCAAGGATAGTCCAGCCAAAATGATTCAATTAAAAAAATGTGATATAACTACATAAGGCTTGATCCCTCTCGAGGGTATGTAGTGCAACACTTGGCGGTTTCAACACTTGCCTCCACCAAGGATAGTCCAACCAAAATGATTCAATTAAAAACAATGTAATAGAAATACATAAGGCTTGATCCCTCTCGAGGGTATGTAGTATAACACTTGCCTCTACCAAGGATAGTATAGCCAAAATGATTCAATTAAAAAAATGTGATAGAACTACATAAGGCTTGATCCCTCTTGAGGGTATGTAGTGCAGCACTTAGCGGTTTCAACACTTACCTCCACCAAAGATAGTCCAACCAAAATGATTCAATTAAAAAAAATGTGATAGAACTACATAAGGCTTGATCCCTCTTGAGGGTATGTAGTGCAACACTTGGTGATTTCAACACTTGCCTCCACCAAGGATAGTCTAGCCAAAATGATGAACAATTAAACTTGAGGGTATGTGATATAGCAACTACATGACTCCACCAAAGATAGTCTAGCCAAAAAATTTCAATTAAAAACAATATAATAGAACTACATAAGGCTTGATCCCTCTCGAGGGTACGTAGTGTAGCACTTGGTGGTTTCAACACTTTCCTCCACCAAGGATAGTCCAACCAAAATGATTCAATTAAAAACAATGTGATAGAACTACATAAGGATTGATCTCTCTTGAGGGTATGTAGTGCAGAACTTGATGGTTTCAACACTTTCCTCCACCAAGGATAGTCCAGCCAAAATGATTCAATTAAAAATAATGTGATAGAACTACATAAGGCTTGATCCCTCTTGAGGGTATGTAGTGCAACACTTGGCGGCTTCAACACTTGCCTCCACCAAGGATAGTCTAGCCAAAATGATTCAATTAAAAAAATGTGATAGAACTACATAAGGTTTGATCCCTCTCGAGGGTATGTAGTGTAGCACTTGGTGGTTTCAACACTTGCCTCCACCAAGGATAGTCAGCCAAAATGATTCAATTAAAAATAATGTGATAGAACTACATAAGGCTTGATCCCTCTTGAGGGTATGTAGTGCAAACACTTGGTGGTTTCAACACTTTCCTCCACCAAGGATAGTCTAGCCAAAATGATTCAATTAAAAATAATGTAATAGAACTACATAAGGCTTGATCCCTCTCGAGGGTATGTAGTGCAACACTTGGCGGTTGCAACACTTTCCTCCACCAAGGTTAGTCCATCTAAAATGATTCAATTATAAAATAATAATAATAGAACTACATAAGGCTTGATCCCTCTTGAGGGTATGTAGTGCAACACTTGGATGTCACAATGAACTGCTTCCCATTCCTTCCCATGTTAAAATAAAGTAAATATAATATGTTGAACTTAAATTTATTTATAATCTTCTTCAATTAGATATATAAGATATTTCTATTAGTTATACATGAGAATGAGAAAACTTGTCTCTATTCTTATTCTATTAGTTATGTATGTGAATGGGCATCTTCCCTTTTAAAGATGAAAAGATGAACAAATAAAGTAGAGAGTAAAAGTAGCATAAACATTTTCTTTATTCTTATTCTATTAGTTATGTAAAGAATGGAGCATCTGCCTTTTAAAGCTGAAAAGATGAACAAATCTTCCAATTCTATTCAAAGGGTATGTAGAGCATAATTTTCCCATTCTAAACATCTAATATATCTGAATCTATTACCCCATCCAAAATGATATAATTATAAACAAGAACTTGAGCCATGATTTTAAATATTTCCTATTTTGTGCAAGTTTCAGGATGGGGTGTGAAAAACATGACCTTTTCTTCGACAAGGAATATTCAACCAGCATAGTCACAATAGAAGTTTATCATTTAATCCTGAATATGTGATTATCATTTAATCTAAATATGTGATTCATGTTGATGTTTGGTAATGCAAGACCATTATGTGCTTGAATCACATCTTTAGGATGAAATGCATCTCTTTATTAATATCTTGATGCTTCACTTTATCTTTAACGCTTCACTTCATCTTAAGAACCAAATTATTCACTTCTATTACTATAATCTTCAATATGATGAGAACTACATAAGGCTTGATCCTCTAGAAGGTATGTAGTGCAGCACTTGGCTCAGCTAAGGATAGTCCAACCAATATGGTATAGTTATAAAAACTTAAATAGAGTAACCTTCCCATGTTAAAAGAATGTAAATATAATATGTTGAGCTTAAAATTATATCTATTCTACTTGTATTAAATTAGATATATAAAATATTTCTATTAGTTATACATGAGAATATTTTTCTATTAGTTATATGTGAGAATGGGCATTTGCCCTTTTAAATCGGAAAGGAGCTTAAAATTATATCTATTCTACTTGTATTAAATTATAATTAAATATATTAGTTATACATGAGAATATTTTTATTAGTTATATGTGAGAATGGGCATTTGCCCTTTTAAATCAGAAAGGAGCTTAAAATTATATCTATTCTACTTGTATTAAATTAGATATATAAGATATTTCTATTAGTTATACATGAGAATGGGCATCTTCCCTTTTCACTCCACTTTCCCATTCTAATAACTCTAAAAAATTATGAATTGAAGATAAATTTTCTTCTTCTAATAGTTATGTTACATGAGAATGTGCATCGTCTCATTCAATATTAACAAACAATTATATCACATGAGAATGGGTATCTTACCCATTCAAATAAAACAAAACAAGAAAAATATTTTTTTTAAAAAATGTAAAGTTTTCATGAGAAGATTTTCCCATCAATGTTACACTACTATAAACAAACAATTATATCACATTTTATAAAAAAATTATCATTCAAAGATTTTGATAGATGTAATCATTACTATAAAATAATAATTTTAAAATGAAAAAACTTATCATGCATAGATGCAATCATTGAAAAAGAATAGAGTTTAAAATGAAAAAACTTATCATGCATAGATGCAATCATTGAAAAAGAATAGAGTTTAAAATGAAAAGTTGAACATTATCGCAACTTGTTACTTTTTATAAAAAATGTTTAGTCTACGAAAGAATATTTTGATATATATTACACTAAAAAAAATTGTAACAACAAAAAATGGCTCTTATTACCACGACCCCATACAAGGAAATTCCATTTATTGATAGTGTAGATGACTATGGAAGAAGGGATGAAGCATGGTTCATTGAAGTTCACACCCCTGATAATTATTACAATGATTTGTGGTTGTTTCATTCCTTGGGAGACAATGCACACTAGTTGACATTCTTATGAGCATAAAGTGTATAACAAATACAATTGTATCTCTTTAAGTGGAAAAAGTGGACAATGCATCGAAAAAATGCTTACTACATAAAATGGAATTACATGTTTCTCTTTACAAAAATATGGCATGGAAAAGTCTTCCAACAAATAAAAAGATTCATGTTATAGTTATGGTTGGAAAATCGAGCCATACACTAAAGGGGACAAGAGTGGTGTGCACAATAGTGAAGCTATTTTGTGTAGGAATTGTCATTGTATTCAAAATGCTATATCAATATGCATTCACTTCATCTATTTCCACCACTTGAATATGGATAAGGAAGTGGGCCAATGAAAATTACATTAATTTTTTTACCATGCTTAGAAGAAAAAATTATCTAAGATGGAAAAAACATTTCAAAATCACACTTTCAAGAGGTGAAGTGATCTACAAAAGAGAAAACATTATTAAAATAAGCTCAAACTAAATTTAAAAGAAGTCAATCTACATTATCTAAAGAGCTTGATATTTTTTATTTGAAGAAAATTCATTCAAAATTGATATTGGTCATTTCCATGTAGCTCCTACAAAATACCAATATAGATCACTTGATTAATCAAGTGTCAGTCTCCTTGTGCACTCTATGTTGTGCAACCATGTACCTCTTCAATGGGATGTAATTTTGCTCCCTTTAAAAAAATCTACTAGTGATATTTTTACATGGAGTTTGAGCATGAAATTCATGACATAGAAAATCATTTCTATATTATTGATGGCCAACATACAATTGAAGCCCAAAAAAAAATCCTTGCAAATTCTGAGTTTTCATTTGTTCATGATAGAATCAAACAAAGTATCTATTATTTGTCTTCCAAAGCAACAACAAAACAAATAATCAATATTTTAAAGCAACAGAATATGAAAACAAAACATGGGTGAAAACAATATTTATTGACTCACTATACAAAGCCAGGTCAAGGTGGATCTCAAAGAAGAGACCAAAACGTGTTGGTTTTGGTCACGAAAAGTTAGAGGACTGGAAGGTATTTATAAATTGTATTAATTTTTTTACATAGAAAGTAATTTACATTATTTCTCATAGAATGCTAAACTAATAAAATTTATTTTAATGTCACATGCATAGTCATTCGAAAGGAAAATTTTGCATATTTTTGGGAGGGGAAAATTAGAAAATTTGAATGATAAACTTGCATTTCTTGTACTCCCATATGAAATTTGGGATAAGTGGGTTTTAGTTTTTGATTTGTATGCCAATGGTGGGTTGCCTTGTAGCCCAAAAAAAGCTACAGACCCAGATTTCAAGCCAAATTCATTAGATATGCTTACACCATTAGACTATTCAGATGCATGAAAGGTATGACAGATGAAGAATTAGATGTCCTTGCAGATAAATGCATTAATGGTGAAGTGTGGTTCAAAGATGAGTATGGTATTAATGTTATTTTTCTGAAAGATTACTGCAAAAGAGTAAAGCAGGGTAGAGCAACAAGAGCCAAAGTTATGTCTTATATGCTGGCAAGAGTTCCAGAATACGTTGCTCAAATAGGATGTAATGAATTAAATGTGATTGAAAAATTTTTGATCCATGAGTCACATTTTTCTCAGCTATGTCAAGATCTTAGAGAAGAGAAGAAAAAATTGAAAAGGAAAAAAACACCATTAGGGGAAATAAATTTGCCAAATTATTCAAAACCTGTTATTGAACTACTTGAATTATATGTGACTTGTGGATAATAAAAACTCTCAACCAAGGATTTCAGATACATATGAATTCACTTGTCAATGTTCTTATCCTTTTTTTCTTAGTAGAACATTGAGAGGTTTAGAATTCCATTTACCGCCACTCACTGTAGAAGTCGTAATTGTTGATTTTTGTAATCTTGTGAGTATTTTCTAAAAAATGATATTGTTGAGATTCTCTATGTCATTGGGGCAATATAATGATTTGTGTCTATGTCTTTATTCTTCCAGTAGACAAGCTAGCTTATTTGATATTGCTATAAAAATATACATGAAAAAAGTAAAAAAATCACCAATAATTTCATAAGGATGTTACAGAGTTTTGAATGCAGAACATGCATTTAAAGGATGTCAGTGATTTTTACTATATATGGTGTTCATAATTCAACCTATGTATGGAGATGTGGAAGATGTTACAAAGTGGACCTAGATTGGCAACATTCAGAGCCCTTGGATATTATCAACTTGAATGAAATTGGAGTTGCCATCCCTGAACATCCTTTCAAATGTGAGAGATCAGTGCATTTTTGGGAGCACATGATTGAGAGATGTAACACTAATGTGTCCCCTATATTAATATTATACGGTGGAACAAATGCATTAAAGGAAACACATAATACAAATAGGTCCTCACTTATCTTTATGGTGGAGAATCACAAGCAGGAGAGCATGATCCAACACTATTATAAATGTCTAACTATGCCTCCAAGTAAATAGCCTCTATGATTTTTGTGTTCTTTTCATTATACTCATTCCTTCTCATATAGTTTTCTCCTAAGCTCAATATATTCTTAACAATCATTCATGAACATTTTATATTAGAGTTAGAAATATTCTAATTTTTTTAACCACTTCCTTTATAGAAAGTTCAATATTGCATGTATTGATCTGAATCATGGGTAGAGTTAGAAACAATCATTCCTATGTTAGATATATTTTGAATACAATCATTCATGATGTTAGATATATTCTGAATACAATCATTCCATTGAATTTTTATATTAGAGTTAAAAATATTCTAAATTTTTTAACCACTTCCTTTTTAGAGGATTTATAATGAATTTTTTAACCAGTTCCTTTATAGAGGTCTTATAATGATTAAGTTCAATATTTCATGTATTTAATGGGCATATGTCCATTCTATTAGAGTTAGAAATATTGCATGTATTGAATGATTATAATGAATTTTTTAACCACTTCCTTTATAGAGGTTTTATAATGATTAAGTTCAATATTGCATGTATTAAATGAGCATATGTCCATTCTATTAGAGTTAGAAATATTCTAAATTTTTTAACCACTTCCTTTATATAGGTTTTATAATGATTACGTTCAATTAAGTTCAATATTGCATGTATTGAATGATTATAATGAATTTTTTAACCACTTTCTTTATAGAGATTTATAATTATTAATTTCAATATTACATGTATTGAATGGGCATATGTCCATTCTATTAGAGTTAGAAATATTATGAAGCCTAAAGCCTTAATGGGACGGGAAATGAAACCAGATGATAATAACATCTCTTTCATACAAACAAAAATTTATGCAACATTTTATTCTTCTTTAGTGATTCTTAAATGAGAACATGTATCCACTAAGTGAATACAATATTGAACAGGTATTATAGTGAATAGGTATCCACACGATGAATACAAGATAGATCAGGTATCCCTAATTAAGTGAGAATGGACAATAGTTCATTGTTTACAATTTTACTTTATATTCTAAGTATTTATGTTCATTGGCAAAATATTTTTTAGCCCTTGCAAATGATCATGAGTGGAGCACAAAGCACAAGCCATGAGGTTAATCCATTATAGGTTCATTATTTATAATTGTTACTTTATATTCTAAGTATTTATGTTCATTAGCAAAATTGTTGATGAGCCCTAGTAAATGATCATGAGTGGAGCATAGAGCACAATCCATGAGGTTAATCCATTACATGAAGATATTATTCTGTTAATATCATGATTATGGGTGGAGCATAGAGTCACAAGCCATGAGGTTAATCCATTACAGGAAGATATTGATCCTAACAATAACATGATGCCAGCCAACCAAGAAAATGTTACCCAAAAAACACACAACTAATGGTGATTGATACTGAAGCTACATTAAACCCTTCACCATCAATTATGATAGGTTGTTCACGAACATGTATCAAGTATTATTTAAAATTTAATAATATTTTTTACTTGTCGATATTAGTTTGGGTCAATTTGATAAATATATCATAATTGTAATTTTTATGTGTAGATATAACTAGAGAGAATTCAACAAATATATGAAAAAGAAATAGGTAAAAATATTAATCTTTTTTATTTTTCAATATTAGTTGGAATCAATTTGATAAATATATCCTAATTTCAATTTTTATGTGAAGATTCAGCTGGAGAAAATTTAGAACAAACAAACAGATGTAAAGAAATAGGTAAAAATATTTTTGAAATATTATTATCGTATTTGAAATACATACAAGTTAATAATGAAGTTTAATATTTTTTTTTTGCAGTGCCTCCAAAGAAACATTTGCTTGTTCTTGAATTAGAAGAATTGTTAGTTCAAAATCATACTTCTAAAAAGGAAAATACATTTCAATTGAACAATGAGCACCTCCTACCACGAATGTCTATTACCCAATTTCTAACTTCTATGTTTAAAGAGTTTCATCAAATAACATTGGTCATCTACGTTGGATACAAATGCTAGTGTAGAAAAACTAGCAAAAAATTGTTACTCTCAGCTAAAGTGGATGTGAAACCTTTTTTTTGTTGGGGTACAGAGCATTGCAAAAAAGAGGGAGACAAATTTATTAAAAATTTGGAAACAATTTGGAAGACACCAGAATTTCCATACAAATGTGAAACTATATTGTAGTTAATGTAGACAACAAAGGGGTTCCTGAAGAAATTTTTTTGGTGTCTCCAAAGGTTTTGAGAAAGACTTTAAAAATAATAAGTGGCTTATGTCTGACTTGTTTACTCAACTAGTTGTGATACGGGTTGTAGATGATGTAAGAGACATCTTAAAGGGATGTTCTCTATTTCAAACAACAGTGGAACAAATGAATATATAAAATTGTGTTTATTACATTTTTGTAGTTCTTTTTCCATTTTCTATTTGAAGTGATTACTATATACTCTTTAATAAGATGTTATTGATGGTTATTAGTATGTAATGCTCAAAATATGTTTATTAATTTTTTTAGTTTTTGTTCACATTTCATCCAAATGATGTGATTAGTAGATAATGATAAATTAGGATGTTATTGTAGTTTACCTTTTAATGCTCAAAACTAACTTTGATAGGATTATACAAAAAGAAAGTAATTATCAATAAAATCAGATAATATAATCTATGATTTAATTTATTGAAAAAGAGTTTTGTTATTGGTTGGTTTTTCAAATCTCGTTTTCTATGGAAATAAGTTATTAGTTTTGGGGGTAGAGGAATTTCTCTTTGGAGTTCTAGGGATTTCTGAATTTAGATCACTAACCATACAACCAAAATTTACATATGCATGCTACCGATACTTCAATCATACTTTTAGCCCTGAATTGTTGAGGATAGCATGACAACATTTTGATATTGGATTGTGGTTTACATACCTGCATTCAAGAGAATGACATGCCTTCATTCAAAAATTTGATTGGCTAAGAAATATTGAATTCATTTTTTTGGGGCATATCAGAGTGTGAAATTAGCAAATTAAAATTTAAGATTGAAGAAGGGGAATATTGTGTCCTATTTACAAAAAAACATGCAAAAGGTTCTTGACAAGTACACCCAAATATATGGAGCAAAAACATATTGTTCATAGGTGAAACAAAATGTTTTGTTCATGACATAATTGAGGCACTTTTATTTGGATTGCCTTCTAGCTGGAAATTTGATGGCACAATGCATTGTGATAGAAAAAATTTCACACACTTATGTACCTAGTTGAATCATGTGGGTCCACACCCAAATTTATGTCGTTCTTTAGAAATATTTAAAAAACAATTATTGGGATTGATTAAGTGTATTTTATATGTAGTGTCCACTCCTCTTCAACATTGATATTACTATGATTCGATTACTTTGGATTGGAGCCATAGACATTGTTATCATATTTGATATTTAGACATTGATAGATGGACATTGTTATATTTGATTAGCCTATTTGATAGACAGTATGGATGTTTTAGTCTTATGACATGATGTGATTTACATGATGGATTATATGCATGGATTGACATATCAGTATTTGATGATCTAGAGTTACTACTGTACTGACACATTAGATTTGATATATAGATTTTGCTAGATGATTTAGTTAGTTTTTTTATCTTATTGTTAATTGATGAATTGATAGAATCGAAATATTTGGAATTGTGAACAATTGATGAATTACTTGATTTTAGAAATGGTTTAGTTATGATATTTGATGATGTGAATTGATATGTATATGTGTGTGTTTTATTATCTTGATGTTGTTAATATGGCCACGAGGTTAAAAAGGTATTATTTTGATTTTTATAGGAAATTGTAACACAACAAACAAAAGGGGATAGGAGACCAATAGTGAAGGAATTTGGGGTATTGGCAATAGGTCACCTTGGCAACTTATGTAATTGTATGTTGTTTTTGTTGTTATATGGTTAGGAGGTCCCCATTTGGGGGTGGCCTCAAATGTGACCTTGGGTAAATATGTTTTCCTTTTTGTTTATTTATTTTGTGATTATTTGTATTATTTTAGTATTGTGAGTCACCTTTATTATTTTTGTTAAAGTGCTCCATTTAAGTTGATTAAACTTGATTAATTAGTGTAATTTAGGATGTGACCAAAGGGAGTATTTAATGTGGGTAGGTGGTTCTTGATTTATGTTGGATTTGAAAGGATTTTATTACTTTTGAGTGTTGTGTACTCAACCTTGCATGTCAAATTCAGATTTGGGCTTAAGGGCCATTTTTGGAGGCTTGTGGGACAAGTTAAGTTTGTCCCACACCTCTTAATTTCACCTACCAACTACCCCTATGGGTTAAGGGGTCAAAAATAGACCCCATTATGTGATTGTAAGAGAAAAATGTGCTATTTATTGCACTTTCTTACATATGTTTTAATTTTTTCCTTTAGAGGTGTGGGTTTGAGTTTGAGTGTGTAAGAGGGTTTTCATTCCCTCAACCACCAATTTATTGTGCTTTGGGGATTGGGTTTTACCATGTGATGTGGAGTGGAGGAGAAATGATGTGGCATCCTACATGGAGCCACATCACCTCTCCCTCCTCTCTTTTCTATTTATTCAAGTTTGTTTGATGATTTGGGGGTTACTTGTTTTATTTGGACTCTTGCATTTTGGGAGAAGATTTCTTTTGGAGTTCTTATTTAAGATTTGGAGTTGGATTGTGCTTTCTTGGGACTTGAAAAAATCTTGGATTTGTACTTGTGGATTTGATACTCTTTCAATGGAAAGGTAGGGACTTCACCCATGTTTTCTTATTGCTATCTTGTTGTGTAAATGATTGTGAATGGATGATTGTTGCATGTTTGTGATTTTGGGAAATAGAATGGCCTTTAGGTTGTGTAGGAGAAAATGGAAATGGGGATATTTTGGAGGGAGGAATAAGAGTATTATTGTTTATTTGGGAGGGAGTTGGGTTGGGGTGTCCCACCTTGTAGATAAGTGAAATTTTTGCTTATCTTGTATGTTTTATTGAGGGAGGCATAAGAGTTGTTTTTGAGGGAGGAATAAGAGTCTTGTGGTTATGTGATTGAGTTTCTTGGAGGCTTTAAGGTGGGCACCCAAACCCTTGGGAGGAATAAGTAGATCCCCATGTTCCTTTCTCTTTCTTGGCTTTAGTATGGAGCCTTTGTGCTTGGGAACTTGCATGTTTGTTGTGATTTTGGTATTGTGTTTATTGTGTTGAGTGTCTTTATTAAATGTGGTTATGAAAGCCATATAAAGTTTCCAATAGTTTTCTTATATCCTTTATTGTTTCATTTTTGGGCCTCGGGGGCCAATGAGAAAAAATCCTCATTGGATTATTGGTTAGGTGTAGAGTATTGTCAACTCCCATATTTTTTTGTTGTGTTTTGGATTTGTAAAATATGGTGGAGCTCAAGTGAAGATTTGTTCTTAGTAGAAAAATTAATAAATATCCTACATGTAAAATATTTACCATGTTGTCCCCACTCAAGTGGAGGGCTTGTAACTTGCATTTTAAATGTTAAAAACTTATTTTTAATTTTTGTGAAAGATTGGTTTGTATTAAACATTCAAAATGTGTGGGTTTTGGAAAGTAAGAAAAGAAAATGATATTGTTACTATGAAATCTAATCAACTTGTATATTTTACCAAGAGTGTATGGAATGAAAACTTGTATTTTAAAAGGGTTAGTTCTTGTAAAAGGAAACTATCAAATCTTACATTATTTAGATGAAGTAGAAAATTTGAAATGGGTTTGAAATGGAAATGAAGTTCTTTTCAATCTAAGATTATTTTATTGCCTCCAAATTGTGATTTGTTTCATTTTAAAAGATCAGTGTTCTTGTTGAAATTACACTTGTTTTCTTAAAATGGATGTCATATATTTGTTATGAAAGAAATGAAATAGTTTCTAGTTCTAATTGAAAAGAAGGCACATTAAAAGTATTGAAATTATAGTCAATCTCATATGAAATTATAAGAAAAGGGAAATAGACATTTAGTGTTTTAAACTTTGAATGTATTCTACACACACACACACACACACACACACACACACACACACACACACACACACACACACACACACACGTATATGTATATGTATATGTATGTATATACATATATATATATGTATATGTATATGTATGTATATATATATATGTATATACATACATATACATATACATATACATACATATACATACATACACACATACATACATACATATACATATGTATATGTATATGTATATACATATACATATACATATACATTTGTGTGTGTGTGTGTATGTATATGTATATGTACACACACACACACACACACACACACACACACACACACACACACACACACACATATATATATATACATACATATACATATGTATATGTATACATATATACATATTATAAATTTATATATATTAGATATATTATAATTATCTATTTCTTATATTACCATTTTCGAAATATTGTAAAGTCGCATGGCTTAATGTTAAAAGGGATTAATATGAAATAAAAATTATAAAAAGAAAAGAAAAATAAATTTGTTGAATCGTGGCCCATGACTATGTTTGGGTTTAGTATTATTGTTTGGGAAAGGGGGAGGTCGAGACCCCACCCCATATTAATATGGGATGGGGGTGGGGTCGACGACCACCCCCAAGTTTTGCACTCTGCCACTTTTAACAATGAAGGACGAACTCCTAACATATGCAGATGAGTATATATTAATGTGGACTATAAACAAACCCTAGAAGAGGGTTAGAATTGGAACACGCCATAAAAATGTGTATCCATCCTTGAGCTTGAGTATACTTCCATGGCCTCCACTCTCCTTCTTCTCCCAAACCTAAAAATGAAAATGAGAAAATAAGCCAAAAGAAATGAATAAGATATTTTCATAAGGATGTTTAGGGTTAGTTGAATACCTAGATCCAAGGGCTCTAAATGAATCCATCTAATGGTTGTGATTCAACCCTACAAAAGTTAGGTGAGTAGATGTTTTTAAATAAAATGTATGTGTAACTTGTGAATGGGGCCACTAAAGGGGTGTTAGGATGTAGGATTAAAATGTGACCTTTATTGTTTAGTTTGGTGAATTTTATAAAGGCCTTGACTTTTGAAGTTAATTAAATTAAATTTACACAATGATAACTAGACAATGTTTATAATAGGGATTAAATTATATTTGAACTAAATTATATGGTTAGGGTAAATGAGACCTTAACCTTAGGATGTTAAGTCAATAAATGACATTAGAAATATAATACTAAAATAAATAAATAAATAATGTAATAAGGGTATTTTAGCCAATGACTTGTAAGGGTTAATTAACGAAATTTAACGAGAACCTTGGAAGGGGATTTAAGCCTAAAATGTTGAATTAAAATATTATTAATTAAAACAAAATAATTATTAACCTAGAAATAATTAAATCTAGTTGAAGGTTATCCGTTGCAACCCGTTTTATAACAAAAATATTTTGTAAATTCTCCTAACTAATCATTAGGTTTTGTTATGGGTTTTGTGCGGGAAAAATGTGGGTGTTACATGATACCATTATGTTGATTAATATATATAGATAAATTTAGTTTATTTTTGTAGTCTTTCTCATAAAAATTCAATCATATATGGTTTTTTAGTCTATTTCATAACAATGAATTTATTACCATCATTTTATACAAAAAGAATTGTGACTTGTATTTTCATCATAACAACACATTTCCACGAATACTGAGCTTGATTGTGTGTACTTGTTACTATTGTGTTGATTAATAAATATAAAATATATTTTTAAGTCTATCTCATAAAATAATATAAATATTGATTTATTTTTGTAGACTATCTCTTAAGAATTCATTTATTACCATCATTTTATGTTGTATGTATTTCATAACAACACATTTCCAACCTTCATTCTATGCAAATAAATCCATGTTATAGTTAAACATTTGTCAATTTTTTATTGATATCATAAATTAGAAGCAATAATAGATAAAAATATGTAAAATATACAACATGTAAATGCGCACGACCCCATAATTAATATAAACCACATCCAAAATTTTCATTCTTTCTATATTAAGCTTATGAGAATGGGAATATGCCCATTCTCATCATAATAATAAAATCTTTGTTATGAGAATATGCCCATTCTCATCAAGATAAAAATATTTGTTAGTATGAGAAATGACATATGTCGATTCTTATCACAACGATAAAAATTCTCAAAGACAATAATAAAACTCTTTTTGTATAAGAAAGGGCATATGCCTATTCTAACCATTCTACCTCATTGAAGCAATAATAAACTTAATCATATTTGTATCACTATAAAGGATGTGAGAACGGGCAATTTCCCATTCTAAAACAAATTAAATACTACCTATATTTTTCTTTTATGATTCTTATATGATAATTAACATATTCCCATTCAATAGAAGATAAAAATGTTTGTTTGTATGAGAATGGACGACATAAGTATTTTTATGATTTGTAAAGATATAAATGTATTAATTATTCCAATAAGTATTTCCTATTTGTACTTAAAACTTGTAAACACCTAAAATGGAAATCCCTCATACATGATATATAATTCCAAAAATCCCCATTTTGGATTCCAATACTAGCCAAATCAAATTCCAAAAATCCCCTTTTTGGATTCCAATAATAACCAAATCAAATTCCGATATTTGGTATAATATTTAACCAATATAGCTGATTTTAGTTTTTTAATCTAGATTATAAAATGTCCAAATTTAACGAAATTATGGTTGAAGGTGTTACGTATAAGAATTCTAGGTAAGTTTAAGGAACTTGGGGTGCATCAGACTTAGACCCCCAGAATAAGTCATTTTTAAGAAATCTTTCGATTCCAAAGAAGGATAGATAGAAGATACACCAACAAAAGGTAGAGACAAGTGGACCAATCAAAGTGAACTCGCTTAGTGATTATATAATGACCTGAAAAATGGACACATGGTAGCATTCGCCTTAATTTTGAGAGATGGATCCTGGGAGGAGGTGAAGTCCTCGAACCGAGCCAAATTTTTAAAAAATAATGCTTGCCCCTCCCCTTGCAACCAAATAAAGTAGATAGAAAGGAAATATTTCTCTCACCTCATAACAACAGGTATTTTGTGGAATCAAGTTCATGGAATAACCGAGATTTAAAACAAATTTGACATTCACAGTAGTACAAAAAGTTACAAACACTTAGGAAAAAAACATGTAATACACGAAGGAAACACAACGACAAATCAAAGAATGCCACATTATAACTTCTAAAATAACTGCAGAACAATTGATGAAGACAACAACAAAATGTTTCAAATGAGGAAAATTTCTCTGATACCAAAATGCGACATGAATTTTTCCAGATTAATACAATAAAGATAATGAAGTACACTTCTATATAAAAGTTCTAGTTGTTTATGAATATGAATTTAAATTTTCATTCAACATGTCAAAAGATATATATAAATTTGGCTTCATAGATGTGAAAATATAATTTTATTAAATAAAAGAAGAGTTATAAAATTGAATACATATTTGGTAAGAGGGTAAGGAGGACTGTGTATTTCTCAATGTATCCCTAGGTGGTGACCAAGATCCATCACCTCAAGCTATGACCAAATTATACAGAGTAATTAATCAATTAAAACATCTTTTTCCCTAGCCAGCCAGAACCATCTTGGGTTATACTTTACGTCTCTTAAGTTAGGAAACCCTTTAAGAATTTCTCTCTCCAATGCCCATCACTTGCCTTCACCTGAGACCACCTAAAAACTATTGAGAAACTCTGAAAATATTTGTATGTCTATGTATCTAATTTCCTTCCTCAACCGGGTTTAAATAATCCTTTGTATGGGTGGTTTGGTAACTAACACACCCCTTCATAACAAAATTTACAATGAATTACATAACTCCCATAACGGGTCTATAATCATGAATTAAACCCTCCTTTTAACAAGGAGTTCAAGAACTTTTCTCTCTCTTTAATCATCCCATTTGAAGGGATTCCATGTACATAACTCCACCCTATTAAAAAGGGGGTCTTTTTTTCTTTAACCTTTGAAAAACATGTTTAGAACAAAAATTTTTTAGATTCAATTTATTTGACTTCGGAATTTTTCATATAACACAAATAAAAGGTAAAAATAACACATGAACAAAAAAGAAACCCTACCATAAGAATAATACGAAAGGGTTTTAATAAAAGGCAAGAATTTTTCATATAACACAAATAAAAGGTCAAAAATAACACATGAACAAAAAGAAATCCTACCATAGTAATACGAAAGGGTTTTAATAAAATACAACCGTGTATGTCTTAAATAAATACGTATCTCACAATATCTCAAAGATATTTTAAAGAAATCAATATCTCAAATCTATGTTTAGGAACGACTCTCAATTTTTGAATCATTTTGTTGGATATGTTTTCTAAAATTTATGGTGAAATTTTTAAAGCAAATAGGCCTTTTCATTTCTTTTGTGATAGAAAAAAAGGGGGATATGTAATAAAAACTAAAAAAACACATGGAAGTTATCCCTGCAATTTTTTTTTTTGCCAAATAAATAATTTCTTTTTCAATAAAATCACTTTACAAATGGCAAAAACAAATAAGGATGATGAAATTTTTTCTACATAACTGCAAAATACTCATTGAACATCAACTCGCCACTACAATTCAAGAAGTAATGAAGCGCGTGTGGCAAAAAGGAAAATTACTAAAGGTTAAAATATAACAACACAATGGATGAGAAATAAGAATGAATGTGAGGGAATATTTGAAGTTATGAGTTTGCAATGTTTTTCATAAGGCAATGTCCAATGTATACTATGCATTGATCAACCATTCAATGACATAAATGTCTTAAAATAAAAACTTTTAAATCACGTATGAGCAAACGAACGAAAGCCCCAATTTAAAGTGTAAAAGGAAAATGTTCTAATAAAACACATTTGACAAATTGAAATAAGACACAAATCCTTCAAATAAAAAAAATAGAGACTCGGCCATCATATACATAAAAAAACTTTAAACCCAAAACGTACCTTCCATAGAGAACCAACTAGACACGTTGACAACAATCCCACAAACCACCCGATTATAAACACGCAGCTTCCGACCATGAAAGAAGTCATGTCAAAAACAACAAGCAAAAGGCCCACACAAGAAAAACATTCTCTAATCACAAATAACACAATTTAAACGATGTTTGGCCAAATGCACACAAACACGCAGGTAAGTGCAACAAGTTGGTGGACAAAAAAGGGGTCATGTTAACGTCATATTGCGAAAAATAGCAAAATATCAACTTGTAGGGATTATTAGCAATACCCGCACTCAAAATTAGAAAAATTTATATAAATATGAATCGTAGCATCTGAAATATAGTTTCTAAACTACTACAAAAATTTAAAATTGGATAAGTTTAGCTATATTAAACACTCAAAATTATATGACTTGTTTTTTTTTTTGAAAAAACCTATAAGATCAGTAGTCCATTTGCCGCAATTTGGATGACCAAATCTTGTTTTTTTTTCCTTAGGTGAAAATTTAGATGTCATTTTCTATCTTAGGATGGATTTTATTTTGTATTTTTTATGATTTTTCCATGAAAGTGGTTTGAAATTTTTATAAAATGGATCTCTTTCCGTTTTCCCGCCATAACTATATCAAAAATATTGAAAAATATATATATATATATATATATATATATATATATATATATATATATATATATAACTTTGTATATAATTTTTCCACGCTTTAGATGGTATAATTTTTATCACATTTTGATAAGCAAAACAAAAGTTGAAGTCTTAAACATAGACATGAACATTCACGGAAAAAAATCTATTAAAAACCTATTGTTAGTAAAAATTAGAAAATGATATTTATCTTATTCTATTCACTTTAAAATAAATATTTCTACGAAGCTAACAATATCCCCTACGTGATGGAACCATTTTTGTAAATTTTTTTAGTTTTTCAACATAGTTCAAGTCTCGTGGAATAGAAAATTTGAATTTTTGACCTTTTACATGCCATAATGACCTCCCATAGCTTTGGTTGGGGAAAAAAATATTTTCTCGAGCCTTAGGGTCGGATTTGATGATACAGATAGAACCACGATCGTGGTTTTGATAACAAGCACCAAGATCGCGCTTTATAAACCTGCAATCATGGTTTATAAAGCATGATCACGGTTCTTAAATCATATTTACACACATCCCAATGTTAAAATTACCATGTGATTTTTACTTTTTGACCTTACTGTATGAATTACTGCAAAATTTTGTCACTTTCTGCATGTTTTTCTTATCACCGGAAACAAAACATCATGGGAGACAAGAAACGAAGTCAAAAAAGGAAGTCATTAAGTAAAAAAAATTAGAAAAATTAGAGGAAAACAAATTTTAAAATGCTTTGAGCAAATGTGGAATCTTCGTGAATCAAGAAAAGGTTCATCTTTAACCCCTACTATTGTAATAAATAAGAAACCAGTAAAATTTCTACTATCAATGTCAAAGTTGAATTAAATACTCATGATGAAGATGTTTTTATGTCATTTTGAAGAAGAATTAAATATTCTTGATGTAAATGATGTTCAAATTGAAGAGACAATGAAAATGTGAATAAGGAAATTCAGTTAAAACCGTAGACAAGAAAAATTTGATAAAAACACCTCCTAGAATTTTACGTAAGAAACCTAATTATTTTATTGAAATTGATGAAAACATTTTGAAACCAATGTCTGACAAACTTTCTAAACGAAAAATCAGAAGAAAAGCCAATCAAATTTAGGATAATCATTTTGAAATTTTAAATGATTCCCAAATATGTCGATTATTG
This sequence comes from Taxus wallichiana var. yunnanensis, assembly GCA_018340775.1. Lineage (NCBI taxonomy): Eukaryota > Viridiplantae > Streptophyta > Pinopsida > Cupressales > Taxaceae > Taxus > Taxus wallichiana. The sequence continues at coordinate 337,492,239 of CM031239.1, read as the reverse complement.
GTTAGTTTGATGAAATTGATTAAAATGAGACCTACATTAAACACCTTAGGATTGACAACATCTAATATATGTGATCAAACATCTACAATTGTTGAAAACCTTCATGATGCATATCATATTGTTGGTGTCAACAGATGCACTAGGGATAGTAATATTGTGCGTCGTGTACTTGCTAATAGTGTTATAAGTGAATCAATAAAAAACAACGTTTGATTAAGTAAACAAGTTGAATTTTAAAAGTTAATCGAAAAAATGTAATGAAAGAAATTAAAATACGTAATATCCTTCAATCACTCAATAACACTAATTTTTAGGCATTTTCTACTAGAGCACCATGTAAGGACAAAGGTAAATATGATGTTATAAGAGAAGTTGTTATTTAATTTTTGCATGATAACACTAGAGTTTCACCTAATATAAGATATTTTGTAAAGCAGAGAGTTGGTTCTACTAATCGCGAACCACATCCAAAGCATTTCTTAGATATGAATCAAACTCAATTTTTTCGTAAGTTTGAACAAGAGCATATAGAAATTAAAATTAGTCAAAGTTTTTTTGAAATGTTGAAACCATTCTATGTGAAAATCAACCACACTCACACAACTTGTTGTTGTAGGAAACATGTTGAATTTGTGATGCATTATGATAAATTTTTACGTATTCGTTTCTATTTTTCATTCTGAAACTATGTTATCGGAATGTGGTGCTCAAGTTCCACCGATATCTTCCAAGGATTTCATTCCTACGATATTTTGTGAAAGAGAAGTTGGACAATTTTTTAGAGTCAAGATTGTTTAGATGGAAGTTGTGGTACATGCAGCGGATTACCTAAATTGGAAAGTTACATCCATGAGTAAATCAAGGTGCAATAGGACATAATTTAGTTGATTTTGATTAATATAAATCAATACCATACCAGTTGAAAGATAAAGAGGAGTCTAAACTATCTGAGCCAGTTATAGAACATATGCCTGTTTTTCAATTTATGAGAAAATTTAAGGATGAAATTGTTTATGAGAATTGTAGGCATACACACATAGCTCGATGGTTGGATGACCAGTTCAAGATATGCAAGGACACATTTCCTATTGGTACTATTGTTTTAGTGGTCGATTTTGTAGAGAATTACACATTGCAACTACAAATGGAGGTTCAATCGCAATATTACAACTCAATACAAGTTACCATTTTTGTGCATATAACATTTATACATTCTCCTAAAATTACAGTGAATGATCAATTTTTTTAAGAGAGTACCACTTTTATATCAGCGATGATCGTACTCATTTTACTAAATTTTTGCAAGGGTGTTTGCATAGTTATAATATGGAAACTTTTTCCGATAGAGACATCCACTTCAAACAACATTATATATTGTCGATAACTACATGTCTCAGTTTAAGAATGCACGAATGTTTTATTAGATGAGTAGAATGCACGTCAAGATGGGTGTGTAACATATTTGGAGTTTCATTGAGGCTAGACATGGAAAAGGAGATCATGATGGTGTAGGGGCATGTGTGAAAAGATCTCTTACAAGAGAAGAGTTGAAGTACAAAGATGGTGTTAAATTGAAAGATGCAAAGAGCATAGTTGAATGGTGTATTGACAACATGGCCCGAGTTTCTCAAGAAAATTCCATAGTTTATAGATATTTTTGGTTGATAGAGGAACAAAATATTGTTAACTACGAGGATTATATGATACTCGTAGGGTCCAATGATATGCACTCATTTTGTAGCTCAAACATTACTTCGTGGCCACATGGACAATAAAGTGTTTTTGTGCATCTTGTATCACATTTGTCACTACCGAGTTTGATTCACAAGAATGGGTGGATGGATGGATTTGTAGGACTCTAACTCCACTTTCCAGCTTATTAACCTCTACAAGCATTACGACTTGTTTCTGCAGATGAAGTTGCAACATCCAAGGACTTTGACAAAATTTTGATTTTAGTGCGACAAGGTAAATGGTTATTTACAATTTTTGTATTGAGTTATTTCCATTGAAATTAATATGTAATTTAAATTTGAGTTGAAACCTTTTTTTTATATGACGTGTTTGTAGTTATTGCGATAGAAGACAATGAAGAAGGAACAAACTATTTCTTATTTCATTGCATCGAGGAAAGAAAGAAGTTAACTTCTCCTATTATATATGGCGAAGATATTGAGTACCCTATAGGGTCAGTGGTAGTTCGGAACTTGGCTTTAACAGTATCCATTAAAAAATCCTTTGTTTAGGTGTTTGAAGACTTTGACACACATGAAAATACTCTTATATTTGCATCTAGTTATAGCGATAAATATTCAACCGTATAGATATCGAGAAAGGCCTAATAAAAATATTCTTTGGAAGGTTCGAGAGTCAGATCATGAAGCAATCATGTCCGTTATTCAGAGTAGATCCAATCGATGGTTCATTGGAATGAATTTACACGCTCACGTTTAGTATATATAATTTCTTTGAAGTGTTTAAATTTGTCAACCAGATAATTTAAGTTCATATATTTTATTAAATTTGTGTATTTTGTATATATCTAGTATACATGGTTTTGATTCAACTTCAATTTTTGACTAGTTCACTTTTATGTAGGTTAGTGGTGCCGTAAAAGCTTGGACACTTTCACATTCTCGATGGTGAACATTGGAATGCATTTACCCGAGCTCATCCGGCATATATAATTTTTATTTTAATATTTTAAATTTGTTAGTTCTAGATTCAAGTTCGTATATTTTATTAATTTTTTGTATTTTGTATATATCTAGTATGGTTTTGATTTGAAACTTAAATTTCTTTCACTAACACTTTTATGCAGATTAGTGGTGCCAAAAAATATTCCACCTTCATGTGGTTTGCACTGTTAGTAGAGAATTTTATATTCTCGAAGCTAAGAGAAGATTTCATTATTTTATGAGAAAAGAGAAGTAATTAACAACAATTTATGTACCTGTGGAGGGGGTTCTTGGCTCCGGAGGAGGTAGCCTAGAAGAATCTGGAGCATAGAGAACCGAAAAACCTCCCCCAAGTGTTTACAAGGCCATTAGTACATGTGTGCACAGTCGGTTCGATGCCACAACCCACCGTTTGCAAAATATAGCGTTTGAAAGCCTTACACTACCTCAAACTGCACTATTTCGCACGTTTACAAATAATAGGCAGCGAGAGTGCGATTGGAGACACAAAAATGAAACAAGCTATGAAGGGTCCCTACGCCAAGGTGTAGGATCGAAGAGATGTTTCTAGGTGCCACTTGAGTCCGAGTAGTCACTGTCTAAGTTGATCATTTTTGTTTCAAGGATCTTAAGGAACTACGCCCAAACGAAGTAGCCTGGAAGCAATGACATTGTCGTGCACCAAAACAACACCTCCTCTAGCATTCCCCCTGGCCACCTGACATGTTGGCACAATCGTTTTGGTGCCACAACCTAGCATTTGCAAAATATAGCATTTGACAACCCTACATTGGATCAAATTACATTATTTTGCACATTTTCAAAACAATAGGGGTTGAGAGAACCAATTGGAGATGGAAAAATCGAGACAAACTATTGTAGAGGGTCCCTATGTAGAGGTGTAAGATCTAACGAGATGTATCTAAGTGCCATGGAGTTTGAGTAGTCACCCGTCGAAGTTGAATAGTTTTTTGGTCTCAGGGCTCTTAAGGGACTACGTCCAAACGAAGTATCCCGAAATAAATGACATTTTCGTGCACCGAAATGACACCTCCTTTAGTGTTCACTTAACCACTTAGACAAGTTGGCATAGTTGGTTTTGTGCCACAACCCACCGTTTGTAAAATATGCATTTGACAGCCTTACATTAGCTCAAACTACACTATTTCATGCATTTTCAAACAATAGGAAACGAGCACCAATGGAGACACAAAAATCAAGACATGCTATCAGAGAGTCCTTACATCAAGGTGTAGGATCCAACAAGCTGTCTTTAGGTTCCATGGAGTCCGAGTAGTCACTCGTAGAAGTTGAACGATTTTTTTGTCTTAGGGCTCTTAAGGGACTACGTTCGAACGAATTAGCTCTAAGCAATAACATTTTCGTGCACCAAAATGATGCCTCCTCTAGCATTCGCAGCCACCTGACATTTTGGCGTAGTCGGTTTGGTGCCACGACGTCCCGAGGCATGCCTTATCACTACTCGCCTCCGTTCATTTCCTAGGACTACCTAGAAAAGGTAGTTTCAGAAACAGGAATGGCAGGAAGGCTCTGGATTGGGTGGTCGAATCTAAACGGACTCCAGAGCCCGCCATAACACTCAAAGGTATATACCCCCTAATCGAATTCGTTAGCGGTGATAGTTTGTTGGACCATGACGTCTTAGGGCATGACTTCTTGTGCTACTCAGCTCGCATCAATGAGATTGCAACAAGTTCAACACATTACCATGTAAATACTTTAATTCTTGTTAAATTATCTCTTTTTAAAGCATGTTAATACACAATAGAGTGTTAGTAATATTTTTTTCATATCTTGTGCCAACTAATTTCTACAATGTTTTTGTATTTGTTTACAAGTGAATTCAAATTAGGACCTTATTGTTACACACATCAATAACAATTTTAATTTGGACTAATAATTAACAAATAAATTGTCAAGACACTAAAAACACATAAAATGACTTGTAATAAATCCCTCAAGACCATTTTTAATTATGTATATTTTTCCCACTTTGGAGTGTGTTAACCATGTGCTTAAAATAAGAAAATGATATAAGTTCACACTTGAATCTCTTGAAAACAAATGATCTTGCACTCCAAGAACCTTCAAAACTATTATATAACATAACATCACATATTATATATCATTTAACAAATTATATATCATATCCATAATGCTCACATAATCGAGGCCATCAAATCAAATCAAACATATAAAACTAATATGGTTATAAAAATATACATGAAGGATATCATGTGTAATGAAATCAAATCAAACATAGAAGTAATATCGTTATGAAAACCAACATGGATATAATGTATTAAACTAAGTGTGTTGGACGTGTCTCGAAAATATAAGTTCATAACATGTATTGAACTAATCGTGACATACATATAGGACCACATGCGGTTGTATAAGGCTATATACATGGACTATATGAAGAATCATGAACTAGGACTAGATGGAATATATATCTATACATCCAGGTCCTATGAATCTAATCATGAAACATCTTCCCTCTCTTTTCCTTGCTAGAAGAAGCATGTCCACGACCTGGGGATGTAGTGGAGGGAGATGCCACTATGGATTTCATCCATGTGGTCCTAGGTGTCTCTAAGAAGGCCTGTAACCTAGCTTGCACATTCATAAACAACAAGTTTTTAACACCAAATTTTTTTAAATACATTCAAAATTTAGATACTTAGAATTTAGTTAATGCATGTGAAATCTTACCGCAATCTCATGATCCCTATCAATTTTTTGTCGATACGTCGTAGGGTCAATGGTAGACTCATGAGGGGTAAGCTACATACAAATAAATAGTTCAAATTAAATATTTCAAGTACAAAATTTGGTATTGTATATTTAAGTAATAAGAAAAAATTCCTCCAAAATTGAGCAAATTTGAAAAATTGTACCTCAATTAGTGGATTTATAGATGCTAGGGCTATAACACCCACATTTTTTACCACATAAATCCCTACGAAACCCGATAAAAAATAAGAAAAAATGGAATAATTTTTTTTGAAGGATACAAGGTCTTAGCCAGGGTTTCAAATATATCTCGATTATAAACTTTAAATAATTTCAAGGAAGTCGGGACTAAAATAGTGATTAATATTTTTAACCCAATTTTGGAATGATGTTACAACTTAATTTCTTCTCTTCTAGACCCAAATATTTTAAAAAAAAATCCTTATTTAGCTTTTCGTTATTTAACTCTATTAATCCTTTTTAAATTCACTATTTAAATGCCCATTAGTAATTTTAAAATTTAATTAGGCAAGGCTAGCAAACCTCTAGTGTTAATGGTATGCACATAAAAGTTAGTATATTCCTTAAATAGATCAAGTGAGCACAACTTAGCCTAACCCTTTTAGTCCCCACTTAACATTACCCACACATCTTTTATTTAAAACATTCCCACTTAAAATACCCCATCACTTAAGTGATGTAGGGTGCATCCTACACCATTAGATCTAATCTTTCCTAGCCCTTAGATTTAGGTTTGACAAAAGTAACCCTAAGAATCCTTATGGATTGTCATATATTCTTTTTCTAAATCTAATCTCTCATTTCTTTTGTTTTGTTTTGTAGGTTAAGGAAGGAGGAGAAGAAAATGAATCCATGGAGGCCATTAGAGAGGATTGGAAGCTCTCATTTGATAAGCTTTTGTGTTTAATACAAGGATCTACCCAACCCATTCGTGGGTATTGTTTTCTCTTTTGTATTTATTTATTAGAATATTTTACTTGCAGATTCATGAATATACTTTGTGGGTATACTCATTTGGGTAAATTTAGAAACCCCATGTATTTATTTTACAAATAAAACATGCTTGTATAAATTTATATTTCTTTTGCAACATCTCTTTTTTACTATACAAATTACAAAAAAAAACATAAATAAAGATTTTATATATATATATATATTGTGTAGGCCACAGAATGAATCTATGTACAGTGGTGTGGATTTCAAAAGTAGTCGATATTTTTTGTTTGAGGGAGGTCGGTTTGGGGTTTAATGGGGGTGGTTTAGATTTAAGTGTGGGGAGGGCTTAGGTAATAAGGCTATGGTGTTGGGGAAATTAATAAATGGGGGAGGGGTGCCGAGCCCACCCCCACCTCTTAAATAATATTAGGGTGGGGGTGGGGCGGCACCTCTCCCCAAACCTTTAATAAGAATTAAATCCCTCAGTGCGTGCGCCCCAACATGGTGAAACACATAAAAAAATTATTTTCTTTTAATTTGTTTATTCAATAAGTAACAATTTAACCCTAACCGACTATAATACTTTGACATTTTAATAATACTTTCAAATACTACCATTTAGTATATATATATATATATATATATATATATATATATATATATATATATATATATATATATATATATATATATATATATAGGCCACATAATGAATCTATGTACGGTAATGAATCTATGGTGGTGTGGATTTCAAAAGCACAGATATTTTTTGTTTGAGGGGAGGTCGGTTTGGGGTTTAATGGGGGCGGTTTAGATTTAAGTGTGGGGAGGGCTTAGGTAATAAGGCTATGGTGTTGGGGCAATTAATAAATTGGGGGAGGGGTGCCGACCCCAGCCCCACCTCTTAAATAATATTAGGGTTGGGGGTGGGGTCGCACCCTCTCCCCAAACCTTTAATAAGAATTAAATCCCTCGTGCCACGCCCCAACATCATTTGAAACACATAAAAAATTATTTTCTTTTAATTTTTTATTCAATAAGTACTTGATTTAACCCTAACCGACTATAATACTTTGACATTTTAATAATACTTTCAAATACTACCATTTATTATATATATATATATATATATATATATATATATATATTATTACATATATGTGTATATATTGCATTTAACAATAAAACATGATTATTAGTATTTGTAAAAAAATTAACATGTATTAAAATCACATAATGGTAATATGGCTTGTGAAAATGACCCTTGTACATTATCATTATATAACTATTGTATATTAATATTATACATTCATTTAGCAAAGTTTTTCTATTCCATTTAAAGGAAAAATTACAAATAATGTGGAAGGGTAAATGTCACATTTTATATGGATAAGATTTACATGCACTAGGCAAATAGTAGTGCACAATTGTGTATTTATAGGGATTTAAAACTTATCACTTTCCATTTTGTTTATACAATCATCTTAAAGGTATAATTAGTTGTGGTTCACTCCTTTACTTTGATCAACCCTATATCCACAAGGTAGAGATTTTATTAATAAGTCAATCATGCCTAATCCTTTTACACATCTAGTTGGATAAGGTGCAACAACCACTATTAAATGAAATTTATTTCAACATTCTAGTGAACAAGGATTGTCCATAATGAAATTATTCAACATTTATTTCCCATCCAAGAGCACAAATCTATAAACAATGAACTCCTAAACACAAATTTAAATTTGAAAGAACTTAATTTCCATTTTCAAGATCTTTGCAAGGCTCATATTCTCATGAAGAATTGTAGATTATAATAAGACATTTCCAAGAATGAAAAGGATTACATTCAATAAACTATTGATACAATTTACAAGTAGTAGGATCATAATAGCACAAGATGCAACTCTACAAGCCTTTCTCCAACAAGAGCACCTTCTCCATTGAGCTCACCATCTTCATCAAGCCAAGCACACAACAAAATGGGGGAGTAGGCAACACTCTCCACCCAACCAAAATATCCAATGAGGGAGAGAAGCCTTCTCCCTCATTGGCCCCCGAGCCCCAACAAGGAAGCAATGAGGGTTATTTAGACAACCATGGAAACTCAAAATGGCTTCCACATACACATTCAACCAAGACAATCAATGTAATAACACAATACCAATATTACAACAATTCCACAAATTTCAAAACACAAAGGCTTCATACTAAAGCCATAGAGGAGAAAGTAATATGGGGGTTCTTCTTATGCCTCCCAAGGGCTTGGGTATCCACCTATGAGCCTCCAAAATTTTCATCACAATACACACAACACTCTTATGGATCCCTCCAAGAAGATACCCCACTCTTATGCCTCCCTCAAGATAATAACAAGATAAATACAAAACATATTTATCAACAAGGTGGACATCCCAACCCAACTCCCTCCTAAAATCCCAATAACATTTATCTTATGCCTCCCTCAAGTTCTACCCCCATTTCCATATCTCCCACAACCTAAGGAACAAGCCTATTTCCAAACAAGCATAACCAAAGTAACAATCAACATCTACACATAAGAGCACCACAAAATAACAAGGTAAGAACAAAGGTGGATATCTACCTCACAAATGAAGAGTATCAATACAAAACAAGATCCAAGCCTTCCAAAATCCTAAGCAACCACCATCCACTCCAAGCTCCATTCTCAAGCAAGCTCTCAAAAATTTCAAGCATTCCCCAAAACCAAAATAAAAATGAGCAAGTAACCCCCAAAACAACCATTAAACATGCATATAAAGGAAAAGGGAGAGGAGGGTGAGGTGGCTCCATGTAGGATGCCACATCACTCATCCTCAACTCCACATCACAAGTCCAACCCATACTCCAAAGCATAATTAATAAGTGGTTGAAGAAATGACATTTTACTTATACACACAATCTAAGCCCACACCCCTTAAGGACTAAAAATAAATATATGTAAGAAAGTGCAATAAAAACTTACAATTTGTCTTCCCAAAACACATAATGGGGTCTAATTTTGACCCCCCAACCCATAGGTAGGGTTGGTATAGTAATTTAAGAGGTGTGGGAAAAGTTTAACTTGTCCCACAAGCCTCCAAAATTTTCCCTTAAGGAAAAATCCGAATTTCAAAGGAGAGGTGGAGTGTACAACACTCAAGATCTTAAGCACTCAACTTAAACACATAAACCAAGGAGCTATCAAATCCAATAATAAATTCTTTTGACCCATTCTTAATTAATTTACTAATCTAGACATGAAACAAGTGATTAACAAAAGGAGAACACATCACTATAATTTCACATACTAAAATTAAATTAAAGGAAACAAAATAAAAGAACACACACACCCCTTGGTCACATTTGGAGGTTTTCCCCATGGGAACCCCTAACAACAAACAAGACACACACCACAAAACACTAGTTTCCATGGTGACCCTTGTTGCCAATACCCCACATTCCTTCGTTGTTGGTCTCCTACCCCCCATAGTTTATTGTTGTGGATTAATTACCTGCAAAAATCACACGATACCTTTCTGGCCTCATGGCCATATTAGTAATATCGAACAAATAAAACGCTTATATCTACATATCAATTTCAACGTCAAATATGATAACTATTATTGCTAAGACCAAGTATTTCAACAATTACTCCAATTCTCAACATTTTGACATTTAATACATCAGTTTGCAATTATGATCATAAACCAACTAAATCATCTAACTTAAGCAATACTTTCACTTGTTCAAAAATTTTCCAATTCTCCAACATCAAAGGAATCACAAAATAACCTTGAACATCATAATAAAGATCAATACGAAAATACTTGAAATATCAACATACATATAAACTGACAACACATCTTTTCTTCCATACTAAAAGTCTATCAAAAGTTAATCAGTTTGATTAGAGATGTCTATCCTTCAATTTTCATATCACAATGTGTTACTATCGTTTGTTTATTAATATTTCTAGGTACCTTGTGCAATGATGTCTATGTGTCTAGTCACAAAGATAGAATAAACAAAACAATATCAAAGAGTAATGCTATCACAATCAATCTATGACAACGTAACCATTCTAGCTAATTGTCTTATCCCTAGATGCCCATCAGGGTCTACAATACGTCATAGAGTCAAAGTAATAATAATAACCAAAACACAATAGAAATCTTGATGTCCACACATTTTATTTGCATGCTAACTAGAATACAACAGCCAAGTTTACGATTATAACAATTCAGAAAAGATAATCATGGTTCATTTAGTGTCGAAGGGAAGTGGGCATTAAAAGGAAGTATCCACAAAAGCCTCCACAGGTTTGCATATATGGAGGATCTCTCTCTGATCATAAGTTATACAAAAACATGTACATTAATATTAATCTACATGACTACCACATAACAAACCCAAAGCATAATCAACACATAACAAACCAATACATATTAATTTGCTAATAGAAACAAACCAAGGAATCTAGGTTTAATGATATTCTAGGGAAGCTTCGATGTTACTCGAGTCTCCAAAATTCCTACAAGAGTAGATACACAACTGAACTTCCACAATTAGAAACAAAGTGTGAAGAGAAACTAACCTGGGTAAAAGTCATGTGAGGCATGCTAGTAGCCTCAGTGCCTAGAGCAGATGATGACCCACCAGGATCCTGCATATAAAAGAAAAACATATTAATATGTACATGTACACATGAAACATTATAATAATAAAAGTGCAATCAAATGAAATTTTAAATGTAAGTACAACTTGAAACTTATGTCCGTAACATGCCCATTGTAGAGCTTTAAGCATGTTGACATCGGATGTGTCCTTCACGCAAACTCTTGTTGTTTAAGTTTTTTCAAAAAAAGTTTTTACATGTATGTACATAACATAATCAAATACATATATATTAAAATCTCAAATTAATTAAACTATTATATTAATATATATATATATATATATATATATATATATATATATATATATATATATTTGAAATTTAGCTCGAAAGACCAAGATCATTTGCACCAGTTCTAAAACATCGAGTCATCATCTCATCTAGAGAAAATAAATCTTGTGATCCAACAAATGATGTCTCGCTTGCATTTCATATGGCACTACATGATCCATAGTGGTGTGGTGTGCTATAATCGACACCTCCACCAACATCACCGAGATGCAATCTAGTCACTATCTTTGGGTCGAGTGTTAGTGAGCTCCCTTAATGCATGTAGTGTGTCAATACACCACAGCCCCTTCACTTTGTAGGAGGGATAACTAAAGGAAGTGGGGTTTTGAGGCATGAGGGATTCTTGGGCTGACCAATGCACGCACCAGTCTTAAAGTGCAGAGCCACCTCCTCGCCCATAAAACTTAAAAAGTCAAAATAATTTGGGAGCTCATTAAGCACGAACTTGCAATATAATTTCTTCAAAAATAGAGAGGAACCTCATTATTTTTCAATGGTGGAAAATAAAAAACCATCCACCACCGGTCCCAAAAATTTCTTGATTCACTCATCGTGGCACCAATGGATTGGGAACCATTTGCAAGTAGAATTACGGGGTATTGGTTCTTGGGTCAATAAAAATGCACAAATGTGGTCTTTTACAAAAAAAAAATCCTTCTACAGACCACATGGGATAATTTATCTCGCATACCACCACTGTGCAATCACCTCTAAAGGTATTTCATCCGTCTATTTTGTTGGTTGCAGAGTTAACTTCGCTAATCAATGTTTGCAATGTCTCAAGCTAAAGTCAGCAGACAAATTTGTGGCATGATTTTGTCTTATAGTCTCGAGTAAGGTTCTTAATGAAAATTTTATTTTGTCGATTCTTCCAATGATATCATCTTGTGTTCCTATTGGTTCCATGGGGATAGAAGGTGCCAAGTGGCGGATCTACGTTTGGAGGAGGGTTTTGAGGAGTGTTTGGAGAGTTTTGAGGAATATTTGGATGGTTTACATGATTATGAGCTTACCAAGTAATTGACAAAAAAAAATGTATACATAAACAAAAATTGAAAAACCCATGAAAATCACAAAAAAAACTTAATATGCAAGAAATTTGATCAAAATCAAGGGTTTACCTCTTCGTCTTTGTGGCATTGTTGAAACTTTCATGATCTAAAAGTCCAAAGAGCAATTTTCAAGGGGCATTCAAAGCTCAAGTACCAAAGGTCTAGGAGAAATCTTGGTTCGCAGCGAAAATGGTGGAAAATGAGATGCGGGTCTATTTTTTTGTCTCAAAGGACTGCAATTATGGTTTTAAAACCGTGATCGTGATTTTAAACCATGATTGCAGTTTTAAGTTTAGAAATCACCTAACCTATATAAAAAATTACAGGATCATGGTTTAAAACCGCGATCGCATTGTATAAACCACAATCACGGTGACGTAAAGTTTGGGTTTTTATGTTCACTTAATTTTCCACCAACTTGCTACACTTACCCTAGCACAATGTTCCCCCTTCCATCCCATGAGACAATAACTCCATATCGTGTGATGCCCACTCCCCTACGACACTTAGTTGATTACCATTTTGAGTTATGCAGACTTTGGATATGGACATGATTTATACTTATGTTGATTAGCATGATGTTTTGTGACTAGATGCATTTGGATTATGGTTGGATTTTGTTTTCAGTATGATCTACATTGACTCATGGACAGACTATTGGATACTGATATTATTTTTATATGGATATATTGCATGTGTTCTAACATTGGATTTATTCGCCATGTTGAATAGAATGTAGTTGTTGAATTTACATTACTATAATTTTGGATAATGATGAAATGCATAATTAAGTTGTGAATTAGACCTAGAAATAATGATTGCTTGAATTACGTATAGATGTTAATAAATTTCATGCATATGGTTATTTTGGATATTTTGACATGGCCGCAAGGCCGAAGAGGGTATTTTGCATTTTGCAGGAAACACAGCATGATCACAACCATGAGGGGGATTGGGGACCAAACACAACAGAATGTCGGGTGGTTACAACATTGGTCGTCAAGGCAACTAGTAAATTGTATTGTGTTACCTTTATTCTTTTATGTGTTGAGAAAATTTCCATGTGGGGGAAATTTTCTAATGTGACCAAGGGGGTAAGAATTTTATTACTTGTTTTACTTGATTTAGTAGGTGATTTCTTTTGTGAAGTCTTTTTGTTAAATTACTTTTGTTAAGTGTGTTTAGATTAATGTAATATCTTGTTTTAGTTTTTAAGCTTTGGGGAAGTCAAGTGGGTGTAATAAATTTTGATTGTTGGCTCCTTGAGCCTTGTGTGTCCTCTTGTATTGAATGCTTGGTTTTGAGTGTTGACCACTCCATGCTCTTAGAATCTCGAATTTGAGATTGAGGGCAATTTTAGGGGACTTGTGGGACAAGTTAAACTTGTCCCACACTTCCCAAAACCCCTTACCAACCATATCTATGGGTTGGGAATCCAAAAAGGGGGTTATTTATTGTTTTGGGAAGGGAAATATGACTTTGGAGTGCATTTTCCTCATTTTGCATTTAATTGTGCCTTAAGGCACATGGGAAGGGATGGATGTGGATTGGAGATGTCATTCAACCCAACCACCCATTTATGGTGTTTTGGGATTTGAGTTGACTTTGGGAGGTGGTTTGAGGATGTGTGATGTGGCATCCTACATGGAGCCACATCACCCTCACTCTTCCTCTTGTCTATTTATGGAAATTTCCTCTCTTGTTGAAGGGGTTGGAGTTTTGTTTTTGTGTTTGTTGAAGAGTTCTCTTTTGTTATTTTGGGAGAGAAAAGAATTGGGAGAAAGAGAAAAAGAGAGTGCTTGGACTTGCATGCTTGGATTGATTTGGGAAGGAGCTTGGACAAATTCCTTGGTTTAGGCTTCTCCAATGGAGAGGTAGGAGACTCTCTCCTTTGTTTTGCTTTCATATTATTGTTGCTTATATGCTAAAATTGTGAAAAATGCATGGTTACTTTGGTGTTTTATGAAAAATGGATAGAATGCTTATTGTGTAGTATAGGAGAGGTCTATGGGAATACTCATGAGGGAGGAAAAAGAGTAGATTAGGATATTGTGGAGGGAGTTTGAGAGGGATGCCCATCTTGGGTAAGAATGTTTACATTCTACCTTGTCTTTGAGGGAGCCATAAGAGGAGGGAGGCATAAGAGTATGGGAGGAAAAAGGGGTACTTGAGGGTGGCATAAGAGTCATAGGGGCTTGTGTTATAATGTGGAGGGTTTTGGATGGGCATCTTATTTCATTTGGGAGATATAAGGAAAACAATCCCATAGTTCCTTCTCTTGTTGGCTTGGATGCAAGCCTTGTTGTGTAATGTTTGATGTTATTGTGTGTCTCCTTGTTCTTCTATTTTAGCTTGAATGTTGTGAAGAACTTGTATTGTGGAAGCATGTATTGTTGCCTTGAGTTGGAGACCACCCCTTCATTGTGTTGTGTTTGGGGCTCGGGGGTCAATGGAGGAGATTGCTTCTCTTCTCCATTGAGATTTGGTTGGGAGGAGAGTGTTGCCTCTCCCCCTATCTTGGTTGTGATTGGAAATGCTTGGAATTTGGAGCATGAGTGAAGAACACTTTGGAGCACTTGAATCTTGTTGTTGACAATGCTAAAACATCATGTAATTAACCACCTTGAGTGGAGAAAGAAATGTAATATTGTTTTGCTTTCCTTAGCTTCTATCATTGTAAATCGGTTTCCACATGAAGTAGGATATGTTGAAACAAGACTTTTGAGGAAAGTTGCATTGGAATGATAGTATTTCTTGCTCTAAGATTTATTGGAAAGTGTTGTAACAAATGTTGAATGAAAGTTGTTCTTTTGAACTCCAATAATAAGCATGTAATATAGATGGAATTAAAGGTTGAAAGGATGACATTTTATCTATTCTCTTTCTTTCTTGATTTGGAACCTCTCATGAGTTGTTAATCTTATTTACATGTTAGTAGTTCTTGTTTTAAACCTTTTTGAAAGTAATTTTGGAACCCTCTTGAAGGGTGTTGGGAATTTACAAAAAAAAAAAAAACTCCTTTCAATATTATAACTTATTCTTAATTTTATACATCAAAAGCTTAAATTTTCCCTCATCTCATTTACATGTCCTTTTGCTTCCTAAGAATGTTTTATTTAATCCTTTGTATAAATCTTATATTTGCTTCCTAAAACATCTATATTGTATAATTGATGTATAGATAAATTTTCATACCACTTTAGTTATATTTTATGTATATATTATTTATGTCATAACATATTTTACCCTATATTGTTGTTGAAATGGCAAAAATGATTGCACAGCGAACATTTAAACTGTTGCAGTGCTTGTAAAGACGGGTTGTGGTCGTTTATTTAAAAGTGTTGCAATAGACAAGTATTAGAGGTATTTTAAGACAGTAATACAAATATCACACGTGGATTGCTCTTGTAACAGCATAGTTGCACTGTCATAATCGCTCCTCTGTCTCCTATCATCTGATAAGAAAATATCAAAAGAGACAGAACACCGAATTTGAAGATATGCTCGATACTGGACAGGTAACAACGTGGTTGGACAGACTGCTGGCTCCATCGTTATTTCTGTCCCTTGATCGGTTTTGGAATGAACCTTTATCTTGTCTTGCACACGCTGTAATAAACGAAAGTAGTCTAAACATTTCCGGAAAAGAACAATACAAACCCACAAAGTGCAAGGAACTCAGTCGTGTTTGGCCGAGAATATAATATGGTAATGATGTATAAACGTAAGCATATCAAATAATCATCAAATAAGAAAATACAGCAACACAGACTGATTCATATGCATATCTCCGGGCATAAAATATAGTTGCTTGGAGTCTTATCAATCGCCTGGACATATCTAATGCTCTCCTATTATCCATGCTCACCCCGCCCCCTCCCCTCTTGCACTGTCCCTTGAACCGATCTAAGGGCGAACCAATTTGAGAATGCCATCGATACTGTACAGATAACAACATAGTTGGAGAACCTGCCTTTTTTTTGGAGCACTCCACGCCCCGCGTACACCTTGTAGCTCCCAATGAAAGTGGAGGCAGCGACGTTTGAGGGGAGAAACCAGTGCTCCTTCGATGGCCACGGGCGAGGCACCTGCCAAACCGGTGTCTCCCTCCATTTATCTTCCACGCCTTACCCGCGCGGCCAGGATAGCAGAGGCGTGTTCAGTTGGCTGATGGCGTATCCAGCCTCCCTTCTCACCACTGTGCAGGCAACTGCGTCCCTTCACCATTCTTTTATGAAACGGATTTACTTCTGTGAGACCTCTTCTTTCACGCCCACGCTGTCTCATAATCAACTTTGATAAAATATCTTGAAGGAATCCCGAAATTGGAGGGTGGACAGACCAAGGAGGAGGCGTGGATTTTGTAAATCTAAATCATTCATTGTAGATGCGACCTGGGGGAAGGAAGCGGCTTCTACACGCATGAGGGATGTAACGGACCAAAAATACCAACACAAGGACAACACGGTGAAATACAGGATAAATTTTATCTTCAAGTAGTGCCTCGTTGCAATATACTTTTCTGAGCTGGCGGATGGGTGACATATCATGTCACTTCTTAAATGTCTGTAATCTCCTGGGTGGCGTGTGACAGTGGGAGGAGCCCCGTTTTCCTTGCCATGATCTCTTTCTGATCCTCTATTCAATGCGCATGGGTCTGACATGATGGTGAGATGAAGCTACAAGCCAGTGTAGCAGGCGTGTATGAGACGTTTTCTTCCGTTCCTCCTGGGCGCGTCCTTTTCTGTCTTCCCCGGCCGCGTGAACAAGGAGGATTGTTTAGTTTGCCCACGGTTTTCTTTCGGTCTGGCCGCGTGGTATTTTCCTGGGATGGTTGCGCGGGCAGAGAGGCCATCGAAACCTGTTCTCGTGCGTGCAATGGCTGTGCCTGCAACTCCAGAGCTTCAAAAATTCAGTTTCAGCGTGATGATATAACCCTTGATGCGTATGTGATTAGAGGTTATGCTCAGGATGGGCGTTGCGAGGAGGCGATGAGATTGTTCGAGAAAATGGAGGCGAAGGAAGCGACGGTCTCGCTCTGGTCCACCTGCACCTTTCCCTGTCGGCTCTCCTCCCAAATCGACCGGATCATTACCTTCGCCCCCTTCCTCTCCACAGATCTGAAAGACTTGATTCTCTTCAGTGTCTAGTAGATCCAGCAAGCAAATCTTCCGCATGTTTCTCCAAAAAGGCTCGTATGATCCAAAAATGATGTCCTTCTGATCGTAGAAAATGTATTTTTTTCCCCGCGGCAGAAACTGGCCTGTTTGCGAACACCAAATCGTGGGTTTTCAGAGATAGTTTGGCCGCCTGAGAAGAAGAAACGACCAAGGCGGGAACGCTGCCTAGTCTCAGTGACATTATCAGGCCGTTTTTCTCTGCAAGTCATTGCGAGACCACGGTGAGGAAGCTTTCCCATCTGATGGAGATTTCCGATGATGGGCAAAGGAGTTGGTCCTGGCGCCCTTCTTTCACCATTCCTTCTCGCCACTCTGCTTATCAAAAAAAAAAAAAAAGACAAGGTACAAATTAACTTGCCAAACCTACAGTAATTGCAGCAATGGCCATTTTAGCACAGAGTTCTATACTGCCCTGCAAACTGAAACCTTACTTGTTGTAGGATGTAACTCATGGAAGAGAATCTGATAGGGGCGGATCTGTTTCATATCAGAGTATTCATGAAGCACAATTTGCCTTGCAACTATATGAGCATCTTCTACGAGTCACTATGTTGGCAGGCATAAAGGGTGCTGATGGAATTATCACACTTTCAAGCTACAGCTGAAATGTTTGCACCGAGAGTTTGATGCTGTCCTCAGATCTGATGAAGGAAAAGGTTTATTTATCATTATGGTAGATGCCTTCAGAGCCAGGAGTGTGATGTAATCAGTATATTTTGTGTCCAAGCTTCAAATCATGGGGTTGGCCTTGTAGATGTTATTCGCCGCATGAATGTGGCACTGGCACGAGCTCGCAAAGCAGCTGCATTGAAGCAATCTAGTGACTGGTCAGCCTTAATTGAGGATGCTAAGTCTAGGGACTGTTTTATGGATATGGAGTCTGTACCAAGAGATTGTTCTTGGTTATAAAGCCATCTTCTTTTGCTTTGTCTCAGACTAGGGCTGCTCCTAATATGAGAGCACCAAGGTTAGGAGGTCCAAATTAGAAGCAATCAGATGCATATGGAGATGGTGGAGGTGTTTGGATGAATGACGAAGGATTAAGTTCAATTGCAAAAATGGGGCCTACAGAAGTTCTAGGGCTGATCTTGGAGCGGTGTTGGGAGAATGATGGCAAGCATTTTAGACCACCCACCCTGGCTGTGAACTCCTACCTGTGCCAACATCGAAAACAGATTGATAAAGTTAAGAGCCTTGAGAAATTAACTGCCTCCTCACAAATGAATAAGTTAATCAAGTAAATGAAGTAACCTCTTGCTATTCTATAATTGGTTTACACTGTATTTTAACATTATCAAGGTAGGGGAAAATTCTTCAAAGGAGACATGACTTTCAGATTCTCCTATCATGATTTCTCTGCGAAAAGTAAAGAATGTAAAAACACTTACAGCTAAAACATGAATCTAAAGAAACCTTCTGTGGGAAGACCTTGTTGTAAGACTGCATACTTTAGATGAACCATTGTGTCCTTAGTGTGTGCCTCATGTTTATCTGTAACCAATGTGGGTCCGTGTTGTGGAAAGCATGTCTTTAGTTGATTGTATTCCCTAGAGAACTTGTGTAGTGTCGTATTATCTTCAAGTAAGTCAAAAAAAAAGTTATCCTGTATTTCACTGTGTTGTCCTTGTGTTGGTATTTTTGGTCCGTTACAAGGGAGTAATGGCGGACAGCGGGTTGTTGGGATCCACCGCCCCCAACCAACAGGAGTTAAACTGAGTTTGAAACGCTTTTTTTTCTTGGCGCTTATTCCTTGGATCTTTTTTTTAAAAAATCCTATGATTAAGCATATAGATTTAATTAAGTGAAAAATTTGATTATACATAAACATTTATATATCACTAAAATTAGAAGCACCTAATCCTCCATGGTTATCTAGCTAGGCCAGCAAAGTATTAATGCTATATAAGATAATAATGTGGTATGATTTGTGATTTGAAACCTTCCGTATAGTATTCATACTAGGTAGTATGTATGTCGAAACCATTTAGAATCATGCAATGCAAAAAAAAAAATAAAAGGCTTGAGAGTGTATACCTTAATGTGTGATTCCTTTTTTATATAATTATATATATACCTATATATAAATTTATATTTATATTTGTTATAATGTATTAAATCAGGGGACAATGTGATATAATAGAATAAAATAATAATAATAATAATAATAATAAATAATAAATAAATAAATAAATCGAGTGGATAGTGTTTTCACCTCGAAATAAATTATATCTTATTCTAGGGATAACCTCCAGAAATATTGTTGTATTGATATTATCAGACCTTAGGCTAGTAAATTCGAAGGACGACCTTTCTCTCCCTTGTGAAACGTTGACTGAAATAAGATCAAACTTCTTTGACTCCGAAGCATTATCGTGATTGAAGTAGATTCGAGTCTATATGCGGACTCACCTTGCAAAGAAACACAAAAAAAAAAAAATTTGTCGCATTTTCGGGATGGATGTTTTGCGGCGCCATTGTCGCTGTCGCCGCTGGGAGTGCGTCGTCTCTTTCACGGCGTTACATATCGCCTCATAAAGAGCACTTTAAAATTCTAGTCTATTACACACCACGATCATTAAGGGAAAGGGATTTCACCGCCGCATCCACCGCAACCATATCGATTTCCGTAAGGGTTGGCCCATGAGTAATCGGTTAGATGAAAATCACTTGAACTAAAAACCTTATTTTCATATTTTTGCAATATGCTACCATACGTCATCCTCTTCCCCGATCCTGCTAACAACAATTCTCACTATCACTTCAAAAATTGGTATAATTCCTAAAACATGGGGCATAAATTCTTACATCTACACGTCCGCTACCACATGCCCTCCTCCCATTATCCTTATGTTTGGGGTAAACCTTTGGTGTAACCAGATTAGGTTTCCAAGTGCATCTATGACTCCTAGCCACACATACATGAACATGGTACGAGGCTCACACTCGTGGTTGATTTCATTGCTATGTGTCATATTCGGGCTTTCTCCCATTTGGATGAATACTTTCGACCTAAAAAAAAAAGAAGTTACTCATGAGGTTTCCCAAAATAAATTATATGAAACATTTATTGAGTAAGATATTGCAAATGATTCGTGGCATGATAAAATGTTGAATAAAAATGTTTTGAGACTTAAAATAGTGATTCAATGATATTCCATCTTGTTCACGATTGTGAAGTCATATGGTTCATCTAATCTATTCAAAATATATTGGAAAATATGGATGCCACCAACACTAATCCCAAAACTAAAATATTATAAACTAGCAATTGTACATGAAATATGCGATGTGAACGCCAAAGGGGCAGTGTAAGATAGGGTTGATTTTGAGGGAACACAACATAAAAAGAGGAAGAGGGGTTCATAAGAGGGATTTAGAGGGAGAAGAAACAATTGGGAGAAGATAATATTGGGTGGAACCATTTGGAAGAATAAAAATTTCTAATGAGGAGGAACATATATAGCATGTGCATATTTTGTCGAATGTTTGATGAAGAAAGGGGATATGTTTTATAGGGAATCATGGTAATATAGTGTGGAGATATCTTAAAAAGCTAGGTGTTGTCAATGAATAGTTGAAAGGAAAACTTACATTTTATCATGGTTCAATGTTGAAGTCAACATATGTTAAAATTAAAAATGTATGAAATAAAAATAAAATAAATTTGTATCAACAAATCTTATCTACAACATCTATAAAAATCATAATTATGTTTAACCCTTGATATAATGTTCAACTATATTTAATTAAACATATTTTATCACTATAATGTCTTCAACGAGAATAAACAAATTATGTGTCACTTTCTAATATTTAACAAATCACTTTTCCATTTCTTCAAGACCAAAATGACAACACTTGTATTATGAGATACTGATGTAAGCATATTATGGTTCGTGGTCCACAAATTGAATAGCACTTTGCATGTGAAGGAGTAGGAAATGATGATAGGAATACAATTATCACATTTTCCTTTCCTCATAGTACACTAAAAAAATGACACTTTGTATGCAGCATATGAAAGCATATTTAATATGTCGGTTTACACACCCGCAAAACAATTATAGTCAATTGTTAAAAACCAACCAGAGAACTTGATACAAACATAGACATGGATTAAGACAAGGACGTGGTTGATGAAATTTTTTATACTTATGTGGATGTTGATACAGATGAGGATGTTGATAGTGAGGATTGAAATTTGTTTTTAATCCCCAGTCTTTAGAATAAGAAACAAACCTTTCCTCGTAATTAAAATTAAATGAAATGAACTTTATCACAAGGAATAAAAAAACTATGGATTTTAATTAAATTCCATATTCAATTTATAAGTAAGAGTAGTATCTTGAAATTGTGATTTCAGAAACCAAAAAATTGGTTGAATGCAATGATCTCTTCCTTCCTCCCTTCATGTGTTTTAAATAGTACTAAAAACAAGATCTATCTACTGATTTTTTTTTTTTTAATTTTAGCAATGCTAAAAATTATGGACTTCATATTAGAGCACAAAATCCCTAAATATACCATCCATACCTCTACATCTTACGTTGGGTCTTTAAAATAATCGAAACGGGGAGGATAAAATTGAGCTAGAAACATCCAACGAGGTTTTACCGTAGGTAATGCTAAGATGAATTTTTGTTGTATGCAAGTTCATTCCCTTCTTTATATTAATGAGTTAATTTTCATGTGCATCAAATTTCCTTTATATTATGCGGGATACTTAGCTTTCCCTCAAGAGCATTCCTATCAAACACTTGAGCAACCTATTGAAGAAGGGGGTGAAGACAGAGTTATGGTCCCTACACATCATATTGTGAAATCACCGCCACCTCGGTCAACATGTCTAGAAGCAAGGTCAGAATTCTCCTCAACTTTGATGGTTGAGCATGAAGGTATAATTTGGAGGATAATTTTGTAACAACAGAGATATTTATTTGTAAATGGGACACTAACGCCACACGAAGCATGATCTTCCGGAGAAGTCGTGAGTAAGATTAAGTGTACATGGACATAATTGATAGGATCCATGACTCATATAACAATTGTCTGCCGAGGGGTAGCTCCATAGAGTTGATCGCATGCGATTTCTTATGAAGATGTCCACAATCCAAATGGAGGAGTTTCACAAATTTATGTTATGGAGTAGTGGACCTATCGATCCATCTTGGCAAGTCATCAACCAAGCCATCATTGTATTCTCCCATAGAGTAAAAAGAATCCATGATTTATTTCATTGACGTTCTTATATAGCTAATAACCATGTCCACTTCTTTTATTGTGCATTTTAGAGAGAGGTTGGGATTTGTCATGGGGGGTTCACTTAGTAAAAGTATGGTATATCACGTTCATTCAAAGGGTATTAAATAATACCCTTAATTCTAGTTTTTACCTCTAATTATTCAATTTATAATACCCCCTCCCATTATATTATTAGAATGAAAATACCCCCTATTTTTTCCATGTACCTTACTTACCCATTTTCCATGAAAATTTTATTTACCCCTTTTTATTTCTACCCTAATATATTAAACAGAAAATATATCATATTTCTCACTCAATTTTTTAATATGTATTTTCTCTTGAAATATAGTTTGAATCCATTCAAGACCTATTAACAATTACCTTTTAAATGTTAAGCTTTAATCAATTATCACAAGTTCTTCAAATAATTAAGACGGTGAAATAATATCACTTGTGTTGAAAAACATACTCAATCCTATTTTCCACAATCTTATTATTTCTTGCTTAAGAATCTCTTAATTGAGATTATTTATTCAAAAAGAGATTATAATTTAACTTTATGACCACACTCCTTAAATTACAATTTTAAGGTATTTAGTTTTAAAACCGGGTTTCAAATGTTTTTGTTTTATATTAAAATTTAACCTCCCTTTCCTTTGGCCCACCTCTCTAACCTACCCCAATACCGATTCAAAATATTAATAAATTAAACCCTTTCACCCCCTCTTGTCTACCGATATACTGACTTTACTTTTTAAATTAATTTTAATTACCTCAATATGAACACACATGCTAGCATATTGCATAGCTAATGAACCCTCGTGGGATTTCAGAATCGAGACAACAACTTTCCACGTAATTTATTTTATTTAAGACAATATTCTTACCCTCCTCCCTTTTTGATATGTAGAAAAAATTGCATAAATTAATTCTCGTTACAAATATTGGATTTCTTGTAATCATAATTACTTAAATTAAAGAAGGTTCCAATTTAAATAGACATATATTTATCAATTATAATATACCATATATAAAAAAACATAAATAAATTTTCTCATATCAATATAATATCTAGTGATAGGATGTACAATCGAGGTATCAGGACATGCCTTGGACAATGTGCTTAGTGACAAGTACGAACGCTCCAACATTATCATCAATAATGCATGCGTGCACTACGCCCGGCCCTCTCGCCAAGCGGCCTAAAAATATTTTACAATCCATCATGTTATTTTCGATAATAATCTTATTTTCTATCGTTGCCAAGTATGGCTATTTCAACATCCTTGTCAACAACACATCCTACACTACGTCGGTCCTCTCCATTTGCCCTTTTGTTGAGCCGCCCTTAAATATTTTACAATCCACCTTGTAAATTTTGATAACAACCTTAGTTTTTGCATTTTCTCCTCATTGAAAAAGCTAATAAATGAAATGCAGGTAAACATTAAAACAAATGACGTCACTAATTTTGTTGATTAATTAATGTAAAAAATACTTTACTTAGGTTTTGATACAGGCAATGAAAATCTTGATGGATATTGTGGCTACGTAATCATGATTGTACAATTTATTTCTATGTTGGTAAAATCAACATTTATTTATATTTTAATGTTATGTGACAAATTTTATATTTCTCCTTTTGATTTAATAGACTCCAAGCTAATTAATTGACCGTTGTAAATATTACTTTGGCAAAGTAATCAAAGAAGACTATAATATTTTGAGAATAAGACAATGAAACTATGTATTAATTTGGACTCCTTTTAAACCGAGAAGACATTAATACTTAAATTTTTTTTATTTCTTTCGTTTAAAAATGTGTGCAAATATTCATTGGGAAAGGTGAGACACGTTGGAATTGATGAAACCATGTGCATAACAAATGCCAAGTTGAATGGGAATAATAACATATTCAAAATTGATGTAAATTCTGAGGAGACAATTAATGGTATTAAAAGGTCTTCAAATTCAGTTTAAAATAACCGATACTACACCAAATGTCGACGGACGAGGCTTGAGTGGAGAAACATTCCCTGATTTCGGATGCGGTAGTGTCCAATGAGGATAAACATCAGAAATATGACCTCACTTTGCTAATGAATCAAATTTGATTATTTGTCAGTGGCACGGTCATAACTACTTTTAATCACAACAATAAGAGTCCCTGCATAATGTAGCAAGATCCACCGATACTTATCAGGATACTCAGTTTCCAAACATGGAGATACTCTAACTCCCTCCGGATTAAACTAATATAACTGCCAAAAACCCTCAAAACGCCTCTTCTCTAGATTACAGATGCCCGATCTCTGCTCGAAATTACTCAACTCATACATCTTTCCGCCAACGAAAAATGAACCCATCACCAAAAATTTTGTAGACGTTCTCTCTGCTCGTATCCCCAACGAGTTTGATCCACTTATTTTCCTCCACACTGTAAACTGTTGTAATATTTGTCTTGTTTCTTGTGTCCTCTTGCAACGTACATGAGGCTCTCAATGGGTGACACTCGACAATCATACATGTGGTCACATGTATCATTATCAAAGGATACTGAACCGACACGAAAGAGATGGACCATCTGATTATATTTAAATAATAATATGTCGATGATACATGGATTCAATCATAACCACCCATGTCTTTTTTTCGTGTCAGGGGAGGAGGCTTCATCCCAATTGTAAAAATGCCTTCTGCATACCATGATGTTTTAATTCTAAACCAATATTTTGAATTATGTGATGAATTTCTTTTGAGCATACAAGTAATCTTCTTTCTTTATCGACATTATAAAAGGGTTATATTAATGATCGTAGAATTTTATCGTAGACACCTAAATTCCGCTTTTGCAATCTTATTTTCAAATACATGCAAATCATTCTCATTCTCATCAATTCCGTTATAATTAGTGATCTTTACTAATTAACTAACGTTTCTTGCCACTTTGGTCGGTTAACAAGCACTTCGTTGATCACCAAACCTCTTTCACATTCAAGATGCCACTTTATGATGAATCGTAAGTCAAAATCCTCTTCAAAACAGATAATTATCATTTATTAGCTAATTAAGCCTATTTTTCCCTTGTTTTGGTCAATATATCCTAGTATTTTCTTAAGTACTTCTTCTAACCACTCAAAATAACCCCATTCACCTCCAAAACGTCTCAAAGCAAGCTTCAAAAGCTTATCTCAACCTTCTAGTTGACCATAAGTGGTTGATTTAGGCTCCACACCTCTTAATCACTTATTAACTCACTAATTGTGATTAGCAAGGCCTAATCGTGATTAGTAACTTAATATAATTAAGGGATTTTAGTCCCACATGCACCAAAATACAAGTTTCTCCCAAAGTGAAAACTATAAACACAACTCACCTCTTTCCTTTATACTTTACACCGTGCTTTGATTTGCATCTCATATAATACATATGATTCATAGCCAAGTTCAATCCTTGCCTACAAACTTCAACAAGGTTAGTAGATAAATATCTAAAGTGACTTAACAAGTCATTCGCAGAGGTCATTTCACCATTGTTTGGAGTAGAAACCATAACCATTTAATTTTCCTCTAGGTTTATTTAGCCCCATGTTAGGTAATTGAACATATGAGTAGGCATGTTTAGTTAGATTTTGAATAGTATTCATGTTAGTTTAGCATTCCTTTAATATTCTATCTTAATGTTACATTCTTAGACTTAGAGCCTTGAATAGAGATGAAAATGGTGTTAGCCTTCCTTAGTTATTCATGCAATTTTCTTTCTAGAGTTTAGGGTGTCATCGGTTATGACCATGAAGTGAATTCCTGTGATAGAAAAAGAAAAAAATTCAATAACGATTTTTCATGTCATGTGTCGATTACCATGTCCAAGATTTCAAAACTCTAGGGTTTAAATGTTGTTCTACTTAGGGATCCTATTTTCCTTAACCTATAAATATACATAGTGTCTAATGCACCCTTATTCCAATTTCGTATAATATTTTTATTTTCCATTTTTCATTTCGTTTTAAAAATTTACACGGTGTATTTGTTTTTATCAAATGTATAAGCACTATAAGGATTCCTTATACTCTATAAAGCCCTTCAAATTAGTAGATGTATGAAGCCATTTTTAATTTATAACTCATGCTCACTCACTCTACTCTATTTTACATCATGTCGGTTACATAAAATAAATCACTCACATGTGTTGTATAAATTTAGTTGTTTTGCTAACACAATTTTTTTGCCATGTGTTCTAAAAGATATGCACAATATGATATAATTAGTGGAGTTCGTACCATTATTATTAATTTACCAAGTTTTGTATTGTAGACATATAAATTTGGCAGCTTATCCTTTGGCAATTTGACAAGTTTGGTTGTGTTTATATACTATGAATTATGATCGCTTCCTAATCCTAGTTGACATATCTTTCTCTCTCCCACATGACTTTCTCAACTCTACACATTGTCTTTCACTCACTCACTCAATTTACATTATCTAAATAATTCTTTTACTCTTGTGTATCTTTCCCAAAATCTTACTCTATTATCATCAAATGTATGTATGGGACATTATAATCTTGGACCATGTTGTACTATGGCACAGGCTGACCTGTACTATCCAATCCACATTACCTAGCAATTGTTCCCATAATTTAGATAATTTATGGGTCTTTTACTATCCTACGGAAATCCTTAATTGGATACCTAACCTACGAAATCCTATATAAGCAAGTATAATTCCTCATTTTAACTTACTTGGTATTCTCGAGGGCATACTTTGTGAATTACTCTCCAAAAGCACTCAAAGCTTTCATATATCATCCTAAGTAGTTTCACATCCTTTACACTAGTTGTCACACAATTCTGAAGCACTCAAACAAGGCTCGACAATTTAGGTTCCTCCATTACCAAGCCTCCAAAGGTTCTAGAGACAAGTCACACCAAACATTTCGAATGTCTTAAGGGGTAAAAGGAATTAATTTAGCAACTAAATCACATCACAATATATCACTACTACATAGGGTAAATATCTATCCTATCTATAGTATGGATATTATTTTTGGGTCAAGAGATACAAGTGAAACATACGGGGTTGACTTACATTTGCATGCATTACAATATAAGGAAATTAGATAATGTTTTCTTTTCTTTTGCGAGGAGATATAGTAATCTAGGGAGTGAGATGATCTATTTGAATTAATTGTACAATATTGTTATTGATAAGAGGTTGGGTGATGGGGGATAAATTGATTCCAACTGGGAGAGGTGGTAGTTGGTCATAGTTTATCATTCCCAAAAAGACCATTTGAGGTCGAATAACAATCTAATCTTCATTGGTTTGGATTTTGCAAAAAAGATTCATATTCATATTTTGTTGCGAACTGAGGTGATCAATTATTTGCATGATAAGTCGAGTAGAATCGGTATTCAAAAAAAAAAATGTGTTAGTGTTGGATTGAGATTCACTCCATTTCGAAGAGGATCTATGCAGTTAGTATAAGAATATAGCATTTGATAAAGTTAATCTTCAATGTTCTTGAGTATCATTTCATGCAAATTTCTTGCATATTCAAGAAATTATTGCGAGAAAATTTTACATACCACGGTATAATCGGATGCGGGGACATCTTCAAGTTCCCATTATTATCCCAAGTATTTTTTTATCCTAAGGAATTTGAATCAATAGAGGAATACTAAATAAGAAAAAAGGAGGGGGAAATAAAGAAACCTCTCTTGGCCTTGATTTTTCACAAAGTGGTGATATGAAGAAAAATATATTTGAAAAAAAAAGAATGTACGAGAAACTATCAACACCGTAGGAAAAAGAAATAACCCTTTCCTCATAGATCAAAGAAATCCTATCTAGAAGTAAGAGATGATAACTTTATTTGGGAATTGGTTACGGGATAGTTTAAAGATAACATTCACTAGTTTCTAGTAAGAGAACTAATTTTGAGAAAGTAGTACATGTATGAAGGGGACTATGTCTTTGAACAACTAGTCCAATAGGCTTGTTAGATCACCAGGTCATCTTAAAACACAATGTTTTATAACATGGAGGTTTGGTTCATTGATTGATAACACTCCAAATTCTCACTAATTCTCCCAAAAAAAATCTCACTCATGCTTGATAAGTTGTCTAACACACCTTGATTTGGGAAACTTAAAGTTAACCTAAAAAGTGGAATGTGGAGCTTTGTTTTGCTAGCAAAATCTTTTAAGAAAAAAATTCTTCAAATTCAAGAATATATTCAAAAATTTAGTTTAAATCAAGACAAGATGAGAAAAGATAGAAAAATATCTCCAAATAAATAAACAGTAGTGGCTCTATAGAGGGAGAAAACCACAAACTACTATGTAGGTACCACAATGAATTTTTAGGAAGTTTGTTGTAAGAAAGTGGTCCCGCACTTTATAGATAATTTCATGTGGCTTCTAAATTTTAGAGATTGTAACAAAATTGATATAAATAATTTTCTAAAATAGAATTAAAAATTTGAATTAACTAATGTGCAACTAACATTTGTAAAAATAAACTATGATAAAATATCTTTAGAAATGTCTTGGAAATTCTCAACCCCTACATGGACTCATACTACTCTTCCTTGTAGTACATGCTCCACAATTTTAAAATAATATTATATTATTTAAAGTTAAATATTATAATCATATGACATAAAAATAGACCAGCAACTCCCTTTGTGCGACCATTTCCTTATTTCTTTCATCTCTCCACACTATCAAGAGAGAAAATAAGATCACGAGAATTGAAAAAACCAAGGGCTTGTGTTTCAAGAACTAAAAGAGATAAATGAAGAGATTGTTGATTTGGACCTCTCATGAGAATACTTGGAAGTTAGAGAGAATTCTCATTATCACATCCTCAATAACATCATATCTTTAATCATTCCTAGTCATGATGTTTCCCATTTAAAACTAGTGTCGGATATAGAATTCAAACAAGTTCTTTTTTATTTATGTAGTGATAGTGCTTGATCGTATTTTAGGAGAGGTTTATCCAAAAACATTCTAAATGAAGATTTAGATGTGTTGCATATATATGTTAATTAGAACTTTATATTCAAAGAAATAAAATAAAAAGTAATAAAACTAGAATATTAACTATATTTCAACTAGATAAATTATAATCTATTTAGCGTGATCTTGTGTATTATGATGATACAAATATTTCCCACTACATATATTATGATGAGGAATCTTCCATATATGTTATTACACACTTCATTATTTTATCAACCAATTTTATTGTGATATCTCTAGGCCACAACCTTTATCTTTTACTTCATACAATATTTGAGATTCACGTGTTGTTCATATTTCGATTTACCTCATTTTTCCAAGTGATAACAAAGACAATGATGGGAGCACACTCTCCCTCAACATACATGTATTAAGAAACTGAATAGGGACTTAAATGAAATGAATTCACAACCCAAAAAGAACAGTTCTAGAATGATAAAAATAGAATTGATATTATATGTTCAGGCAGAATAGCTACAAGAAAAATAGCATTCTATACAAAAAGATTGAGATATACTTAGAACAGAGACTCTCTATTTTTTTATAAAAAAATACACAAATAGATTGTTGCGTACAAACAAATATCTGTTGTGTTGTTGTGTTCTACACCCAATCTAAACAGATATTTAAAGGAAATCAAAGACTCAGTTAAGCCTCTGTTGTGGCAAACTTCAATTGACACTTGGAAAAATCACTTTTGATCTGCAGTTTGACTGTGTTAGAATTGACAAGTGTTGATTGAAAAAAACTTAGTCATCATAGCTTTCAATCTCCCCTTGATGCGAAGTTTTTGAATTCCTAACAGTGATCGAAGATGCTCCAATCTATCCTTTGGAAGGGCCTTAGTAAAGATGTCTGCAAGTTGATCTTCAGATTGACAAAATTCAAAGTAAATGAATTGTTGTTGAACAAGATCCCGAATGAAATGATGTCGGATATCAATGTGTTTTCTCCTGCTATGGAAAACAGGATTCTTTGTCATGGATATTGTGCTTTGATTGTCACAATAAATTTGAATGGGCTTACATACTTCCATTCCCAAATCTTCAAATAGTCTTGCCATCCAAATGGCTTGTGTGCTTGTTGATGATGCCACTATATATTCTGCTTCAGCTGTAGATAAAGCTATAGTGAGTTGCTTTCTACTACTCCAAGAAATGAGATTTACTCCATAGAAGAAAGCATATCCATAGGTACTCTTTCGATCATCCAAGCTGCCTGCCCAATCCGCATCTGTGTAGGCTACAACATTGAAATTATTAGTAGCTTTATAAAACAATCCAAAATATTTAGTTCCACTTACATATTTGAGAATTATTTTAGCTTCCTGCCAATGAGACTCTCGAGGTTGTTGCATGAATCTAGCAACTAGACTTACAACAAACAAAATGTCTGGTCTAGTAGATGTTAGATACATAAGACTGCCAACCAGAGATCTATAAAGAGTGGCATTACAAGGTGGAGTTTCATCTTCCTTCATCAATTTACTCCCAACAACAAGAGGAGTGCCCACTGATTTACAACCTTGCATATTAAACCTTTTCAACATATTTGGATTGACAGATAGATATACCAACAACTTCTTGGGTAATTTCCAAACCCAAAAAATATTGCATTCTTCCCAAATCAGACATCTCAAATTCAGATTTCATAGCCTCTTTGAACTCCTCCACAAGTGAGAATGAGGTGCCCAAAAATATTAAGTCATCCACATATAAGCAAATAATGATGAAATCTGATCCTACAATTTTTTTGTAAACAATACTCTCTGAAGAACATTTAACAAATCCATGATCAAGAAAATAGTTATCTATTCTAGAGTACCAAGCTCTCGGGGCTTGTTTAAGACCATAAAGAGCCCTTTTAAGCCTATAAACCTTATCTTCTTTTCCCGAGCAATGAAACCTTGTGGCTGGTCCACATAAACTTCTTCCTTCAAATATCCATTTAAGAATGCAGATTTAACATCCATTTGATAAACTGTTAACTATAACTGAGACGCAATGGAAAGAAAGGTTCTTACAGTTTCCATTCTTGCTACCAGAGCAAATGTCTCCTCATAGTCAATGCCTTCTTGTTGCACATATCCTTTTGCAACTAACCATGCTTTATATTTTGAAATACTTCCATCCATGTTGAATTTTATCTTGTAAATCCACTTTACTCCAACCGTTGATTTTCCATCAGGCAGATCAACTAACTCCCATGTATCATTCTTATTAATCGAGACATTTCAGCATCCATGGCTTGCATCCATAGCTCATTAGTACAAGCTTCTTTAAAATTATAAGGTTCAACATGTGTAGAAGAAAGCAAAGCAAAATTATCATCAGCATACCTGGCTATCTCATATATTTCCTTCAAACTTCTTGTTTTTCCATGAGGGCTACATGGAGTCCTTACTTGGGTGTCAACATGAGAACTAGTTGATGAAGTAGAAGAGGATTCCTTTGATGGAGAAGTCCTTGAAGGTGACCCCATATTTTTTTGTAGAGGGCTGCACTGATTGAATACTATTATCAAGAATTAAATTTTCAATATGAGGAGTAATTATCTTATCTTCTCCTTCATTTTTAAAATAAACTCCCCCTTCATCAAAGATCACATCTCTACTAATAAGCTTTACTTTCCTCTGAATATCCAATAAAAATGCATTTCACAGATTTCTCATCTAACTTCTTTCTTTGTTGTTGAGGAATATGAACAAAACATGTAGACCCAAAAAAATTTAGATGAGAAACATTTGGCTTTCTACAAAACCAAGTCTCATAAGGAGTAGAATTTTTTACCATCTTTGTAGGACTTCTATTGAGAATATAAATAGCTGAATGCACTCCTTCTACCCAATACATGTTTGGCAAGCACATTTCTTTCAACATACATCTGGTCATCTCTACAATAGTTCTGTTTTTCCTCTCCGCTACTCCATTTTGTTGAGGAGTATAAGCTGTAGTTAGCTCTTTTTTAATGCCATGGGAGATGCAAAATTATTTGAATGCATTAGAGGTGAATTCTCCACCTCGGTCAGTTCTTAAAACTTTCAAATAGAAACCTGATTCCTTCTCAACAAGTGCTTTAAATATTTGAAAGCAACTAAAAGCTTGAGACTTCTCACTTAAGAAATAGACCCAAGACATCCTTGAAAAATCATCTACAAAGAGAAGAAAATATTTGTTCTTTCCAAGAGACAAAGTTTGCATGGGACCACAAATATCTGCATGTACTAAAGCCAAAGGCTCATGTGCTCTAAAATGATGATTAGGAAAACTTTCTCTATGTTTCTTCCCTATTACACAACCTTCACATACCTTTTTTTCTTGGCTTTATGAAAGATGGAAAACCTCTCACCAAGTTCTTCTTTTGTATGAACGAGAGAGATCCAAAATTAAGATGCCCAAACCTCTTGTGCCAAATCCAAGGATCATCAACAGATACAATAGTTACAATGAAGGTGGCCTCTCCCAAGGTTGTTGCTTCTTCCTCTACCATGACCTCCTTTTCCATGAAATCTTCCATGGCCTCTACCTCCTCTATATGATGAGGAAAAAATAGAAGCCTCATTCATGGAAGATTGTTTTTTCTTGTCATCAACCTTCAACTTGGTTTGGAGGGCTTGTTCCGGGGGCTCCTCATTCCTTTTCAACCTGTTTTCATGTACTTGAAGGCTTCCAAATAAATCACTAAGAGTTAGTTGTGATAAATCCCTTGACTCTTCTATAGCAATGGTAATGGGATCAAAAAATTTAGGAAGACTTCTTAACACTTTTTCAACAACCCTCCTATCTTCAAGAGATTCACCATGGGCATGAATAGCATTCACAATATTTTGAACTCTAGTAATAAAAGCTTCAACACTTTCACTTTCTTTCATAGAAAGAGACTCAAAATCTCTTCTTAACATTTGGAGTTTGACAATTTTTACCTTGACGGAACCTTTGTAGGCCTTTTCCAAGGATTCCCAAGCATCATGTGACATCAAACACTCTGCAATCTTTGGAAATATTGAGATGTCAACTCCTGTTTGAAGAATGAACAGAGCTTTGGCATCTTTTTTTTGTTCTCCTTCAACTCTGTCTTTTGATCAGCAGACAAAAGATTATATGCGGCTTCATCAGCTGGCTCTGAATAGCCTAAAGAAACAAGCATCCACAGTTCTTGTGAGATAAGCAGAGTTCTCATCTTCACACTCCAATACTCATAGTTCTCCCCACTGAAAAGAGGAATCTGATACTGCACAGTATTGTTAGTCTGGGCCATTATACTAGCTTGCAGCAGTCAAATAAACAACTTATATATGCAGCTCTGATACCAATTGAGAAACTGAACAGGGACTTAAATGAAATGAATTCACAACCCAACAAAGAACAGTTCCAAAATGATAAAAAAACATAATTGATATTATATGATCAGGTAGAATAGCTACAAGAAAAATAGCATTCTATACAAAAGATTGAGATATACTCATAACAGAGAGACTCTATTTTTTTATTAAAAAAATACACAAATAGACTATTGCGTACAAACAAATATTTGCTATGTTGTTGTGTTCTACACCCAATCTAAACAGATATTTAAAGGAAATCAAAGACTCAGTTAAGCCTTTGTTGTGGCAAACTTCAATTGACACTTGGCAAAATCACTTTTTGATCTGCAGTTTGATTGTGTTAGAATTGACAAGTGTTGATTAAAAAAACTTAGTCATCATAGCTTTCATGTATTTGTATACATGAAATGTATTATTTTGTCATTTTTAAAAACCCTTCACACAAATTATATATATATATATCATGCAACTTAAAAATAAATTAAAAAATCAGAATTATGATTGCTTAATTTGTTCTAAAAACCATTTCATCAACAACCCAAATTTAATTTATAATAAATAAATCAGTATTTTTCTCATTAACTTTATATAGATTAATTCTAAAAGAAATTGGCGAGTAAATACATATCTCTTTTTGTAACTATTAACCAAAATATTAACTCTTCCCTTAATTCGGCCACCATAAATTCTTGGATTCAAAGTTTGATATGTATTAGCGTTGTACCTTTCTTCCTCATTTATCATATAACACAAGTGCATTCTTATTCTACAAAATCAAAATAGATCCGTTCTGTTCACCGCTACTCCACTAAGCCACTTTTTCTTTGGAAGACAGAGAGGCAGTTGTGACCATGTGTGATTTTCCTCCTCCAAAACCCACAAACAAGCAACACTAAATTTCATGATTGCCAAAACTACGTGCCACGACTTCCACACAGAGCCCATCTCCACCCTTTTTACGTCCACTGGTTTTGAGCACATTGTAAATATGGCAATGGGACTCTGCTCCACCCATTCTCTTCAAGATTGAATTCTTCCATAGCCCCATTTGGTGAAAAAAATGTATTTAACCAATAGAATCTTCCTTTGCTGTAGATACCCTTTTTAAGTATTTATGAAATATTTCACTGTCATAACTAGTTGAGTCCATTGGTTGGAGTGGGAGTAATAAATATCAAGTACCACAAAGTATTTAAACGATGATTGCCAAGCACAAAAGTGCAACATCTAGTGGAAGAATTGAAAGCCATTGCTCAATACTAGCTTCCTATCCTTTGGGGTGGCCTTCGTGATAGGAAATTAAGAGTAATGGAACAACTTCCTACGCTAATCTTGAGGAGAGATATTATGCAAAACTTTCAACATAGTAAAATAGTTACAGAAATATCAGCAACATATTCATAACAAGAACACAAACACAGATATACGTGGGGAAAATCCTTTTGGATAAAAAACCCCACACTCCAAAATCCCACTCAATGTATTTCAAATCTAATAACAAGATTACATACACTTGCAGAGCAAGTTTCTTATAGGAGTATCACCAGAAACAATTCTAGGAGGATTCCAACTTTACAGTACTTGCAAATCTCACCACATCAATTGCTTCTCCAAGCCTTCAATTTATAGACCTCGGTTATACAAGAAACCATCTATGGTTTACAAAACCATGTGCCAAACCTCTCATGAGGTGGATAGCATTAAAGAGAAAGATTTTGGTCTAAAATTAGGCTCTCACGTCCACAATATTCTCCCTATTTTTAACCCTTATAGATGTCATAAAATCTGTCATAATATCTCTAAAAATAGTCCTTCCATGATATACTATCATATGGGAATCTTTTGACAACTCCTATTTCTATTTTTAGAGCACTGACAATGTGAAACGGCTGTAAGAAAATCTTGACTGAATAAACCAAACAAGGTTGAGACACCTTATTTCCAACAATCTCCCACTTGTCAAATACCTTGTAAGGGTCAAGGGAAAGATACCATCATGGATCAACTACTAGGGGCCGAGAGGCCCATAGACTCGAAACACCACCTAAATTTTGTTGTGCTCACGGGCTTAGTTAATGCATCTACAACATTCACAACTGTCTCTACCTTTTCCAGCTTCACCATGCCATCCTTGACCATATCTCTCATGAAGTGATACTAAACATCAATGTGTTTGGTCCTGGCATGAAAATTTGAGTTCTTTGCAAGGCAGATTGTGCTCTGACTGTCACAATACATTGTAACTGCGCCCTATTTCAATCCAATATCTGAACACAAATGCTTTAGCCAAATGGATTCTTTATAGGCATGAGTAGCTGCCATGTACTCTACCTCAGTAGTGGACAAAGCGACCATAGCCTATCACTTGCTCATCCAACTAATTACACCACCATTAAGAGTAAACACATATGCACTAGTGGATCTTTTTCTATCGACATCACTTGCCCAATCAATCGCAAAACCATGAATACGTAGGGAATGTTGATCTCCTCTTCCATGAAAACATATAGAGTACTCTGATATACCCCGAAAATATCTGAAGACCCTCTTAACTGCATCCCAATGCACTCTTCCAGGATTAGACATAAAACGAGAAAGAACTCCCACTACTTGGGCAATGTCTGGTCTTGTATAGACCATAGCATACATTAAGCTTCCAACTGCACTCTGGTAAGGCACTATGCAAATTTCTTCCATCTACGATGGGGATGAAGGACATTGTGAAATGGAGATATTTGTTCCCAAAGTAATAGGAACACAAAGTGGTTTACAATCTTGTATGTTGAACCTTTGCAAAACAGAACAAACATACTTACTATGGCCAAGCCATAACTTTTTACATTCTCATGATTTCTTCTAATATCCATCCCAAGTATGTGTTTTTCTGCACCAAGATCTTTCATTTCAAATTTTAGAGAGCTGAGATTTCAATTCTGCAATCAAACCTTTTCCTTTCCCAATAAACAACATGTCATCAACATATAAAGTAATTACTAGGAAACAATCACCATCAGATTTAAAATATACACAGTGATCAGATTTAGACCGCACAAACCCCAAACTCAACACATATGAATCAAACTTCTGGTACCACATCCTAGGACTTTGTTTAAGGCCATATAGGGATTTCTTTAACTTACAAACCATCTTTCTTTTACCTTTCACCATGTAGTGCTCTAGCTGTGTCATATAGATTTCTTCCTCTAAATCACCATGAAGGAAAGCAGTTTTCACATCCATTTGTTCAACCTCTAGGTCATAAGATGCTACAATAGATAATAAAAACAGAATGGATGTCATTTTAGGAACAGGAGAGAATATATCACCATAATCAATGCCCTCAACTTGAGGGTAACCCTTCGCAACCAATCGTGCCTTATACTTTTCAACATTTCCATCTGAACCAATATTTTTCTTAAACACCCATTTACATCCAACAGGTTTCCGACCTTCAAGAAATGGTACAAGGTCCCATGTATCATTCTTTTTAAGGGCTTCCATCTCTTCATCCATGGCTATTTTCCAGGACTTTGCATCATTCATACCCAAAGCCTCTTGTACAAATCTCGGTTCATCAATGTTAGTACTCAAAGCAAATATGCACTTCCAATCATCAGGAGAATACCCATACCTTTCAGGTGGTTGCCTTTGCCTTGTAGACTTTTGAACAAGCTAAGGTGGAGATTCTTCCACTTCTTCCTCTTCTTCTTCCTCTTCTAAAGATTCAGAGCTTGGTGAGCTCTCCTCAACTTCTTTTCTATTTTGGGGTCTCGATTCAACTTTCTCAGGTGTAGAAGGAAGTTGAACCACATCCTTTTTTGTTCATTTTCTTTATGTTGTTCTAGCTGAAAATTAACAGGGAAAGATTTAATCTCTCTAAAAATAACACTTATGGATTATATTACCTTTTGTGCAATAGGATCCCAAATCTTGTATCCTTTCAAACCATAGCCATATCGATGAAGATACATTTGACAACCTTAGAATCCAAATTTTTTCTCTTCTCCTTAGGCACATGTGCATATGCCTCACAACCAAAAACTCTCAGATGTCTAATTGAAAGATTTTTCCCACCACACCTCCATTGGCATTTTATCAACAAGCACTGATGTAGGAGATCTATTTATCAAATAGCAAGCAGTGGTAACAACTTCAGCCCAAAACCTCTTTTCTAGACCAGCTCTAATCAGCATGCTCCTAGCCTTCTCCATCAACATTCTATTCATTCTTTCTGCAACTCCATTATGCTCCGGAGAATACGAAGTTGTCTTTTTTCTTTTAATCCTACAATCTGTACAAAATATTTCAAAGTCTATAGAACAATACTCACCGCCATTATCAAATCTCAAACACTTAATTTTCTTCCCAGTTTGAGTTTCAACCATAGCCTTAAATTCCTTAAAACGACTAAAAACTTCATATTTACTCTTTAAAAAATATACCCATGTTCTCCTACTAAAATCATCAATGAAAGTAACATAATAAATGGATTTAGCAATAGAAGCAACCTTAACATGACCAAATACATCCAAATGGATTAGATCTAAGATACATGAAGACTTATGAGTCGACAAGTAAAATGGAACGTGGTTCTGTTTGCCATAAATACAATACTCACATAAATCAAACTCCAGATTGCAATCATTCAACCCCTCAACGAGGTTCTTATTTTTCAGGGCTTTTAAACCCTTCTCTCCAATGTGGCCAAGCCTTTGGTTCCATAACATGGTCTTCTCTGCAGGTAATTTTGATTCGGTAGACAGAGCACCCTTGGGTACCTAGAAGCCACGACCATCCGCAAAGGAGGAAACCCTCTCCTTTTTTAGTGAAATCGTTACTGGCTTAGTTTTATCCGAAGTGCTATTGTACTCAACCGTGCATGCATCAATTTGGTATAATGTACCCAATCTACTTCCTCTTGCTATCACCATAGCACCTCTCACCATTTTCACACCTGCTTCATAAAATTGTACATGCACACTCACATCTATTAGCTTGCTAATAGATAAAAAATTTCTTGCTAGTCCTGGGATATGCAAGACACCATCAAATCTTCTAATTCTACCATTAGAAAATTTCACATGAATACTACCACGAACAACAATTTCAAGGAAGGAATTATCACCCAAATACACCTTACCACCATCATAGTTTTCATACTTACTAAACTAGTTTTTGTAAGGGGTCATGTGGAAAGATGCACCTGAGTCTATCAACCATGCATTATCACTTGCACAAGTGGCCAAAGCTGCAATAAAAGCATCTCCATCTTCCTTTTCAGACTCAGAATCAGAATCATGCTTCTTCTTTTTCTTTTTCTTTTCTTCTTTGCATTCCCTTCGGAAGTGTCTAGATTTTCCATAGTTCTAGCATATCACTTTGGACTTACCAGGGGATTTTGATCTCCCCTTATTCTTGGAATGGCCACACTTCTTCTCATCTTTGCCTCATTCTTTTGTTCTTCCTCGAACACTCAAATCCTCTTTGGCGTTCAAAGAGACCTTCCTTCTCATCTCTTTGGAGAGTAGAGAACCAACAACATCCTCCATCTTCAGAGTGACTGAAGTGCTCCCAATGGCCATGACTAGGTTGTCCCATGAGTCTGGCAACGAAACCAACATAGTTTGGCACCTTTCTTCTTCATCCATCTTAACTCCAACCGAGCTCAACTGAGTCACCAACGTATTGAATGTTTCCAAATGCTCAGATATTTGTCCACCTTCTTCCATTCTCAAGGAATACAACTTCTTCCTCAAGAAAATCTTATTTACTAGAGACTTAGCTTGGTATATCTCACCCAACTTTTTCCAAAGCTTCTCTGAAGTGGATTCTTCATGGACATTTATCAGGATCGAATCTGCAAGACATAGTCTAATAAGACCTTTAGCTTTTCTATCCATTACATCATATTTTGTAGCCAAAACTAGATCCGTAGGCCTATGGACCTTCTCATCCACCGCATCCCATAGATCTCGATCAACCAACAGATCTTCCATCTTCAACTTCCACATTTCAAAGTTTGTGTGCGAAAACTTCTCTACGTCAATCCTCCCAGATGTGCCC
Organism: Taxus wallichiana var. yunnanensis; assembly: GCA_018340775.1. Lineage (NCBI taxonomy): Eukaryota > Viridiplantae > Streptophyta > Pinopsida > Cupressales > Taxaceae > Taxus > Taxus wallichiana. The sequence goes on along the minus strand of CM031239.1, from coordinate 337,451,988 downwards.
GCCATTTGAAAATATCTGCAACCAGATAACAAAGTATTCTCTGCACAAGCTCCCACTCAAACCCGGATTAGCACAAAAAACCCAACAACCCACAACTGAAACCAAAGGTGATCAAGCTCTAATACCACTTGATAGGAAATTAAGAGTAATGGAACAACTTCCTACGCTAATCTTGAGGAGAGATATTATGCAAAACTTTCAACATAGTAAAACAGTTACAAAAATATCAACAACATATTCATAACAAGAACACAAACACCAGATATACGTGGGGAAAATCCTTTCGGATAAAAAACCCCACATCAAATCTAATAACAAGATTACATACACTTGCAGAGCAAGTTTCTTACAGGAGTATCACTAGAAACAATTCTAGGAGGATTCCAACTTTACAATACTTGCAAAGCTCACCACATCAATTGCTTCTCCAAGCCTTCAATTTATAGACCTCCGGTTATACAAGAAACCATCTATGGTTTACAAAACCATGTGCCAAACCTCTCATGAGGTGGATAGCATTAAAGAGAAAGATTTTGGTCTAAAATTAGGCTCTCACGTCCACAATATTCTCCCCTATTTTTGACCCTTATAGATGTCATAATATCTCTAAAAATAGTCCTTCCATGATATACTATCATATGGGAATCTTTTGACAACTCCTATTTCTATTTTTAGAGCACTGACAATGCAAAACGACTATAAGAAAATCTTGACTGAATAAACCAAACAAGGTTGAGACACCTTATTTCCAACACTCCGATGAGGAGGGCTGCATATTGAAGTCTTGGTGTTGGGATTGCATATCCATAAACTATAATAATCCCGATCTTTTTCTTCATGAATGTAAGAGTAGATATTATCGCAAGCAAGAGGATCCATGGGGTTATCACGTGGCACAGAAACTCTGTAACAATCTCCACTTTATTCAATAACCCATGTTGTCTGCATTGAATCGGCCCAATTTCCAATCCTCCAAATTATATGGAAGAGAAATCCATGAATGGAAACCAGAGGTAGAGACAGAGGCATTGATTGTAATAGATTTTTGAGGCAGGAAAACATTTATTTCCATCTTCTGCAGACAAGCTTCATCTTGGCATGAATCCTTGCGGGCAACATTCCTAAGATCATCAACATCACATCTTCTAGAAGCTTCTGCAATATCTCTACTTTAGATTTTAGCTCTGCCATTCCTCTTTTCTCTAAAAAAATATCTCGTAAAACAATTGTACGAGATGATACCCAACTTACAGAATTCAGAGCATGTCTCATTCCTCCAATATTATCATATATTTATACCGTATAAAAATAGCCATCAAACCATCTAAAAGTAAACCTACAGTTTTGCTAATTATATATGTATTCTTTCCCATACTAAAAATAAAAGATAAACTTAGATTCTCAAAATAAACGTTTCCATTTTTAACCTTCTCCATCTCTTTGTCCATACTAAAAATAAACATACCTTAAAACGCCAAAGACTACATTAAACCAACTTAAATTCTATTTTTAAACAAAACATCAATTTAATCCTCCCTAAGATTTCGAAGGGAATTTGACAGTCGCCCCTTCCTGTCACTAAGAAAATATGTGATGGTCTGGTTATATGTAAGTCTTTCAATTTAATTTTAATTAATATTTAAGATTGTCAAAATAATTACAGTTTAAATAAAATTATTTTCTGCTATTACATTTTATACAAACTCATGGTTACGAAAAGAAAATGGAATGCACAGTTAATTGAAATAAACATGTTATCATACATGGCTGCACATTGGATTTAGGCATTACGTGAAAGATACAACCATTCACTTTAATTAAAATTATGTTTTGAAATATAAGTTTATTAGCACTCTCTTTATAATGTCACAACTATTTATTGCATGCATTTAAGATAATTAAAAAAACATCCAAATAAATTTACGAAATTTATGGTATGTAAAAATAAAACAAGAAATAGTGCAATAAATAAATAAGTACTTAACTTCTTTCTACTTGAAGTTGAAAGAAAATCTGCATTGAAAATAAATGAAAGCTAGTCTTTATTCAAAAATTGTATAAAGATAATCATATTCAAAATCATATATTATAAAGAGTTATTTCAATAGTAAAATCATATATTATTATATATTATATTTCTAAATTATAATTACGTTGAAGGTGTTCCCCTTTTGGAAAAGGGCTTTGCGGACATTCATGGGACTAGCATAATTTTGACGGTCGTTTGGACGTTTTTTTCAATATTTTAAATTTGTGGGCGTTTAACTATTTTTGTTGTTTTTAGCAGAGTGAACTCCTGTTGCATGTTTTGATTGCTCCCTGACTCCAGTTTTTTGATCATTTCGGCCAAGTTTGGTTCGATCTACCTGCAAAGAAAACTAAATAATAATATAAAATTGAATTAGATGAGTCGGTGACTCGAACTCGGGACATTAGGAGGGTGGATAGTCGGTTAGGTACATTCTTATATATCAAATATCTTTGTTGCTTTATTACAGCGAGTGTGACTCCCACGTCGATCATGTGCACTCTACATAATAATAATCTGTGAATTTGCCTTTACCTTTGCCTTGCCCTACCCAGCTCCTGCACATTGCACAACCATTGTTTTAGGCTTACGCCAATGGAATCATACAAATTCTAGAGGGGGATTTGCACCGAATCATAGGAATCATCAGCGAGTGTTGGTGAGGGTAAGATGCAAATTCTCCCACCTCTCATGTTGGACGCAATGCGCAATGTTTGCAATCAACTGTTCCTAGCACTGTCACTAGAAATGGTGATTATCATTGTTTCTTTCTTTATGCTTAGTTAATCAAAATTTGTTGATGGCTTAGATCACTAAGGTGGCTGGGAATTCCATTTTTATATAAAAATTTCCATTTTTTATATTTTCACAAACTACATAACGAAAAAATATTTTTAAAAATATAGGGGTTTCTTATTTTTTAGCCCTGTAATTGTCTACAATTGCCTTAATTTATTACGGCCTACCGACCGTCAATTTGTAGCCCCACGGTTGATTTTCTCTGGTTTGTTTTGGTTTGATGAGGAGTAATTGCATTTGTAACGTTGATCGTCAAACGCTCGAACAAATCTTGTCCATATCCATTTTGTCTTTGTAGCGTGCTTCGTTGGCTGTTCAGATTTCTCAGAAGTTCTAATAATGACGGTTATGACGGCCTTTTTGACGTTTTCGTTTTTCCTGGCTATTTTCAGCAGTTTTACTTTTTCATTTTTGCATGTTGAATGCGGGTTCATTGTTTTTAGGAAACAATCCATTTTAAAAAATCTATCAACAATAACAAGGATCGAGTCACCCGTTGTGTTATAGGTAGATTCAAAATAAAATCCATTGAAATATTATCTCATAGTCAAATAGGAACATCAACCACACCCCTTAAAATGTAGAGATAAAACCTTTGAATGAAGTGGTTCATATATATTTATACACTTACAAAATCAATCACACCCCTCATCAACATCAACTAAAATAGTAATAACTATCCCTCTAAAAAAATAACATATATCGTTCAGCGTTCACATTTCATTGTACACATGTGATTGCTAGTTTTTAATATATTAGATTTTTTGCCTCATATAATACTAGAATGAACGGGAATGAAGAGCAGGAGGAGTGGGAAAATGGATTTCAAAATTTGGAGGGATCCTTGGTTAGAGGCACCGAGAGGTGCTTAGGATCTCTTAGTCTTGGGCTGAGCAAGTCTTTGGAAAGTTTGTATCTGGCCCTCCCCTTCCTCCCTTGAACCCGATCTGGAAAAATGATGAACCAACCCTGTTTGTGCCAAAGGATCTAGTTAAAAGGGAAAAAAAATAGATATGGGCTCTCTCTTTGTGGAAGATTTGTGGGTATTAGACCAAATGTTGATCTTGTTAGAGCCTGGGCTAGAAGGAAATGGGCTCCTATTGGAGGCATCTCGGTGGTAGTCATTTCGAATCAATATTTCTTGTTCCAGTTTGACAGGGAGGATGAATATCTCAACACCATTAATGGGGTCCTTGGCTCTATGGGAAGACTATGTTGCATCTAGCCAAATGGAGACCTGGGTTAGATATGAAAACTTTGAACCTAAGGCTTACCCGGTTTGGGTGAAACTCCTAGATTTAGCTTTTAGTTCTGGGAGGTTGAAGTGTTGAGGGGAATAGCTCATGCCATTGGAGATCTGTTGATCATCGACCCAACGACCCTAGCTAGATCTAGGATGGTTGCTGTGAGAATGTGCATCAATGTTTCCCCTCAGAAAAAGTTGCTGCCTCCATCCGTCTCTTCTCGAGCCATGGGGTTGTTGATCAGGAGATCCAATATGAACATCCCCTATCTTTTGTGTTATGTGCAGGATTTTTGGCCACAGTCTGCCTCTTGCAAAGGCCCTGTCTGGGATTGGAGAATGAAGCAAAACGTGAGTGCTAGAGCTAGTGCCCCTTGTCCTGCTTCTTTGCTTCCTTCATGCATTGTGGTGGAGGAGGTGTTTGCACCTATTGGATCTATTTTGGTGGTGGCTGAGTCGGGTGTGGATCTTCCACTTTCCCACATGTCCCTTGCTCCTTCTAAGGGCCAGGCTCTTGCTTCAATAAGTCACAGATCTGACTCATCTGACTCGGATGAAAACAACAAGGAGGAAAGTGAGGAATTTGTAGAAACAGGGGAGGAGTATGGTTCTGGGGATGAATCGAATGCATCTAAGGAAATACAAGAATCATTACCTCCCAATCCAATGGATAAACTTCTCGATTTGGTGGAATCATTTGAGGAAATGAGATGGGAGTTTTATGATAGGAAATTCAGGGCCCAACCGTCTCAGAGTGATCCTGTGGGATCCTTACATTTTCGTAAAGGTCGTAAGCAGTTGCGATGGATACCCAAGGGGGTATTGGAAGTTGTACTGGAGATTAAAAATGAGATAAAATCAAAGATTCGAATGGCTAAACCCCATATCGATCTGGATTCCCTAAAGGTCCTTTCCTTTTGGGAGGGCAAGAATTACAGAGAGTACATCAAGGTGACATTTGGGGGTGGAGGTGATCCTGTTGAAGGATGGCACTTAGTGCATTCTAGGAAATCCAAGCAGAACTAATTTGTCTGTGGACTATTTTTAGTCTTTTGTGGACCTGGTCCTTTTCGAGTTAAGTTTGTTTAACTCCTTGTGTGGTCATGTTTATTTTCTTTCTCATCTTGGGTTGGTTTCACGTTGCATCTTTTGATTGTGTGGCTTCTGGGAGCGAATCCTGTTTTTACCTAATAAAATAAAAAAATATATAACTACTAATATTTTTTACAATTTATAGAAATATAAAATTTCAAATTTACAACTTGAGTAAAAACTAACTTTCTAAATTTACTGATTTAAAATATTACTAAATTGAAATCAATTAAAACATGGAAAAATGTCAATTGCCATCAAATTCTAGGCATAAGCTACAAAGTTGCAATTAAAACTCAAGTCCAATTTCTAGTTTGAAATTTTACTTTTATTCCAATTCAACCTAAGGTTGAAAAATATTTTTATTAGCGGATAGGCTTTATATCATTTTCTTCTTAACTATACCTCTTACTACTCTCTCCTTAATATTTCATTCCTCAACCTTTTCTTTATTATTTTGCATTAATTTTTGTGTTCTTATCTTTGAAAATTTTCTGGATTGCCATTACTTATTTCATCGTTTCATCACCCCTATCATTTTACCATTCACCAGATTTTTCATCATACCCCCACTTTTAAATTGACTTTTATGTTCCCTTTGGGCAGATATTTCCTATTTAAATGGCCCTCACCCAAAATCCATCACAATTATTGTTGTTTCCAATGGTGATAATGGCACATGTACAAGCTCCCACATTTTTGTAGAAGGAACCTACAACGAGGTGACTATGATACTCTCCCTAAACCTGATATTTACATTTAAATTATTTATGTGGATAAGGTATGTCACTTTGATGAAAATAAGTATTTGATTTCTTATTTTATTGGTTGTATTCCCTCGAGGGATCTCCCAAAATATGAATTAATCACACTTGAGATTCCTTGGGAGTCTAAATAACTAGCATTAAAAATATGAGCAAGGGTTTCTTTTTGTTCTCTTGTAATGAACCTCCTCACATGTAACTCATATTGGCTAAGTCCCAAATATAGTTCCTTCAAAATACCCTTCTTATCATTTTAAAATGGTTAAGAATATTTTGGTTATTTAACAAAACAATCATATGAGTCCTACTCTAGCTTGTGTTACATGGGATTTATATCCCCCTTATTTTTTTCATCAATGACATTATCACTACCATTAAGCATGTCATATGTCATGAGAAGCAAATAATCTTCTCTACATGCCCAAACAGATGTGTATATGTCAAAGTTTACCTTTCCAAAAATTAAAAGACTGTATCAATATTCAATAAGAAAAACCAATTTTCGGTAAAAGATAGTTTACATAAGCCTACCAAACACTTACTTTTGGCGGGCGATTACGCATGACCATCATATTTTTGATGTCCCCTTTATGGATCAACCTAAAGATTCTATCAAACCTCCTTTTAGACTCATTCAATTGGTGTCAAAACTAACGAATGAATCATTTTCACCTCTTTAAAAACCTATAATAGGTGTAAAATTGCCTCTTTCATATGCCTCATTAGTACCATTTAATCCTACCTCACTGGACTCGTCCCAAGGCCCCCACTCCCACTACTTCTCACATCCTTGAGAAGAGCCAAGTTTATCATGATACCCTTTCTTTCAAAGGTGCGATGGTGTTGAAAATATTTCTTGCGCTCCTCACCATCTATCTCCAACCACCTTGTACTAGTAGAAATGCTTTTGTGGAGGATAATATGGCTAAATACCACATCCTCATACTATATTATGTCTTTTCTTCATATTAGCTACCTATTTTGAGGAATAAATTTTCACTTTTAGACTTGAAGACGAATTTAAAGGATGGCTAAGGGAGATTCAAATGTAGGATTTCTCCACATGAATATTATCTCTTAGAATGTTTGGGAACCTGATAGAGACATCATGAAAAAATTATTTGTGGAATCTACATGGTGTGGATTTGATCATTTAGATTTTATTTGTTTATAAGAAGCTACATTTACTTGTGTTATTTAAAATAATTCCTAAAGTGTATTTCACTAGAATTCGTTGATGTGTACACCTCTAATGAAGATGAGTGTGATGGAGCCTCCATTCTAGTTTCACTTAAATTTCTTCCATTAATTTCAACATTGGAAGAAGATCCTTCTCATAGGTTTGTCTTGGTGATTTTTGATATTAATGATCTCTTTTTAGAAATTTGCAATGTTTATCTTTGTTATCCATTTTTGTACCCATACAAACTGGATGACTCATTAGATCTGGACTATGTCGGTATATGGGAAGGAGGTACTTCAAGAATAGGTCAACTCGTATAGCTCGTCGAGTTAAGGCCGAGTTGATTTTTATAGAGCAAGTTGATGAGCTGCATCGGAATGGTGACGAGTGGTATGAACTCGATGAGTTACTGAGTGGTGAGTTGATGAAACAAAGTGAGCCAAGATCTATTCGAAACATGTTTTAATACCCACATGTAGCATTAATAGATGTTATTGGCTAGTAGTATTTTATATCTTTCTTGGTGGTAGCATTTTATATGCTTACCAACCGATAGCATTTTATATGCTACGGAGCCGGTAACATGTATGGGTGCTAGTAGATGGTAGCATTTTACACGCGACCGACCGGTGGTGGGCGCGAGATGGTGAACCGACGCGGCGACGGGGATGTAGGTAAAAATGGTGCGAAGCACCTTGGTAACATCCTTGGATGCTTTCTTTGGATGGTAGCATTTTTAGATGCCACCGATCAATAATAACATGTACGAGATGCTACTAGCTAGTAGCTTGAATATATGTTACCGGTCGGTAGCATGTTTGGTGCTCTTGACCGATTACACCAATGGTGGTAAGGTAAACCCATTCGGTAGCAATAGTGGCACGGTAGTAGAATGTGTGTTCTTGATTGACATAAAATCATGTAATACCACCCTATAGTGGAGGAGGTAGTTTGGGTCACATTGGCGTAAGGATCCGGTTGTAAGGAAGTGTGCTACCAAATAAGTGCATAATAGGTAATCGATCGACAACATGAAAGGAAATTAAAAATATGTAACCGGATGACAAGAGAAAACTTTATCCCGATGGATGCGGAGGGATTATGGAACTAGTCGACAAAGAGTAAAATGCTACGATCGGGGGCAAAACAAATGCAACCAGCTGAATGTATGAGAGAACAGGACATTAATGGAAGTGGTACAAGTTTATTCAACTACCATTTTAATGAGGTATGGTGCCCATGACTGCCCGTCTGCAAGAAAAGTACCAATTTGTATGGCTTCATGTGCTCATGTTAAATTTAATATGCTAATTGAAAGAAAATAACAAAGGAACTAACACCTAGTAGTTCCAAAGCAAATAAAAATCTATCATTAACATTATGATTAGAGCTTAATGGAAACTAACTAATAAATACAAGAACATGAAGGAAATCATCTAATTTCTAACCATTCATACTCTATTTATATATGATTAATTGTAACTATGAGCCTCTTTAGATCATGAGTAATCAAATCTATATGTTTGATCACCAAAGAGAGGGAAGGATCTCACCAAGCAATGGCTACAAGGTTGTACTTAGATCTTCCTTTCTACTCTACAATGGTAGAATGGATGCAAGAGATGAAGTAGTTATTCCAAAGCAATGGAGAAGGCTCTTATCACAAGCTTAACATAAATATATGGTGTAGGTGTGAAAGGATGTAAGAGGGTCCTTTATATAGCTTTCCAATTTGGGAGAAGCTTGAATCCCAATGAATGTGGGATAAAGGATAAAGTATATTTAGACTTATTAATCTTGATTAACAAGTGATTATCAACTCATGGGAGTTGGATATGATTTAATTAATCAATTAGGATTGATTGATAGGATGGAATAAGTTTTTAGGCTATTTGGAGGTGATTTAGGAGGAATTTGATATGATTTGAAGCATTTGAAAGAGGTATTTAGCCAATAAAGGGGTTTATTGATTAAATACATTGTTAAAGGATTAATTAACTTATTGATTATTTAATTAATCAATTGGAAGAGGATTATAACTAATGAAGTGTCGTTAATTGGCATCTAGAATGTGATAAAGGATAGTTAATTAACGAAGTGTTGTTAATTGACCAAAATAGAGGGAAATGTTAGTTAATTAGTGGAAAATCACTAATTATAATGGAAATGATAAGAAAGAGGATAGTTAGTATAATTTTAGTAATAAAACGCATAAGCAGATTTTAGGTGTCTATATTTTCCCCTCTTTGGGGTGGTGTAAACAACGCCACTTCAAATATAGTAGACAAGTATAAAAATATTTTTTTGAAGAGATATTAGTATAATGAAGGATACCCCTACAGTTTCGATGGGGTGATAGAAGAGGTCGATTGACGATTGAAAATATGAAGGAAATAGATAGAAGAAACAAGGTGGGGAGGTGGGGATAAACAATGATCCCTTTTGCTCCAAGTGTTTTTGGAAGAAAATTGATAGTGATAAGATATGATAGTGAAGATTATGGAAATAGATTTTACATCCATCTTGTTCAATAAAAGATTATGTTTCATCACTTTTCTTATATGATCTACGTCATTGGCTCTTATTAAAATATATGCATACAAAAAAAGTGTAAAATAACATGAAATATATAATGCTAACATTTGTTCATTACTAAATCACTAACTCAATGCAACAAAGATAGAATAATGGAATACAAGAAGGTAAACAAGCTAATCTAACGGGAAAAAGTACAAACACACATACTAAAACAAACAACATTTAAGATAGTTGCACCAATGTTTTTGTTATCAAGCTCCATTTCCCAAATGTTCACGTCAATGAAAAATGGCACCCCAAGTAAAGATACATGCGAGGTAATAAAAAGGAGGACACAAGGGTCCTATGAAATAGAAATTGTACACTATGACACAGATGCAAGCAACTTGTTGTTGCAAGGAGTATAAACATAATACGAAAACCATCTTTGTTAATGGAGGTAGATTAAAATGAATCGCGAGTCATTACGCGAGAACAAGTGAAAACCTAAGAAAATATGTTTTGTAGGAAATTTTTGATGTTTGAGGAAAATACATCTAATAAAAGCTTGATTGCGTGCATGATTTATACCAAATTTTGAAAAAATTAAATTTGACAATTTTTTGGATTTTTTTTTAATTTTTGCCATTTTTAACGATTTTTATCAATGTTTTGAAATTTTGAAATTTTACCCATTTTTTGGATTTTGAAATTTTGGGAAGAAAATGATATAGAAGAATAATGATGTGCATGGACATTGCTAAAAATCACTAGGAAGCAAAAAAATGCCCGAGGGTAATAGAAAGGGTCACGAGAAGCAAAAACATGCCCTAACGCAAACTAAAAACGGGCAAAAGTGACTTTTTAAAAAATAATCATCGCGACTAGTTATAGAAGAATCATGGAGGTCATTTAGCCCCTTGGGGGTGAGAGAAATAATGAATTAGATCAAAATGGCTATAAAGCAAGCAAGCAAGAGGGGTAAAATCCATCGCGGCGAGTTATTTATTACCTAGCCCTTTTGAGTTTTAGTGAGAAATTTACTTTGACATTTGAGAGAGATGGCACAAATTGTGAGGCATAGACACCACATAGACCGGTTTCGTGAGTAGATGAGGCCTCCTGCGGATGGTGCAATCGGTATGTAAACCATTTTTTTAAATTTTGAAGTCATTTAATAACATTTATTGCTAGGGAAAACGCATGGGTTGACACTAGCGCAAAGCTCCCAGGCTATCTTAGCTTAACTGGATTGCACTAGCACAAAGGGCTTGGCTAACATCAAAACAAGAAAGTTAGCATTTAATTGGTTTTAGGGCTAGGTTAGGGTTGTGCTAGCGTAAAAATGGGTAAGCTAGTGTGACCAAGGTGCATTAGTGCGAGACTTGCACTAGCGTAAAAATGAGTAAGTTAGCATGAAGAAGGCTTGCGCTAGTGTTGAAGGGTGTGTGCTAGTGTAAAATGGCTTGCGCTAGTGCAACCCTTAGGCCTTAGAAAAAAATTTAGAAGAAATTGATTTTTTTAGAAAAACCTAGCAATGAATACAAGAACGCAAAATTAGTTAGAATACCTTAGGAAGATATTATTAGAAGAAAATTATGTTAATGAGGTGTTGTGAAATCTTGCATGAAAGATTACGTAACTTGGATGTACATGAGTAAGATAGGATCCTATATAGGCTATGAGCATATATTCATCCGATGAGAGCATATTTTCTTGATGGTGATCTTGGGGCTACAAGCCTCAAGTATATTACACAGTTGCCTCATATCACACTGGAAGACTCCCTCTTGACTTCCTTAGCAAAGAGATGGTGGAGTGAGAGCTAGAATTTTAGAATGTTGATCAGCAAGATGATGGTTACCTTAGAGGACGTGTGGTAGATCCTTCGAGTTCGATCCAAGGAAGCTTGGTGAAGTATGAAATGGATCATACCCAGATTCTAAATTATATATGGGACATGTTTTTATGCTAGCACATAACCTAGAAGGGTATGGTAGTACCGATTTACATCATTTCTGAGATAGATAGATTATTTGATGGCTCTTTTCAGTAACTACTTGTTTCTCGACAAGACGGGCACACAATTCCCGCTTAGATTAATAGGATTTATCACGTGGACTTATGGAGGGTAGGGTATTTTGCTAGGTTCGTGTATACTATCCCACATGTAATTTGATATACATCCGATAGCACATCGAGGCATGAGGAGCGTAGGACCATGTACATTATTTCAGATATGGGTGCGGGACCATATTACTATTGGTTACCCACATGGAATGTTACGAGTCGGGGCTCCAAACAATCCACCTTGCATGGGTTGGGAGCTAGTGAGTGAGGATATTCACCCACACATTGGTGATACAACATATTATAGGTGATTATTTGATGACTTATAGCTCTGTATGATCACTTGGTGACCATGCAGACTATACCAATGGAGAGAGGATGTTGTAGAGCTTAGCACTGCGGAGGTGGACCACTTCATTATTGGTAGCTACAGTCATATCCTTGAGATGTACAATGTTGATAGAGTATAGTGATATTTGGGCCACGTACATGGCATTTTGGGTAATGATATGTGGTACATGCCATAGGGGGTTCATTTGCTTTAGGCAATATCCTAGAATGTGAGTTGATATTGAGGTAATTAAAATTAATAAAAGTAAATTCAATATACCGGTAGACAAGAGGGGTGAAAGGGTTTTATTTTTTAATATTTTGAATAAGGTATTAGGGTAGGTTAGAGAGGTGGGCGGAGGAAAGGGAGGTTAAATTTTAATATAAAACAAAAACATTTGAACCCCTGGTTTTTAAAACCAAATACCTTAAAATTGTAATTTAAGGAGTGTGGTCATAAAGTTAAACTATAATCTCTTTTTGAATAAAGAAATTTCAATTACAAGATTCTTAACCAATAAATAATAAGATGGTAGAAAAGTAGGATTGAGTATGTTTTTCAACACAAGTGATATTATCTCACCATCTTAATTATTTGAAGAACTATTGATAAATGATTAAAGCTTAACATTTAAAAGGTAATTGTTAATAGGTCTTTAATGACTTCAAACTATCTTTCGAGAGAAAATGCATATTAAAAAAAATTGAGTGAGAAATATGATATATTTTCATTTAATATATCAGGATAGAAATAAAAAGGGTAAATATCATTGTCATGGAAAAATCGGTAAGTAAGGTTCATTTTAATAATATAATGGGAGGGGATATTATAAATTGAATAATTAGTGGTAAAAAACAAGAATTAATGGTATTCTTTCATACCCTTCGAAGGAACATGGTATACCATACTTTTACTAAGTGAACCCCATGGGACATGCATAGAGCACGAGAGACTTTTGAGTTCATAACCTAAATCAAATAGCGTCGAGCCTAAGCCCGCATCAACGAAATTGTCCACGACCATGGGTAGTACGACCATAGATTATAGACCCTAGGACCATGCCGGATTATGGTTCCTAGTATGTAAAATTTCTTCACTACAAATTATTATTCTATAGAAACCATAGATGCGAGCATAGCTGCAACAACACAGGGGGGGTTACACGGTCATGCTCTAAGAGATAGAGTGAGATTTGGTCAACTTGAGGCCGAGGTAGGGGCATGAGGACAAGGGCCAACCCAACAACATGTTCCACCGGTACATCTTCCAATGAGGCCAACATAGCCATAGGGCCCTCCTCCATAGGCTCATCCACAATAGCCTACACCACCACAAATGCAACCACACCTGATGGCTGACATAGGTTTAGATACTTGTGATACAACATGTAGTATAACAAGTGATTATACATGTACCATCCTCATCGCATATAATAGTGAGTCCATAGATGGTAGTAGGTGAAAATGGAGGAGATGGATGGGTATCTCCACCACACATTCTAACAGGTAGAGGATGGGGTTTACCACCTAGTCCACAACATAGAACCCCTCCTAGACAAATTGACTAGGGTATAAGAGATTAGGATGCCTTGAGGAAACAACTACGGTAGGTCACATCCAAGAGATCTTAGTTGGCCATTGAGAAGACATAGTAGACAATGGAGCGTACATAGCTTCGTGGAAGATGTAGCTAGATTGTGAGATAGCACGATGTTCTCCAAAGATACTGATCGTAGCTAGGAGGTGCTCCAGACTTACTATTTTATTTTACCATAACAACTGGTGAGGCTACATATTATATATTTTTATATCATGGGGTCATTCCAGAGGGACAGAGGGCCATGCCCTTCAATCGGATGGTTGGTAGTTAGTCCAAATCTAGGTCTTACAGGCCATATAGGTCAGCCAAGCCACTACATAATCCATCACCTCAATAGGAAGGTTTAGTACAACAGATGCCACCACCTACATGGTTCATCTTTGCAGATCCCTCCACATGGCTCTAGGCAAGGCAGCCCAAGTCAACGACAAGGTAATCTGGTGTAAGTGAGATTCATTGTTGACACTCTTATTGATGTATTTATATTTTTGTACACCTCATGATGATGGCACAATTTTGATTGGATGTATATGTATTGTTTTCTATTATGCCTCAAGATGAAGGTGTTTCAACCACAAAGTGTGTACTTGCTTGAATGAAACAAATAATAGGTGAGGGTGAGGAGGAACACCTATGATTATGTAGATGGTGTGCACATAGAAGTTGATCAAGGAGGCGTAGAGAGATTCCCTTTGGCTAGGAGGAATGACTTGTATAAGAAACAAAACAAGACCACAAAAGAGTATTAAATATCAAGAGTTAGAGGATTGTCTAGCTATGGATAGATCTCGAAAGCGTGATGCTTCCTTGAATGGATGTCAAACCTCTATTTAATACAATTTAATACAAGATGAAATAATAAATTAATACATCCTACTATAGTTATAAGATTTAGGTGTCTCCTACAATGTACAACAAATGAATTTAACTTAACATGCAAGGTTAGGACTAAATACGGATGGCTAATAGGTTGGTTTGGGTGAATAGGTGTGGTAGAGGCTATAGGTGAAGTTTGGGTGTAGTTAGGCAAGGTTTTAGGTTATTTTGGAGAGGTATTGAACTTGCATGTTTAGGGAAAATTGTCATTCTTAGAGATTGATGTCGGTTGGGAAACCGATGTTGATCTTAGTAAGGGACCAAAGGTGGTTGGGTGGTGGTGTCGTAGGGGAAATTATGTGATAATATTAAAAATTGAGGTTTGTTCGCTCTCCGTGATTGCACGAGAGTGATAGGATTTGGATGGGGTCATGGGATTTTTGTTAAGACTCAAAGATACTGATATATATTTTTGGCAAGGTATGAAAGTTAAAACTAGTAAAAGGTTGGCGAGGCATTGGGGAAGAGATCTGGGTAAGGTATCAATAAATAAGTGAAATAGAGGGAAAATAGAACAATATAACATACTAAAATGAAAGAGGAGAGACAACACTTACTTGAAGAATGCAATCTAGAGGTAGATGGTGGTGGTGGTTGTCAGAGGTGGTGATCTAGAGTGAATGTGGCGGTAGGATAACAAGGAGCTTTACTATGTGTACTATGGAACTGTGGGTGAACAAATGACATTTGAATGTTGTGATAGGATCTGTAAGGTCACAAATTCATAGGAGTGCTCGAGTGTGAGGATGTAAGAAGCGTAGATTCCTAGAAGTCAAATTCAAAACCTAAAAAAGAGTTAGAAACTCTTATTTAAATTAACCCGTGCCAGTCGGGAGTGAGCGTCGCCGAGGATAAGCGACCTTGGTTAAGGAGAATAAGTCTTAGGTGCCAAAAATAGCCAATTCTTTTCTAATTTTGGAGTGATCTTGATTCCATTTATGGTTCATAAGTGAAGGATCATGCTAAGATAAGTAGGAGGGTTGTTGGAGAAGTAATAGGGCATTAATATTAGGGTTAGACTAAGTCCTAGTTAATTAAGTGGAGTGGGCACTTAGTATTTGTAAATTAATGAGATTAGAGTAGTTCTTGGGTGAGGTGGTGAGGTGAGGTGGCTTTTACGTGAGGTAGATAATTAGTTTAATTAGGGTAGTTAAATTAATTAAGATGTGTGCAAAGTGGTCTTGGCTAGGCATAGCGTTAATTTAATTAATCGAAGGTGGTTGAAGGGGTGTGACCCAAAAATGGGTGTATACATTTTCCCATTTTTTCACGTAGCTCGTTTTGATAAGTGACTCGAAAAAAACATGAGTGATTTCCCCAAGTATGAATGAGGGTTAAACGCGCCCCAAGTATGGGTGGAAGTGATCCCCCTCAAACTGGGAGGCCGATGAGGTGATAGGCGGAATCAATGATTGGTTTGATAAAGTGGGTGGTGATAAAAACAAAGTAGAATACGGGAATATGAAATGGGTATATGGATATAGGTAATAGGCGGGGAATTCAAACACACACACACGTATAAAATGTGACAAGGCACTAAGTGAAGAGCATACTTTCATTTTCATTGCATGTGTCACTTGTCATAATTCTTTAGTATTTTATTTAGTTTTGACCTAATCTTCTCCACTCAACTAGCTCCATGTTCTTATAAGATATTTCCGTGATCCTCTTATCCCACTAACAGTTACACTTTCACCCTTGAGATTGTTCACAAAATTCTTTTCTTTGTATTTCTTCATTTTTGGTCTTCTTGTCTTCTAGTTCTTCATTCAAGGAATTTTTTCTTTCCTTGTCTTCTTCATCTTGAGTACCTACATTCACACATAAAATAACAATATCATATTGAAAATTTGGAGGCCATTTATCCTCTTGAGAATCTCTTTGCAAGATCTCTTTTCCATCTTCAAACTACTATTCTTCTTCATTATCTTCATCTTCTTCTTCTTCATTGAGTATTATTCCCACTTCCAGAGAGCATAAAATGACTTCCATGCATATTTTCTTCCTTATTTACTCTCTTTTTCAAGCCTTCATTTTCCTCCTTCTTTTCATAATTCATTATATAGGCCATTTCACTCTCTTCTTCACATTCCACTCAAAAACTCGGTTTTCTTCCTTTCTTTTCTCTATTAGTCATTGCAAGTATTCTTTTAACTCTTAAGTATTTGCCATCAACTCTTATTTATTCATAATATTCTTAATTTCACACTTTCTTAGCTTCTCATAACATCGAATTGGAAATAAACCCTTCATCTTTCTTTCTTTACTCTCCTAACTCTCTATACTTCTATATTTTCTTTCACAAGAAAGTCTTTTGTACTTTACCTCTTCAAGCACCTCACCTAGGATTCTTACCTGGTTTTTTTGTACTAATTTCTCTTGTCCTTCAACCCCCAAGTTTGTTTCACCTTGGAGAAATATTCATCATTCTCCATCTTCTCTTTTCAATCCTTTACAACACTATGGTCTCTTTCTTTTCACTAAATTTTCCTTCCTTCACCTTAACTTCTTCTTTCTAAAAGGAAACACATGCTTTGATACTAAATTATGAAAAGAACAAATCAATACACTTCACACAAACAATAACTTGTTATATTTGGAAGAAAATTTCTTCAAATTATCCAAGTTCCTTAAGAACTTGAAAACCTTCAAAGCCCACAAAACAAAAATTTTTCATTCCAAACATGTTTTAAAGATTTGATAACCTTCTACCATACTAATATCAACAAATAAACTTGATCAAAGCACATCTAAAAAGTTTCACAATGTCTTTTTACCTTTACAACAACATTTTTTTCTTCGATTGCTCTAATAGCCTTCATGTATTGTATTGCATGTAGCTTTGAGAGTATTATTGAATTTCACACTAAATAAAGAATTTTTAAGATACCCTTTATGCCCATACAACTATTTGCATAGTTTTGAACCCTTAAAATTAAGTCATCACTTTTAAATTACAATATTTACTCAAAATTAGGTCTCTTGCACAACTAGGTCTTTCGAGATCAAATTCACATTTTTATAACAAAATAAAATGATCTCGATAAATTAAAATAACTTTTAGATACCCAATACTGAATTTTATATTTTCACCAATTTTTTTAGCTACCTTCCAAAAACAACCTCCTTAAGTCACTTTACTCTCTTCCCTTAAGTCTCCAAGGCTTGTAATCAGTTCCAAAACTAAGTTGTCTTATTTATGGCTATAATTATTGGTTTTACTTATTTTAATCCTTGCTCCTATACTTTATACTTCCCTTTACACCTTTGGTTCTCTATATTCGTTAATATTCATTCTTACATTGTCTCCTTGCATCACTTTCTTGACTACTCCTAATGAGGTTCTTATCTTGTAATCTTGGTTTTCAACACTAACTCTTAAATATCTTTATGAATCCTTCTCTATAATTTTCTTTCCCTAAATTTATTTTTCTTGAAAAATGCCAAAGCTTGAACTTATTTCTTGTAATCTCCTTATAATTCCATAACTCCACTAACTTGGACTAGATAAAATAGGGTCATGACTGAAACTCTCCTAATATGGCTCAAAAATTTTGATCTCCTCATGATTAGATTCTTTACCACATTATCAATATATATTCACTATAAAATAGACCTCCGTTATTTCATATTAAACTATAATCAAGTGTTCATTCTTCTATTTTACTCAAGCTTAGACAAGATTGGTTTCCCAGTCTGTGATAAGTTATAAGATTGTGTTTTATCTTGATATTCCTTAAAACTATGTTATCCACCTGGAGAATTATTATACACCTTTAAAATACTAAAAACCATTATCCATTATAAGTTTCAACTATGAAAACTGAAAGGTACTTATACTTCTCTCCTAAAACCTCTCGTGCACTCTCAAGACATGATATTACAGCTAGGTTAGAGATTTCCAAATTTAACCCTTCTAATCAACTTAATTTTTCTTGAAACTTCATTAATAACTCTTCCCTACCTTGATATTCATATACACCAAGTTTTATAATTTTCTAATGGTTAGAAACAATTTTTAACCTAATTTTCTCTTTGAAACCCTGGGACAGTTTTACAGGGGTAGGAGGGAACACTTTTGATTTTATTTGGTTATTTTGAGCTCTCGGGATGAATCAAATCCATTGAAGCATCTACATACTTATAATAATCCTCCTTAATACTCCACCTTTCATGATAAGAACTACAACATATTCAATCAATCATATAATTGGTTTCTTACTCTTCTCAAGCCTTTGCACAAGTTCAAGAGTCTTCTTAATCCAATGCTCTATTCTAAACCATTGACCACCGAATTAGGATTTTAAAACTAAAATGATTTCATGTATCACTCAAATTAAATTTATCATTCACAAACCTTCAAGTAATTACCCATTTACTCATGAAAATATCATAAAATTCTATTTAACAGTCATGTGTCTTACACTTTCTTTGATCATGAAATAGTCAGTTATGGATGGTGACTCTTACCTTACAAGAAGATTTTTTTTTTTATCTTTTCCCATGTATATTTCTCTTGATGATATAATTTCCTATAAACCACACCAAATCCTAGTCTTTTCCATCTTATATTATCATAATTTACATCCACAAAATATAGATTTATCTGATAAAGATGATCACATACACTATAGACCCTTAAATCTCATTCTTAAGAAATCATTTTGAAATTATATTCACTCTAGCATCATTAATGATTCAAAAACTTAACAGTTTAAACATATATTTGTGTAAAGGATAGAAGAACACAATTAATGCTTCATAAAATAGTTATATTTACAAAAATCTCAGTGTATTTGCAAAAGAGATATGTTGTCATGGCTTCCATGGATATTATAGACCTCCCTGAGCCATCTCTCCTTCCTTCACACATACCTGATGTAGGACCATCTCAAGGAGTCAATTAAAATTTCAGTTTTTCCTAAATGTGGTCAATAAGGTGTGTAGAGCCATGTTTTGGAGAGAGCTAAGAGTATAAGATTTGAAAATTTGAATGAAGGCTTTTCCTCCAAAATGTAATTCATGTTGTAAAAGGAATATCTAGAGTATTAAAGGTTGTGAAGTGTGTATGAGTATATTAAATCCCTAATGGTGTTTGGTTGGTCATAAGTGAGTGGTTAAGATTTTCAAATGTGTTTGTGAGCGGTCATGACATCAAGGGGAAGTCCAAGAGTCACTAAATGTTAGTTTTGGGAGTCATCATTTCATGTAAGAGCAGTTACACTTAATGGGAGTTATGAAGTGTGTAACCAAAAAATTTAATGATATTAAATAATCATGAGAGGATTTACATGCAAGATAAATTTAAATTTATGAGGAGTTAGTAAATTTTACATTCATTCCTCATGTGGAGGATAGAGAGGAGAAAAAAAGGAGCATGTTAAAGCATGCATTTTATGAGGAAAACATAATATGAAAAGAAAGATCTATTTTGATACATTTTTGAAATATATCCATATGGTGGATGATCATAAATTTTGGAAATTGAATTATTTATTGTGTTTTTATCTTGTTATGCTTTTGTGGCCATGATTGGAGGTGATAAAAGTTTGAATGAAGTTCATTGTTTCTAATAGAAAAAAGTTATAGGATTTGTGCATACTAAGTATGACTGTAAATGACATTATCAAGCCCTTTTTTTGAGTGTTTTCAAGTTGCTTCACGTGGATAGAGACTTAATATTGTTTCTTACACAAATATAATAAGTCTTTCATGTTCTTTGTTGCATATTGAATAACCTTAAGCTAATGCAAACTATGAAGTGTGCAAACCAGGATAATGGAAAGGTGAATGTAAGGAGGGTTTTTTCATGTTTCTCAACTCCTACTAGTAAAAATAACTTGTTTAATATGATTCCAAATACCTTCATTTAAATTTTTTTGTTTGAATCAAATATTTGAATAAGTTATAGCCAAAATGAGCTTCTCGGGTTCATTGTGCACCCACTAGGGTTTTGAGGAGAAAAATGGCTCTAGAAAGCTCAAAACAAAGAATTTAGATCTAAAATTTGGAAGGAATGATCATAGTGGTATCATTTAACTGTTAGAAGAATAATTTTAAAGTTTACATGGTGGAATATGTAGATATTCTTACTAGTCCGATGGGTGATCAGTTAAACTCGGTGAAGAGCTAGTTTAGAGGGTGGATTTCCAAAGGAAGTGTGTGATAGATAAAGAGTATAAACTTGAAAATTATCAGGATTAAATAAATAAATAATGGGTCCTCAAAAATTATTATTTTGTGTCTTGATTCCATGTGGAAGAGAAGTTATAGGGGTTGCAAGATTGTCCTAAACTAGTTGTCTTCTTGTAAGCAAAAATTACAAAAGTGAGGTGGAAGGAGTTGTGCTAAGAGTTAAGTTCTAAAAATTTTCATGCATATCAAGGGTGGTAAAATACAACTAAGGAAGGTGATAGTTCATTCTAGGTCACTCTATAACCTCATAACCCTAGTGCTAGCAAACTACTTGTTCTCAAGAGCAAGAAATGCAAAAGTGGGATATAAGGAGTTGGAATAATATTAGGAATGTCAAAATTGAACTAATGAAGTCAAAATTTCCTCAAGGTTATCCTTAGATCACTCTATCCATGGTTGATGCAAGCTACATTGTCTTAAGGGGCATAGTTGATAGTTTTGGACAAAGGGATGAATGTGGACATTTTGATTTATCGAATGCATTTCATGAATGGTTTAACATGTGGTTTGAGTGTGATAATAGGGTAAAGGATTCAAAAATATTAACGAGGAGAGGATTGTGAGCTAAATTTCATCCTTGAGATAAGAGACTAGTGAGCCAAGAATTGATCAAAAGAGTATAGAGTAAGTGATCATAAAACAAATGCATAGTGGTCGGTTTGAGGATTGAAGGAGAAAGAATGAATATTGAATACCATGGTATATAGATGTTGGAAGTGATTGAATTCATTCGAATAGCTTATTTTACATTTATGGCTCAGTTTAAGACTTTTTGGGCTTGTTAAATATCCTCCATGCAGAGCTTGTAAAGTGGAATTATTTAGACCTTCTTGTGAAACTCAATATATGATTGATAGATTTATTTTTTCTCTACATCGGTACCTCCACTATTGAACCACATTTCTATTGGGCTGATGAGTTGCATCCTAAGTACTAAATGTGCATAAGGATTGGGCATGTGGATATAGGGCGAGTGGAGATGTAGCGAAAAGGGCACGCTGGAGAAATTCGACTTCAATACTTAGCCATTTTGTTTACCACGGGCTAAATATAGGATTGAGTGCTGAAAAGAAAAGGTTTGAAGACTTGGAGACTTAAGCAAAGTCTATTTTGGACAAGTGGAATATCAAAAACATGCCCAATTTTGGGCTATTAATAGGATTAGATCTGTAATTTATATTATTAGGTAATCCATTATTAGAAAGCTTGCATGATTTTGTATTTACCTTTTTGTGGCGCATGGTTATTCTTGGCATGTAGTCTTTTTGAGGGTGAATAGGTGGTGAAGGGAAATTTCCCACTTTTGTGTGTGTGTATGTGTGTGTGTGTGTGTGTATTATCTGCATAGTTTGGTAGTACTATGAATACTTGTAAGGTTATGTTGTTGGTTTATGAGCGTGCATGAATTATGGTGATACTTTTATGTATGTATGTGGCTTATGTGTTTTAAAGTAATTAATACAATGGATATATATGATTGGATAATGGTTATTGACATATCTATTTTTAGATCTTGTATGGTGAACATGATCTTAATTTTTGTATGACTCTTTATGCACTATGGTTAAGATCTAGATCTGTTTATGATTTACTTTTGAATGGATATTATGGATCTGGTTTATATGTATGTTCATCATGTTAAATCCTTGACAAACATTCCATAAAAGAGGAACTTGGTACCCTTGCGCGCTTCGAGTGAGGGCTCGATTTGGCTGAGTGATGTGTCAACACACCTTGGGCTATCTGGTAAAATAAAAGGGTGCATTTTGGTTCCATTTTCGGGACCTATTTTCAAAATATTTGTAAGGATTTTGTGTGACGAAGATGTATCGATTGACTTTGGCGATATTGAAGATTGAGTAGAGAATTTAGAGAAAGAGTCTAATCACACATTTAACATTGGACCTAAATTTGATGCACACGCATGGTTTGAACATAATATGTATCATGCACTCTATGACATGTTCCTTTGATGTTTCCCTATAGAGTCGTATGAGTGGTGGTGTGTATACGCATTGAAGAGGAATTAGAGTCGAACACTTGTTTAGATGCGGGAAGACTACCAGCATTTTCATGATGTTGATTTGACTTGGACATGCATTTTAGATCATTGGTGGAGTGATGTTTTACATTGTTATACCTTGGAATACATTGTTTTTACTTATTCCTATCCGAGGTTATTGAGTTCCAGTTCTTGCGTGAACTAGAGGATCTTATTTTCACGTTATCCCTTTAGAGATTAAAATCTTGATTGTGATTACGTACTTGTAAGAGCATCGTATGACAAGATAAACCCCACCATGTGTGGGGAAAGAGCAGTGTGGTGAAATATGGTATACCTAGTGGAAGATAGAAAGATAGAATAAAGGTGGCTTAAGTTTAATGAGGCATACGAGAGGGATTTTCGAAGCAACATGATGATGAGGAACAAATGGTGTTGCGAGAGACAGAGATGGCTTACAAAGGATTTGGAGCTCACGTAGAAGACATGGAACCAGAGAATTTGGAAATCCCTCATTTGGGTAAGCATGGCAGAGAACAATCTTCGGCCTCGGATGAGAGCACATTGGTTAAAACTATAAGGACCACAGGCACGCATTTGATCCCTCCTAGTGACCTAGCCCTTGCACTTGGTTTTCCAGTTTTTGTGACAATCATTGATAAACAAGCTAGTGTGGATGGTAGAGTAGTGACAAATAGATTTCACTTTCTATTAAGTTTAGGATTTAATTAGATAGCTTATTCATCTATGGTGGAGAAATATTTTTCTATGTTATTTGGAGGTCTAGTTGAAGGTATATTTTCTGGTGTGTCATCAACACACAACATGGGCATGCAGAACATTAGTATTACATCTAGAAGTATATAAATTTTCAGACCATTGGACTTTATTTTAGCACAAATTTTGGGACACAAGGTAGTACATCCTCTACTTCATTTACTTCTACAAGAGGGAGATCAAGAGGATCCGGTGGTTTAGGATCTAGTGGTTCTTGTGGCTATGGAGGAAGAGGGAACACATGAGGTAACATAGGTTATGGATCGAGTGGGCACAATCCATATCAACACTTGTAAGTCTATTTTGAGATGTCCCTTTTCCTACTATAGTATAGAGGAATTGAAGATGTAGCTGAGCATGTGCATATGTGTGAGATACTATGGCACACTAAGGGGATTACAACTCTTAAGCATAAGGCAAGTCATTTTGCTACCACTTTATAAGGGCGCACACATAGTTAGTACAAGAAGTAAGATCTAAACCAGTCTTTTGTAGATTATACCATGTTACACAATGCTTTCTTAGTAGAGTTTCATATACCTAAGTTTGAGTAGAAGAGCATCATTGTACTGAAGGACATCATACGGTGCATGGATGAGAGAGTTAAGGAATATGATGCATGATTCAAAACTCTGCTATCAAATTTGTCTTACGACATTCACTGAGTCAACATGCTCAATGGTTCATTGGAGGTTTGATCACACCTTTCATAAGGGTGCTCTCACACAAGACTTATACAAATCCATGTAAGGTGCTTGAGGTAGCTTTGTACACTAAGGAAATCAGTAGCATAGACACTAGAGTTAGCCCATTTTGGAGGCTCAGATTGCAAATATGAAATTATAGTTATAAAAATTGTTAGCTAATTCAGCCCATGAGATGTGCAGTGGTATTTGGTGCACGTATTTTGAGGTAGAAGGACATATTAAGGATAGTTCTCTTCAAAAATAAGTGTGCCCCATGTTGTTGCATTGTGATATCTATCATTTGGATCATGATTCAAGTAGGTGCCCCTTATTGCAGTGCGCGATAAGGAAGAACGTGTCTTGTTATTGTAAAATTTGTAAGTCTACCACTCATGATACAAAGAATTGCAGATTGATTGATCAGATTCATGATGTCATTGAAATGGGTGTATGATAGACCAATGTTGCAAATATTTCTAAGGAACAAGGTGAGCATCATAATCATAATCAAAATGAAGTTAACTCTGATGGAGGAGGTAGAGGTATAGTTTACCGTGAAGGATTCATAGGTCTAGGTTGCGGCGGTAGAAGAAGTGAGTCCCATGACAAACATGTTATACATGTGGATCTCCTTATCATTACAAGTGTGAATTCCCTCATAACATTATTTTCTCACAGTGCGAGAAAGGGTCATAAGTATGAAGAACATCTAGATTTATACGAGCATATGAGAAACCAACACAAACAAGATAAGGGAGCAAGGATGGTTATATTATAGTGCAATGTGGAAGATCGGTGGGTGAAAAAGGTAGCACTTGATTATGAGATGTTGCCTATATTGGTCATTACACACAAGGAAGCACACACCAAGGAAGTTCCAAAGTAAAATCTTATTTTTACAAAATAGGATGTATTGCATAAAATGTATCCACACCCTACTCATCGAAGGAATTTTATCTAGAAACCATGGAGGTTATTAGTAACTTGCGGGGTGAGATACGGTGCTTAAAAGAGAAGTCACGAAAGCTAAATCGGGAAAAATTAGTTGAGGTTCCCGAAAAACATTTTGATGACTTAAAGAAGGTTTGTAAGATGTTGCACCAACAAAATATCATTCCTTTGTTAGGGGAATGGTTAAGGGAAATTATATCACACATTGGAGTTGAGTGTGAGCGACGAGATATTGCACGGGAACTTACCTCATCACAATATTAAGTATGATAAAGAGATCACTTTGAATGTTGTTGTTAATGGATGGTTGTTGAGTAACATTTTGATAGATACAAATACGTAGTGAATGTACTCATTTTGGACACGTGGAATCAAATGGGAGACCACCATTACAGCCATATTCAATTTTTTTTTAATTGCAAACATGACTAAATCCATGCCCATTAGATTCTTGAAGGATGCTACTATTACTATACAAGGGGCCAAGTTTAGTGGGGACTTTGAGGTCTTGGAACTTGCAAAGGGAGATATTTTTATAACAATACTTGGGTGCCCTTAGTGTTATGTGAATAATGCTGATTTTCTCTTTAATAAAGGATATATCAGTTTTAAGAACAAGGAATAGTGTGTCATCATTCCTTTGATAGATGGAAAGTTTTCACCTTATGTAGAACCTTTGAGTGAATAGGATTTGAACAAAAATTTTGTGCGCACTATTAGGAATTCTAAAGTGCTTAAGCCATCAAAGGAAGGTGTTATTCAAAGGGATGATGCTCAATATATGTGTGATACTACAAGTGTTGCATGTGAAAACTAGGCACATGGGACTTATCTAATGGTTAGACATGAGATGCAAAGTAGAGTGATGTGTGTCGAGGCATTTAGGCGGTAACCAAGTACCGGGTACACTAGTGAAGGAATCATGATGTGTTTTACGTGCTATAGAAGCCCAATGGATAGATCGGGAAGAGAGAAGGAATATTATTTTATATACCTTATGTGGAATAGTAGTGCGTTGGTGGATTGTAGACACATATAGTCTATTATAGTGGTGAAAGGTGAGAATTTTCTTCTCTACTAGATTTATTAGGAGAAATGTGCCTACCAAGACATGTGAATTTCATAGGAAGTATTGATTCACATCACATTCAATAGTGTGAGAGACTCCAAAAAGAGGGGAAATATGCCCTAACACCTTCACTTGTGGGTGCGAAGTTCTATTTCACCTTGTGAGGTTGCATGCATGCGCGCATGGTATGTTAATGAATAATTGAATAGAGAAGTAGGAAGCTGATAGCGCAGGTATGATTTAGACCTTTGAATATTTTTCTACTAAACCTCCACCGACTTAGGCATTACAAGTTATTAAGTTCTTTACTATGGGAGATAGTACAAAGGATGAAGAGCTTATTCAGGAGTTAGTAGGAGAGTTAGATCTGGAGGCGTGCTTTGAACAAGAAGCAACGTATGAAGAACAACTTGTGTGCACTGGTTATAAAAAGAAAAAGGAAGCTGGTTTACATGATTGATGATGAATATTTGGAGAATCTTGATGTTTATCATATTGTGGGTACGTGCGAGGTCCTAGGCGGTGCGAGATGAGCGAGGACACGTGTATCATGAGATAATGAAAACAAAGAAGGTCAACATAGGGACCGATGTAGAACCTAAGGAAGCCATTATTGGTGATTATTGGTCTAACTCCAAGGTTGCAAATATAATTGAGCTACTTCGTGACTTCTAAGACTTATTTCCTATAGGTTATCATGAGTTTAAAGGGGTACATCACTCTTTAGGTGAGATGAGAATCAATTTAAAGGAAGGAACACATTCGGTTAGGAAAATTCCTTACATGATGAATCCTAATATGCATGTCAAGGTAAAGGAAGAGATTGATAAGATGTTGAACTCTCGCATCATTGAGCCCATTGAGGAGTCAGAATGGGTTATCCCTATGGTGATAAGCATAAAGAAGGACGGTAGAATAAGAATTTATGTCGATTATAGGGAGTTGAATGTTGCATGTGTAATAGATCCCTTTCCCACACCTTTTACTAAATAGATTTTGGAAGGCATTACAGGGCACGAGATATTCTCCTTCACTGATGGATTTCCAAGATATCATCAAGTGCGGATTGCTAAAGAAGATTGGGTGAAGAAAACTTTCACCACTAAATGGGAAATTTTTACGTACAAAGTTATACCTTTTGTATTCAAAAGTGCGCATGTAGTCTTTTCATGCATTGTTGTGAAAGCATTCTAGGAATTCATTCAAAAAAATTTACTGAGTTTACTTAAATTATTGGAAATTTTATGGGCTAGTAAAAGATCATTGTGATAATTTAAGACTTATGTTTAAGAGTGGTGCGGTAGTTCAACATCTCCTTAAAAATTAAAAAGTGCATTTTTGCTACACCTTTTGGGACTCTATTGGGACATATTATCGTAAAGAAGGCTTGTTGGTAGATCCTGCTAAGGCTGCTTTGTTATTTTGGGCCTAGGGGATACTACTAACTAGAGCAAGGTTTGCAAATTCTTTAGGCACACTGACCTATTATAGGAAGTTTATGAAAGTTTATGCTAGGATTTTTGTGCCCTTGGAGGAATTGTTGAAAAGTAAGGGAAAGTTCCATCGGAGTGAGGCACAATGGCGCGCATTCAAGACATTAAAGGAAAGGCTTACTTATACACCTATTTTTGATTTTCTTCATGGACCAAACCATTCCATGTGCATGTGGACACCTCGACATGGCCATTGGCATGGTATTAGCCAATCCTAGAGTAGATATTTTTGATCATCCTATTTATTTTGCAAGTAGTAAGTTGACACTAGTGATTAGAATTATACAACCACAGAGTGCAAAGCATTATCCATGATTTATGCATTACATAAGTTTCGACAATAGTTGGTGGAAACTCCTTTTATTTTATATACATATCACATGTCACTTAAGTATTTGGTGAGCAAGCCCATTTTACAGGGGCACATATGTCGTTGGATTCTCTTTGTTTCAATAATTTGAGTTTGATTGTGGTAAATCAAGGAAAGAGTAACTCAAGTACCAAATTATTTATCAAAGATTAATTTAGGTGAGGACACACAGAGCATTGAGGAAAAAATGATGAATGCATAGTTTTCAAGTTAAACCACATAACCTCTGACTTAGAGGACATTGTTGTATTCTTACGTACAGGTGTGATGCCTGAAGGAATGAAAGCTTTGTAGAAGAAAAAACTTGTTATACGCGTCGCGCCTTACATTTCAATTAACGGGGATTTATAAAAACTAGGATAGAATGATGTTTTGCGTCGGTGTTTTCTTGAGCATGTGAGAAAATCTATTATGGAAGAATATCGTGGTGGGATTACAAGTGGACATTATGCTAGGGATGCCTTTGTGTGCAAGATTTTTTTGGTTGGTTTGTGGTGGGAAACACTTTATAAGAATTGTAAAGATTATACTAGGGCATGTGACCATTATCAGCACCTTGGAAAGCTTGGGCATATGGACGAAATGACTTTGAGGCCAATTCCTAGTGCGAGAATCTTTTGAGAAGTTAGCAATTGAATTTGTGGATCCTATTTCCCTACCTGCACAAAGGATGGGATCACACTAAATTATAACTTGTACATATTATCTTACAAGGTGGGTGGAAGCATCACCTACAAAGGATTGCATGGTAGCTATAGCAAAAATATTTTTATGGGAAAATATAACTAGAAGATACGGATGCCCATTGAGTTTGAAAATTTAGAGGGGTGCTCATTTTCTTAACGAGACCATCCAAATATTTGGTAGAATTTATGGTGGCACACCAGAAAACAACACCCTATCACCCATAGGCCAATGACACTATTGAGGATTTCAACAAGATACTAGGACATACATTGACTAATATTTATGATGTTGGAAGAAAATATTTGGATGTTAAAGTCTCTATTGTACTTTGGGCATACACAACAAATCATAAAAGATTGAACAAACCCACACCATTTCAATTGGTGTTTGGCACAGAGGTTGTTTTTCTCGTGGAATTTATGTTACCCTCCCTATGTAGTGCACATGCAAGAGGAGGATTGGATGATGAGAAATCACTTGAAGAATGCATTGATAAATTAATGTAGTTGGATGAGAGGAGTGTCATTTTCAGATGGAGTCAAAAGATAGAAAAGGCCAGGTAAAAGGTATGGTATGATAGGCATATTAAGGATAAAAATATTGAATTTAGAAAGATGGTTCTTCCGTATGATTCAAAAAATTTGTGTCACCCTGGAAAGCTCAAAGTGCATTGGTTAGGACTATATGGTGTGACTTACATACTTGATTTAGCCACTTAACGATTCTGAAGTGCTTGATGGGACATGATTTCCTGTTATTTTTAACGGGATTAGGTTGAAGCCCTACTATAAATAAGTCTTTTTGGTTTTTTTATAAGGTAGTATTATAGTTAGATTAATTTTCCTTTAATGCATTTCCTTTGTCTATGTTTCCTTTCATTTTTGTTATGTTTTGTCAAATTATTTTTGTGTTTTATCGTAATAAGTGCACTTACATGCTAGAAGTTAATTACTATATATTGAATTCATGCACAGAGGACTACACATACTTTTAGTGTGGGATGGATCGAGAAGAATTTATTGGTGCCTTGTTTTAGATTGTAGTGCATTGTAAAATTTACTGGTTCTCAGAGTAGAGATAGGTTTGAGAATAAATTTCAAGAAAATTACTTATATTGAAGACCACATGTAGAGGGATAGACACTCATTATAATGCAAGGTAGGCTACAAATTTGGGGACTACTTGGTATGAGGCACATTGGATAGGTACTTCGGTGCAAGGAAGTGCACGTAAGGAAATATGTGGCCAAGAAGTAGTGGGCACGCCAGAAGGTTATGAATGAGGTGCAGAAAATTTAGGTGTGGAAAGATAGGGTGCAACATGCAAAAAGTGCGGAGGTGGAATTAATGTCATGTATGGTGGTAGTTTGGGAGTAATTAATTAGGATAATTTTGAAATGAGTTATAAAGTTGGTGAATGTAATGTTATTGTTACCTTGCATCCTTTGAGCTATTGAATTTTGAAGTGTGACGAAGAGCATAATACGATAAGTAATTTGTGGAGTGGTGAACCGGGAAAATTGGAGGCATGACATTGTTAGAGATATGTGGAGAAGTGTCATTGGGCTAGGTATGCATATTCGTGACAACAAGTTCATGCCACTAGGGTTTCAGGAAGATAGGGTCACAAATAGCGAAAAATGAGGGCATGAGACCAATGGTTTTATTTGAGCTCAAGGCATGCAAGGTAAGGAGGTAACAACTCTGAAGTTACAAAATGTACTTGTAAATCAAGGAGAGAAAATGGCACCAAAGAGAGCTCTTGTAGTTGAGAAGGAGACTCTAAGAGCATCAAAATAATGCTTGGTATAGATGCGAGTACCTCAGAAGAGGTGATTGAGGGTAGACCATGGACATCAAAGATAACACAGTGCAAGATCAGTGATTTTAACCATAAAAAAAAGATAGCCATTAAGGATATTGTTACAGAGACCGTATAGAAGACAAACAGGAGGATGAAAGATGGAAATAGGGTTTTGGATGATTCAGTGAAGAAACTATTGGAGAGTGTTGGAGTTATGCAACTCTTTGAGTTTTCATATTCTAGAAATCTGAATAGTTATACCGGTGTTTGATGTCACACATACATGAATATTTCTTCTATTTCATGGGTAGGAGGATGCATATTACCGCCAAATTAGTTGGCAAGGTCACAGGGTTGCGTGTCTCGGGTGCAAATATTTTAGGTGACATTCCGATGATGAAGCGATCGAGGTGATGTACGCCATATTTCAATATAAAAGGGGGACAAGAATTCAATTTTATGAATATAGGATTGCGGTACGGCTCGCATGTTGTAAATTGGGTGCCTCGGAGAGATGGAAAGGGGTCAATCAGTGTTGGCTGCATATAGCACATAAAATAGCGAGAAATACCTACTACAACATTGCAGGTTACATTGTGGAGATCCTAGTAGTAGAGGAATGCATCCAGGAGGGAAAAGGTGATAAAATAACCTGGGGTGATATTTTACTTTTGATTGTATTTAGTTAAATTCGCGTGCCAGATGGGCCAAAGGAAAAATTTTGGGAGTATCACATGGAAAATAAATCACTGTGTAAAAAATTTCAAAGTAAACATGTCATGGCTCCATTTCAAACACTTATAAGGAGTGTCAGGAGAAGTGGTTTAGGAGAATGCGCTAGGATTTTGAGGGAGAGCTATGCATATTACACGTCTTGCCTAGTGTTTTGAATGGACAAGAAGATTTTGTGGCGTACCAACATTTTAGATTAGGAATATTTTTCATGACAATGGGTGAGAAGAGCCAATGATGTAAGTTACACTTTTCTTTCACTACACGTTATTTCAAGGATTCGGTGAATAGGTTGCACAATGCATGCAAGTTGACTTTTGATGCTGATAAAGTAGATGTGAACATACATATTTTGTGCAAGATGTATGTATGGCCCAATAAGGAGGCATATGTGGAAAAAATAGAGTCAAATAACATTGATATAACTCTGAAGACTCTAGCTATAGGGAAAATTGAGCCAACGCACATATATGTGTACATGATGCCACGTTTTAAGGATGGAAAGATGGTTGTAGGATAAGACTTTTCATTATCGAGTCCTCCAAAGGGAAATAAATTATGGGAACACAGGAACCATTGGAATAAACACCCACTAGGGGCATTAAGAACAAGGACATGAAGTTTTGAGGAATGTCGTAGAGCAAAAGGAAGAAAAGGATGATAAATCTGCTATTAATTAGGAGAGGAGATAGTTACATAGAAGGCGTACGGTTGTGGATATTGGTGCAAGCCCCTCACAGCCCATTCATGATAAGATCACTTTGTGTGTAACACGGGTGAAGAAGGTTGAGGTTGAAAGAAAGAAAAATATATATATTCCAGTCAAGGATAGTGATGAGGAAAAATTTTCACATAGAAGCGTGGGAAGTTATTTCTACACCTAGTTTAGAAGCATGAATTGACTAGGAGATAGGTGGGAAGAAACCTTTTTCGAGGAGGATGTCCCAGTGTAGGTGTGCAGGGACACGAAGAGGAAATTTGCCTTTGGTGGAGACACGAAATAGTAGAACATATTGTGTGCACAAACTAAGGAAACTAATGGAGAAGAGGCAAGTATAGCAAAATGTGGGTGCTAAAACATAGGAGCACATATGATAGAATATTAGTGGCCCAAGGAAGATGATATGGTAAGAATGCAAAAACTTGGCTATATTGATGACATGACAAAGATACTTCGTCGTTCCAGGTTCCACAGTACCATCATAAAGGAACGGTTATATGGATAAATGATGATGGATCCGAGATATGGTGACTACGCATACTGTAAACTTGATTGTTGTGTAGTATGCGAGAATCACATGGATGAGGCTGAATTTGATGTATGTGAAGAATCATGTGTCTCATAAAATGAAGAAAATATCACATTCTTTCCATATCACAATTAAGACAAATCATTTTTGGATGAGCAAGTGAGTAATGCATTAACAAAGGTATGTGCGAGAGGTTGCGCGCTGAGAAATATTTATAAGGCAACAACTAGTCATGTTTTGATAGAAGATAAAAAGGATAAATAAATAGAGATTAAATTCTGATAAAATAAAAGGACGTAGCTGAGTTGAAGGTGCGTACGGTTTTGAACATGGCATACAGATTAGTGAGGAAATTTTGAAGGAAACGCCACATTTGGAAGAGAGGTTTTCTAAGAGATTCCCCTCAGATGTGCATTACTTACACATGGTCTTGGATGAGGGTCTAGTATGGATGTAAAATCCAAAGGATGTTGCAGTGCAGGGAAGAAAAGACAAAATAAACAATTACACGCAAGATAAGGGGGTATGAGTCCTTATTGCACGGGGGGTTCATTAGCTAGGCAATATCCTAGCACGTGGGTTCATATTGAGGTAATTAAAATTAATAAAATTAAACTCAATATACCGGTAGACATGAGAGGGTGAAAGGGTTTAATTTATTAATGTTTTGAATCGGGTATTGGGGGTAGGTTAGAGAGATGGGCCAAAGGAAATAGAGGTTTACTTTTAATATAAAACTAAAACGTTTGAACCCTAGTTTTTAAACGTAAATACCTTAAAATTGCAAAAGGAGTGTGGTCATAAATTAAATTATAATCTCTTTTTAATAAATAAATCTAGATTCTTAACGAAGAAATAATAAGATGGTAGAAAACTAGAATTGAGTATGCTTTTCAACACAAGTGATATTATTTCACCATCTTAATTATTTGAAGAACTATTGATAAATGCATAAATCTTAACATATATAAGGTGACTTGTAATATGTATTCAATGGCTTGAACTATCTTTCAAAGGAAATGCATATTAAAAAAATTGAGTGAGAAATATAATATATTTTTGTCTAATATATTGGGTAGAAATAAAAGGGGTAAATAAAATTGTAATTGAAAAATGGGTAAGTAAGGTACATGGAAAAAATAGGGGTATTTTCATTCTAATAATATAACAGAGGGGGTATTATCAATTGAATAATTAGAGGTAGAAACTAGAATTAAGGGTATTCTTTAATACCCTTCAACGCTTGAGTGCTATACCATACTTTTACTAAGTGAATCCCCGTGCCTTATTGCAGACATTGAAAGATGAGTTGAAAAAGACAGATTGGGCATTAACAATTTGCACAGATCCTAAAGTAATAATAAAAAAAGGGACTCTAGTGGAAGATAATGCAGTCCTTGTATTAAAACAAGGTGAGACACTTGAGCATGACAAGAGGATCACTTTAGTATCGAAAAGTGTGGTGCATTTATAGCATCCCAAGAACCTCACAAGGAGAAGATCAAAGACATTGGGAAACTCATCGCGCGAGAATATGGATGTGATAGAAGGGATGGTCTCAGGTATGGTGAACATCCTTAGAGTGTTGCAGAATGAGGGTGAGAACATGACCTTGGATGAGATGGATGAGGTACTTGTAGACATCCCTGATAAAACCAATAAGGTGCTTAGTGATTGGAATGAATTAGAGGAAGAAATTAAAATTAAATATCTAAAGTTGATTCTACCTTCTGAAGGGTAGCGCACCAATGTATTCTTTCATTCTTTATGTACAATTATTCTTTTGTTCCTTATTCTTATTCGTGTAGAGATAATCCATGTTTACTATATGCACCCAAAATTACACATGCTACATTGTCGGAAAATGGTTACAAAAGGTCCCCAATGATGATTCATGTTTTTTCCATAGGTGTTCAAGATCCTAAACCTCTTTGTAACTTATATCTGTAAACTATTTTACCTTAATTATCCATTTATTGTTTTTCTACAACTTCTCACTTCATTTCAACTTAGTTTAGGCCTCCATTGCAAAATTAGCGCCCTTCCTAGGCAAATACAGTCTTGTAATCGCCATCCAGGTAAGGTAGCGAGTCCTATAACCACCGCTTTGCACATGGTGGAGGTCCTGTGCACTTTTTCCAGAACTCTTTTCCCGTGATTTGATGCGTGATTGATTCACTTAAGTTAACTTTTTGAGCACGTTTCTTACCCGTTTTAGCTAATTTCAAGCTAAGTGACTTGTGGCAATCTCTTTTTCACTTGCAATGTGTAATTGACTTGTTAACTACCTCTTCATGTGTTCATGTGGCACCCCATGGCTGTCAAGTGTGTTAGTGTAAAGCCCATCCTACCTTCTATAAATTCATCGCTTGTCCTCAAGCAAATGGTC
Organism: Taxus wallichiana var. yunnanensis; assembly: GCA_018340775.1. Taxonomy (NCBI): domain Eukaryota; kingdom Viridiplantae; phylum Streptophyta; class Pinopsida; order Cupressales; family Taxaceae; genus Taxus; species Taxus wallichiana. The sequence continues at coordinate 337,417,082 of CM031239.1, read as the reverse complement.
GGACATTTGTTTGGGTATTCTTGTATTACTGAGCAACCTCATTCTTGCTAGAAATTGGATAGCCAAGCTTTATTCACTTATGTTATCTCTCTTCCACTTGCATTATTACCAGACTTCCATTCAAGTTGTCATTTCTCCAGTGCCTTCTCATTGTTGTTTCTACTACATTACCGATCCATTGAACTCACGTGAACATAGGAGCTTGAAAAGAAAACCTGAGGGGGAAAATAACAACACAGCTGGATTGGCCATTACATTATATTTCCAGGTTGGGGTTGGTGTTGATTTCCTCATTTCTTCACATTGTTGTTTCTGAATTGTATGCATACATTTATATCAAATAGAGTAGAAAATAAGAATTTCCATTGTTGCAATCATTCAATAGTCACAGTAAATCAATTAATATAGGAAATCATCAATAGGATTCTTCTTTACTTTTGTCGGGAAGTTGTAGGGAAGAAAAGCACGAGAAGCAGATTTCTTCCTCTACTTCTAAGGCAAAAATAAAATGTTAGATTTACATCCATAGTTTAGTGAATCTTTAAATGTTTAGAATAAATTATATTTCTTCTACATAGATAGAAAACTACATCCGATTGTCTGTTTGTTTTAGGATTTATTAATTAAAATAGAAGCTTTCATTGCTTCATTTCTTCATTTTCCCCGTGAATCCTAGAAAGCCATAAAATAAAAAATATTAGACTAATTAGTTGTTTTTTTCTTTTATTTATGTTATTCCCTTTATGTAATTATTTTCCTTTCAAGTAAGTAGATAAATCAATCAACTAATAGGGATATTACGCTACCAATACATAACCTCTATTTCCCCTTTTGCCAATTCAACTACTAGGAATTCATACTACCCAATCTTAATCGCTGATTCTCCTATAGTTTCCTATAAGCACCCCTACAATTTTCTACATCGGTTTTCCCAAAGACAATCGTGTGAGGTTGAGTGTGGTTGAAGGTTGCATGTTGATTTTCATTCGTACAAATTGGTGAACCCGACGTGAAGAGCTAGTCTCTTCTCATTATATTTATTTCATTTTTATTACCTCGCCTCTACATTTATTCACCTATTTTTCTAGGTATTTTATACTTCCTATAATATGTTTGGTAGAGAGCTTGGTGGGCCATTTGGCTCTGACAAATATTACACCAACATTTAACCACAACAGTCCCCTTCCCTTTTTGGATGGGCTAACAATTACACAAACAATGTGCAAACCTCCCCTAGTTACGATTCAAACCCCATTAGTTATGTAAGGATGGAGGAAGTTGATCAACCCTTAAACATGTGATACATTCAACCCAATGCAAACCACATGACTATTACAAGTGGAACAAGTCCTTACCCTAGAGTCTTGTCAAGACCTCACATTACCATGCAATCAACAAAAGATGATATTTTTACATGAATAGCTAATCCTCTCTGTCAAATAGACAAGTCTTTGGATAGAATGAAGGTTACAACCTACGAGATATTCAAAAACAATTTGTCAAATACCTATCCTTAGATTCTTATTTGTGAGGAAGTCAAGAATTATAACATTAAAATTTCCTAATAGGATATCATGATATTTCTCAATGGAACCCTACGCCACACCCTCGGGCCAAAAACAATATTAATAGAGTTTTACATCATCGAAAAGAAACAATTTATAACATGATCCTAGATAAGCCTTGGATTCACCAAATAAAGGCCATTCCCTCAACCTTGTTTTAAGAGGTTAGATTCCTCCACTTGGGGAAGGTATTCATTACTCGGGGGATCCTAATCCTTTCGATGTTCACTGGAAAATATTAAAAATAAAATAGGAGTTCATTCAGAATATGAACTACTTGCGAACCAATTAAACAAGTCACCTTTATCAAACAAATTTGTCACAACCATCCCAAGTGTTTTGAATGTTGAGTTTGATGACAAAAAGACATTTGAGGTGGCCAAAACCATTAAGGGAAAATCAATATCTGTGGAAATTGTGTCCACCCAAACAATGGGGGGGATCATGAATCTCTTAGAGAGTGATGAGGTGATCTTCCTCATGTTTGAACCGCAAGAGAATGGGTAGCCTTCTTAGCATAACCTCTCTTCATGCCGATGGTCTTGGCTTAGTCATAAATGTGATAGAATTAAAGATGAAATAAGAGAGAGTTGTTATTGAGACAATTCTCATCAAATCCATCTCTAGGGCTTATTCCATTCCATACTTTGGTCTAATAAAAAACATGTCAAATAATAAGTATGTCATCCTCGTGGATTTGATCCCATAGCACAAAAAAATCACATGAAATCACTATGCTTTATGCAAAAGAAAAATTTTAGCAGTGCATTCATGCTCACATAAACATGGTATGTCTAGAATGTGACAGAGAGGTTCTCGAATACCTCCTTAAAATAAATATATTAGATAAACCTACATACACAATCATGGGTAGGGGTTGTAAGTTTAAGCCCCAGATAACAAGTCCTTGTCAAGAGAATAGAAATTTCAAAGATCGTGTTTATTCATTGTGTACTCTTGGGGGTGAGGAGTTTGACATCCTTCAACTCTCTTCACCTTATACATTTCAGCATATAGTCATTTTCATTTCCACTTGTACATTATTGCATCCTCATTGCATTATCATTTGCTAGCTCATTCTGTAAAACTTGTAATCAAGGAAATTATTTTCAAGTAACTTTCAAAAACTTATGAAAACATTGGCAATCATTCAAATCACATCTCTTCAAACATTCATAATATTTTCATCAACATTTCTTATCACTTCATTAGTTCAACAAGACAAGAAATTTTTTGACACTAATCCTACCAAGGCCTGCATACTTGGTTCTTCCTATAGCTTCCTTTTAGCATAGTTTTTTCCCATAGTTTGTTCTAGAAGCTTCATGATGTCATATCTTTCCCTATAAAATCCTCTTTGGTAGCAAAAAAATCTTAACATTTTCACCCGAGGCGTTTGTTTTCCTATCTCAGCCTTCGGTGTTGAGCCCTTGCATCTTACTAGTTGTGTGGGGTTGAGGTTAGGGGAAAGCTCTCCTTCCCAAAAGCACAACTTAGAAACTTAAAACAAAAAAATTATATATCTCAAGTCAAAATCAATCAAAATTTTCATTTACACACTTCTTTTCCCCACCAACCTTTGGTGTTGAGCCCACACCTCTTATAAGTGGTGCAAGGTTGGGAAAGGAGGGAAGTTCCCTTACTCACCTATGCCTTGTCCTTGGTGATGAGCCCATGCTTCCTACTAGTGGCATGGGGAAAGGTGTAGGGGGTCTCTGCAAATAAATTAGTAATTTAAAAGCAATTTTCATTCAATAAAAAGTGCTTTGAAAATCTTAAAATCCCAAGAAAAGTGAATTAGATGTGTATGTTCCAAAAGAGAGTTAAAACATTAAAACCAGATTTTTTCAATCAAGAGGCCATCTACGGATCTAATTCTAGATAAACTTACAAGAAATAACATTCTAGCATATGTAGTAAATTATATGCAAAGTTAACTTGTAGGTTCCTAATTGGGTTTATGTCAAAATCTTGTCTTTCTCTCACCATTTCCATCTCTATAAAAACTATACAATTCACATCCCTCTTGGCTCTCGGTGTTGAGCCCTCACATATTATTAGTTGCATGGGGTTGGGATTGGAGAAATTTCATTTTATTATCATATCATTATTCATCACATATTTCCAAAACAAAAATAAGTGCCAAACATTATTTGGAAAGCTAAAGTTCAGCATTACATTATGTCGACGTAATCATCACATATCAGCATAACAAAACATCAAAAAGGAAATGAATGATTCTATTAGCATTCATCATCCATCACATACATTCTAAAAGCATATAAAATCATAAATTCTAAACATCTAGAGTACAAATGTGAAGAAAACCACAAATGAAATCAACTCTAATGCAAAGGATAGTCAAACCAAAAAGAGATATATGTATATATTTCATCTTAATAAGTCAAGTTTATGTTCAATCCCATCACACACTAGGTGTGGTCAAAACACTTGCAATGAGCATGAAAATCTATAAACATCATATACATGCCTCATAAAATGAAATCAAAGAAATAAAGGATCAATGGCTTAGCAATCTCTATGGGATCCCTAAGATGGTGCACGGTTATGACAATGACTCCTAATGCACCAAGTGGTGAGAGTGACCGTGAGAATGACCACTAGACATGGCCTCACCTGTGCAAGTGAATCCACCTTTCCAACCTCTCTACCATCTCATATGTGATGATATTCTTGTCTTGGGAAACCAATATCTTTGTGGCCTTCCAAAGAGGCACAAAAACATTAGTGTGTCGACCAACCTGCAATGGCTTCCCGTGTCTACTTGGAGCTCCTCTCAATTATTCCTTATAGGGATGAGAAAAGTATCAACAAAAATCTAGTGAATAAGGTCTCTCTAACTATCAGTAGTAGCTGCAAAACAAAGGAAAGCAATGACGAGTTAGAAAATTATAAAAACCAAAAAAAGAAACACAATGCATAGTGATTAACATTTCTAGCTAATAAGGTCGAGAAAAGAGTGTCCACATACTCAGATCTCTAGGCATCCATGTAGGATTGGCTGGTCTAGTTGGTGGTGGTTTTATTTTGTGGGAACCTACTATGAATCCCCCACTCATGAACCCATTTGTTGCCCCATGACAAACTCCTCGTCCCCGCCTCTCTCAAGAGAATGTGTCTCCTCAGAAACCAGATTCGTCTTCTCCACCTTCATCTCCTCTCTCTCCACCATGGATATCTCCTAAGTAATTATACATTTTGGGTCACTCTCCTCCTCCTCCATGTGAGTCTCCTCACCTACCTCTTCCCTTGTCTCCTCACTAGCCTCGGCCTTGGTTTCCTCCTCTATCTCTTCCCCGGCCTCAATATCCACATCAATGGGTATCTCCTATTCCTCCTCCCCAATGTGAGTGGGTCCAACTTAAATCTGAAGGAGGGGTATAGAAAAAGGTTCTCTTCGAGCATGAACAATTTGTTTCACTAAAATAGGGACCTTGGAGTCACAACAGCCCAACCATTATCACCGTAAGGCCGCCTCAAGACTCCCTAATGCTCCCGTATACAACTATCACTGGGGGAGAATATCAATGTATGGTAGCCCAAACTACTTGGGAAATCTATCAAATGGATGAATCTCCACCCTTACTGATCTATCCACTAGTTGTTTGGTAGTAGCACAAGAGATCAAAATAGTCCCATCCTATCCCCACATGCCGGCCATTTTCGATATGGTGTATCAATGAAATAAATTGTAGTCAAGGTATTCATAGGTTGATGTGGCCCTCTAAGAACTAACTTGTTAGTCCATCTCACAGCCTTAACATCCTTGGCTCCTATATCATGACTCCCCTATGATAGGGGATAATCCTCTCATACACCCAACTCATCACTAATGTGGGATGGATCAATGATTGTCCTTGTAACCTCACCACCCAATGCCAATCATGGTATGTAGACCCAAAAATATATTCATAACAATCGGAGCCCAACAATACAATAACTTATCCCCACCCTTATCTCCTATCAACCGCGAAGCCAAAATACCCATGATGGCCTTGTGGAGAGTAGGGATAGGAGTGGAGGATATAGAAAGGAGCCTCACACCCTTCTTGGTGACTAGTGACACCCCGTCATTCCCAAATAATTGGCCCAATGCCAAGCTCTAGGCCATGTAATCTCAAGAGTCAAACATCTCCCAAGTATATGAACTCCAAGTATCTTGTACACATCCTTAAAAGTGATGTTCCACTTTCTTCAAATACCTATGAACTGAAAAGTGTTCTGGTCTACATCCCAGTAAGTAAAGAGGTCACATAGTATATGGATAGTGGGTGTAATATGTGGTACTCATGCAATACTCTATATCCCAACTCGGTGTAATAAGTCTATCTCATCCTGAGTCGGGTTGATCAAGGATAGTTGGAAGCTAGTCACACTCTCTCTCTCTCTTGGCTCCAACGAATATATTTATCCTTACGTGATCCCCCTTATGCATTCACAAAATAACAAAAAGAGTGAGTCAATAACATGTTTTAATAGAAAATCTCATAAAAAACAATATAAAACAACTTTTAAACCAAAAAAATTAGTCTACACTTTTCAAATTTACTCTCTTCCCCAAAAATGACAAAACCGTTGCCTTATATACAGAGTGGTTATTTTATAACCATTGCCTTGCTAGGGTGTTAGTTTTGTAATCACCTCCCTAGCAGGGTGGCGGTCATGTCCAGAATGAATGCGACACCCTTTTGACCCTAAAAACTTGGAAAAATACAAAAATAGACCATTTTTGATGAAAAAAAAACTAAACCCACCTAAGACGTACCCTAGAGATCATTTCAAAACAAGAAATTTCAAAAATCTTCCACCTAGGGTTAGGTTTTCAACATTTTACATTTTAGGTTTCAAAATGAACAACTATAAAATACTAACCTTTTTTTGCGTCACTCGATCCCTCTGTCTCAAAGCCATGATCACATTCTCACCGATTTTTTTACTACAATCGCATTTGAAACAAGTAACCATGGGACTAAAGCTCAAAAATCACCAATACAATATGTCCAAATGAACTGGAAAATGAGTTTTTTTAGTTTTGTTTTGAGTGTATGTGTCCATAGGGTTGGAGTACGAGGCACGGGTATATTTCTCTCCCCACGTAAATGGTAAGTCCTCTTGTCATTTTGATTTAGTATTTATCTTTCAATATCATATCTATCTGCACTTGAAACTTGCTTTTGTCTTGTAGGTAGTGGGAACTTGGATGGTGACATTTCGGCACACACGGGCATGTCAGGTATAGATTCTAACTCCCCATTTCACAAAATTCATACTTGGACTCTCGTTTTATGCCTCTTCATGGCTAAAAGGCTTCTCGAAGGGGGCAATATGTACGTACCCAAAATTACAGGTGCTACATTGTCAAAAAATATTTACAAAAGGTCACCAATGATGATTCATGTCTTTTCCAAAGGTATTTGAGCTCCTACACCTCTTTGAGGCTTATATTTATAGCCTAGTTTAGCTTACTTAGCCATTTCCCACTTTTCTCGCAACTTCTCACTTCATTTCGAGTTAGTTTTGTTGGGGTTAGCACATCGGTTGTACAACCAATATATCGAGATCTAAGCATACATGCAAATAAAAGTGGATATTATACCGTAAGAAATATGCAATACAAGAGACATAAATCAACACCAAATTTAACATGGTTCACCCAAAGTGTAGACTACATCCACCAAGAAACAAGCCAATCTATTATACAAAGCTTTGACAAGATATACAATGAAGATTTACAATCTTCCACACCTCTTAAATGTATAGTACTTTATTTCTCTCAATATTTCACTTCATCGCTAAGAATTCTCTCTATCACCAAATTTTGCAAGTTCTTTCTAATTCTTGTTAATCATTCTTACTTCTAAACCCTAAATTTTAAGCTTATATAGTAATTTATAGACTTATGGAACTTAGCCATGCAATTACAATCAATAAATATACTTTAATGCTAAAAATAGATCTAATTCCTGAGAGTTAATTAAAACATCCTCGCACAGTTAACCGACACTGATTAGCCCTAAACGATGTCGGTTTCTCCTTGCACGATTAATGCCAGCACTTTCGACCGATGCTAGTCCGGGATGACCGATGTCGATTCCCCTAACCAATGACGATAGCGATTCTTGTATTTTTCAAGAAGTTTCCATTACATACTAAACTAAAGTAATTGAGCTCCACAACTCAACAAGTTTAGGCCTTCGATTACAAAATCACCACCCTACCTATACAACGGTCTTGTAACCACCACCCAATCAAGGTGGTATTTTTGAAACCGCCGCTTGGCATGGCGGTGGTCCTATAACCTCCGCTTATGCACATGGTTGCGATCATATGTGCTTTTTCTAGAACTCATTTTCCATGATTTGGCACATGATTGCTTCACTTAAATTCATTTTTTAAGCATGTTTCTTACCTATTCTAGTTGATTTTGATCTTGAGTGACTTGTGGAAATCTCCTCTTTCACTTGTGATGTGTAATTGAATTGTTATCTCCTCTTCATGTGTTGATGTGGAACCCCATGGCTTCTAAGTTTGTTAGTGCACATCCCATCCAACCTTCTATAAATTCATAACTTTTCATTAAGAAAATGGCCGAGAGATTATTTTTGTATTCTTGTATTGTTTATCTACTTCATTCTTGTTGGAAATTGCATAGCCAAGCTCGTTCACTAGTGATATCTCTCTTCTACCTACATCATTGTTACTAGACTACCATTCAAGTTGGAATTGCTCCAGTGCCTTCTCATTGTTGCTTCTACTACATTCCCAATCCCTTGGACTCACATGAACATAGGAGATTGAAAAGAAAAACTAAGGGGACAAAGAACAACACAGTTGGATTTTCCATTACATTATATATCTAGGTTGGGGTTTGTTTTGATTTCCTCATTTCTTCACATTTTTATTTCTTAATCGAGCACATATGTTTATATCAAACAGAGTAGAAAAGAAGAATTTCCATTGTTACAATCATTCAATAGTCACAAAAATCAATTCATATAGGAAATCCTCAATAGAATTATTCTTTACTTTTTCAAGGAAGTTCGTAGGAAGAAAAGCACGAGAAGCTCTGATTTCTTCCCCTACTTCTAAGGAAAAAATAGAAGGTTATATTTACATCCATATTTTAGTGAAGCTTTAACTATTTAGAATAATTAAGATTTCTTCTACGCAGATAAACAACTACATCCGATTGTCTATTTTTTTTATGATTTATTAATTAAATTAGAAGCTTTCATTTCTTCATTTTCCCCCGTGAATCCCAGAAAGCATAAAATACAAAAATATTAAATTAATTAGTTGGTTTTGTATTTATTTATGTTATTCCCTTTATGCAATTAGTTTCCTTTCAAGTAAGTAGATGAATCAATCAAACAATAGGGAGATTATGCTACCAATACATAGCCTATAATACCCCTTTGGCAAATTCAACTACTAGGAATTCATACTACCCGATCTTAGTCCCTAATTCTCCTATAGTTGCCTATCAGCACCCCCACAATTTTCTACATCAGTTGTCCCAACACAACCTCGGTAAGGTTGATGGCGATTGAAGGTCACGTGTAAATTTTCATTCGTACGGTTACCCATTACGAGGTGGTAATGAAGAAAGTGTGGGGAAATATTGGGCTAATGAATTATAACTCAAGTACTGAATGCACATATGATTGGGTGCGTGGATATAGGCCACGTAGGTGCACATGGAGATGTAGCAGAAAAGGGTGTGCTTGGTAAATTATGACTTCAAGGCGTAGCCATTTTGTTTACCATGGGCTAAAATAGTATAGAGTGTTGAGCATGCAAAGGTTTGAAAACTTGGAGACTAAGAAAATTCTATTTTGTACAAGTGGAAGATCAAACAACATGCACAATTTTGGGCTATTAATAGGATTATATCTATAGTTTATATTCTTAGGTGATCTATTATTAGCGAGCTTGCATGCTTTTATATTTATCTTGTAGTGGAACATGGTTATTCTTGGCATGTAGACTATTTTGAGGATGCATATGCAGTGAAGGGAAGATTCCCACTCTTATATATATAGTTTCAGTAGTACCGTGAATACTTGTAAGGTTATGCTCTTTGGTTTATGAGTGCGCATGAATTATGGTGATAATTTTATGTATTTTTCTGGATTTTTTGTTTTATAGTAATTAATACAATGGATCTATATGGTTGGATAATGGTTATTGACATATGTCTTATTAGATATTGTATGGTTAACCTAATCTTAATTCTTGTATGATTCTTTATGCACTATGGTTAAGCTCTAGATATGTTTATGTTTTACATTTTGAATGGATATTATGGATCTGGTTTATATGCATGTTCATCATGTTAAATCCTTGAAAAAGCTTCCATAAAATAGGGACCTGGTACCCTTATGTGCTTCAAGTGAGCACTCAGTAATGGATGAGCGATGTGCCAGTGCACCTTTGGCTGTTTGGTAAAATAAAAGACTACACTTTCCAAGTAATAACTAACTTTCACAATTTGAATCTCCTTTTAATTTGAGAGATGGTAGTGATAGGTTTGAATTAAAATGACTGATTAATATTGTAATCACTACATGTCACCAAAAACCTAAAACAAAGGTCATAACACTTTATTTGATACCCCGAGGACTAGAATGACATTCCACATTAGTATCCACATTTACATTTTATATCAAACCTCTTCACATAGTCTTGAGAATTCAAATTTCCAAAATCCCATGTTGGAGGGAAAATACTTAAGGGACCAAAACCACCCATGAAGGACTTAAGGAAGTTATAGGTTACTCTAGAAAAACCTAATACACCTACTAATACTCATCACCATCCAAAATATAAATGAAAACCAAAATTTAACTATAAACAAGATGGTTTCTCCTGCATCAATATCATCTCTAATGAAGGTGCAAAATTGGGTCCTCACAAGATCCGGGACATGGTGGAATGGAGAATACCTAAAACCCTCAAAACTCTAAGGGGGTTAATAAGAATTATAATTTACTATCACAAATTTATGATGAAGTAATGTATAATTGTAGCACCACTCATAGATTTATTTATTGAATGAGGAAGAAAGCTAGGAATTTTAAAATTTGGAGAAGGCTATATGTACCACTCTAATTGTGGCTACCCTAGAACTATCTACAAACTTCATAGTCAAATGTAACACTTTTAGGTGTGGTATGGATGTAGTATTCATGCAAGAGGGACACCCCATCACATGTGAGATTCATAAAATGAAAGGTAAGAATATATCAAAACCAGCTTATGAGAAGAAAATGATGGCTCTTTTCATGTATTCAAACAATGGAGACCATATCTAATGGGTCGTCACATCAAGGTGAATACAAATCATGAAATTTTGAAATACCCCTTAAAGAAATGAATATCATTGAAATAATAATAGAAGTGAGTCGCAAAGATGTTGGGTTATGAAATTGAGATGATTTACAAGAAAGGAAAGGAAAATGTGGTCATTGATGCACTATCTAAGAGAGATGAGTCCAAGAAAAGAATTTTAATATATGACGTCCATATTACATTAAGATTGGGTCAAATAGGAAATATTATAATGGTATAATGACATAAAGACACATGGTATCATTAAATGTATTCAATAGGATCTCGAGTATTTCAATAAATATTGTATGGAATGGGGATGCATTTTTGGGAAAAGAATTAGTTGTACTTATGTAAGAATTCTACCCTTAAAATTGAGGTTCTTTTGGAGCTCCATGCTTCTCCAATGGGTGGCCCATCTAGGTTCCTACAAAATTATGAAATATTTCTTCCGAGAAGGGTTGAAAGTATATGTCCGGAAATTTTGGTAGAATGTTTAATGTGTTAGTGTAATGATGGAGAAAGTATTGAGATTCAAGTTATTTTGTAACCTCTATATATTCCTAGTGAATGACGGAAGATATATATATGGATCTCATCACATGATTTCCAAAAATTGAGGGGAAAATTGTAATTATGGTGGTTGTGGAAACACTCACCAAATATTATCATGTTTGTGCTTTGATAGAAATTGAGGGTTCTATTAACTATGGATTTAATCAATTAAATTATACAACATTAATAAACTATGTAATATTAAATCAATATACATCACACTATATTGCATAAAAATAAATAAATACTTACGTAAAGTAAATAACAAATGACACCTGGATTTATAGTGGAAAACTAGACGGTAAAAACCACGGTGAAAAGTAACCTTTATGTAGAGAATCATTTTACATCCAATAAATCACCTCCTCCTTTAGAAACCCTAATCACAAGGGTAAAAACACCTTTGATATATATTTTCCAATATATCAAATGAGGACCAAGTCCTTTTTATATGAGGTGATCTCGATATGTCTCCCGCCCCACCATTTCAACCTAAATGGTTGACACATATACCAATATTTACATTAAATATTTAACCTAAAATATATCCCTAGGTTTGAATATTTAATAATATAAATATAAATATTTCTTATTATTAAATATTTAACCTATAGTATAATGTTGGACCCATATTTAATTAAGGGGTGGCTAGCCCACTTAACCATTATGTTCCAACACTCCCCTTAATGTTAAGTGGGATAACATATGCCAATAGATTACCTTCTGTGGTACACTACAAGATTTACAATCCTTAAACCATAAAGGTTTTAGGCTAGCATATAGGTTGAAGAAATTATAACACCTTCATCATACTCAAGTTACCTTTTGGTACAAAAGGATTTGGAATCCCAAAGATCATCCCATGATCAGTGGCTAAGTATGATTTGTGAGTTTTACATGTTCTCACAAGTTCTCATAAAAGGTTACTTGAAACCAAACATATAGGAGCATTTTATAACCAAGGTCCTCCTTAACAATATGCTTACACTAGATGTTTACCAGTAAACTCAATAGCACTAAAGAGTTTACTAAATACCACCTTTAAGGTATTTCTACACTTCTTTCTAAAAAATAAGCCGAGGAGGTATACATATGCCCAAAGGTCTTTTACACTTTCCCAAAGGTCTTTTTCACTTACCTAAAGGTCTTTATGATAATGTATTTTTCATTTTACAAATACCAAGTTCCATTAAGAGGTGACATTGTCATGCACACTCCCCCTCAATGGAAACTCCAACAATTCAATTTGTTCGTGAAAGTGACAAAAATTTGCAATGCTTAGAGGCTTTGTGAAGATGTTAGCAACCTACTCTTCATTTGGCACGAACTTGAGATTTATCTCACCACTAAGCACCTTCTCACAGATGAATTGTATATGTATCTCAATGTACTTCATCCTCGATGTTGTCTTTGGATTATGTGTAAGAGTAATGGTGCTATGTTTATCACATAACAAATAATACTACCTTGATCCTTCATCTTTATCTCGGCGAACAACCTCTTTAGCCATATACCTCTTTTATAGCTTCCATTGCACTTCTATACTCAGCTTTAGTTGAAGAGATAGAAACAATTGGCTACTTTTTACTGCACCAAGTAATGGCACTGTACTCAAAATTAAACACATAACTAGAAGTAGATTTTCTATCTAATACATCACCATCATGATTAGAATCACAAAATCCATATAAGTTAGCATTTTCATCCTTAGTATAATGCAACCCATAATTGATTGTACCTTTAATATATCTAAGAATTATTTTTACAAGATTCCAATGATCTCTATAAGGTTCCTGCATAAACCTAGAAGTAATTCCTACTGCATAGGAAATATCTACTCTAGTTATAGTTAGATAAATAAAACTACCAACTAACTACCTATATAAAGTAGGATCATATTTCTTTGCATGCAGGTTTAGGATCAAGTTTTATTCCAACTTCCATAGGTGTATAAATTGGTTTATAATCAATCATATTAAAAAAATTCAATACATTGGTTTCATATTGCACTTGAGAACCAACAATAGAATGCTTATCTTGAAATATAGTGTGCCAAGAAAATGATGTAAGAGACTTAAATCAGCCATTTCAAAGTATTGTTTAAATTTTTCTTTAATCCTATGAATTAAAGTAGGATTATCATCAGTCATAAGCAGATCATCCACATATAGACATACAATGATAATGTGAGAACCTTCTTGCTTAATGAATAGATCATTTTCATAAGAACAATTAACAAAACCTAATTTCTTAAAGAAATCCTTAATTTTTGCATACCAAACTCTAGGGGATTGCTTTAAACCATACAAAGATTTTTTCCACTTATAAACATAATTTTCTTTACCATTTTATTCAAAACCTTTAAGTTGAGACATGTAAAGTTCTTATTTTAAATCACCATTCCAAAAAGCATTTTTCATATCCATTTGGTGGATTTCCCACCCAAACTGAAAAGCAATAGAAAACAAGGTCCTAACAGTGCTCATTTTAGCTACAAAGGAAAAGGGCTCAACATAATCTATCAAAATGTTATGAGTGAGACCTCTAGCAACAAGTCTAGATTTATATTTTTCAATACTACCATCAACATTATATTTTACTTTGTATAACCATATAGACCCTATAATGCTTCTTTTCTCAAGAGGTGGAACCAACTCCCAGGTTTGATTTTGAATTAGGGCATTATATTTAGCCTGCATTACATTGATCCACTTCTCATCCCGAGAATCTTCTTCAAAACTTTGTGGCTCAGGTTCATACAAGGTCATTAATGCATGGTATGTATGATGGCTTCTAGTCATTTTCCTAAGGTCAATAGGATTAGAAATTTCTAACATAGTTTGAGCCCATTTTGGTTTCTTAGCTAGGGAGATAGGAGATTCAAAAACATCCATAACATTAACACAAAAACATCATCATGATATTTTACCATATTTTCATTATCAGAACCAGAACCATCATTAGGAATATTTACATGATTAAGAATATCATTACTATTTGAAGATGAATAGAAACATTTTTCTAAAACAATAACATTGTAATTTTTAGTTACTTCCCTTTTTACATGGTCATAAATCCTTAAACCTGTAGTGTTAATACCATATCCAATGAAAATATAAGAAAAATAAGTCATATCAAGTTTCTTTCTTTTCTTTTTAGGGATATATAAGGAGGCAAGACTACCAAAGACTTTTAAATGTGATACATCATGTTTTTATTTGACCATTTCTCTAAGGGGTTCGAAAGGTGAATAGCTTTAGTAGGGACTCTATTTAGAATGTAGACTGTTGTGTTCATTGCTTCTGCCCATAGAAATTTAGGAAGACTGGCAGAATGAAGCATAGTGCAAGCCATATCTAGAATAGTCATATTTTTCCATTCTGCAACACCATTAGACTGGGGAGAATGGGGAGAAGTTAATTATCTCTTAATACCACAATCAATACAGAATTTTTCAAATGCCTTGCTAACATATTCACCCCCATTATTTGTTCTAAGCTTCTTAATTTTATAATTTGATGAATTTTCAATGAAGCTTTAAATTCCTTAAATTTTCCAAATACATCAGATTTATTTTTAAGAAAATATGTCTAAATCATCCTAGTTAAATCATCAATAAATGTCACAAGATACAAAGAACCATTTAACGAATCTACTTCAAGAGGTCCTCTAACATCACTATGAACGAGTTCTAGTGGTGAAGAGGAACTCTTCTCATGATGTAAGTGAAAGGTTTAACACTTTGTTTCGAGCGTAAACACCCTTCACAAGCATCGTGAGATGAAAACAAAATAGGCAAACCTTTAACTAGATTATATCTAGACATTTCATACAAGCTTTGATAATTGACATGTCCTAACCTTTCATGTCATAGTTTTGAATTATTCAAACTTTGAGATACAAAACAAGATGCAGAAGAAAAATCATCAAAAATATACAAACCATTTCTTTGAATTCCTTTAGCAATTATATTATCATTACTATCTTTGATGTACCAAGTATCCTTCAAAATTTGAATAGACAAACCATCATGAGTTAGTTGTGAACATGAAAAAATATTCTTTTTAATCTTAGGAACAAATAAAACATTATTCAAAATACCATTTACAAATTTTACTTTTCCTTTCTCTATTGCTTCTAAAGATGAGTTATCACCAAGATACACACATTCATTGATTTTTGTAACATCAAATAAAGAATTGGAAATACCAATTATATGATTTAAAGCACCTGAATCTAGAATCCATTCAAAATTAGAGGAAGAGTATAAAGAAGCATATAATGCAATAGTTTTAGGAGCATTATTAGAACTACCCTTTTTCCTTAAATTATATTTAGATGAGACAATCCATTTTGATTTTTATGGATAGGTTTCTTATATTTACACTCTTCCTTTTTATGCCCAAATTTTCCACATTTGTGACATTTACCATTAAATCTTACATGCAAATGTTCAGAAGTAAAACTTTTCTTATCAAGCAAATGAAGATTTAGATATAAAATTCTAATCAGAGAAGGGCTTACACGGATTGAACTTGAATTATGACAAAAAGTGCCTGAGAGGAATTCTCCTTAGATTCGAAGTTCATCATCACTTGCTCTTCTTGTATCAGAAGAGAACTCAAAGTATTTAAATTAGGTAATTCATCCTCATTCTGATATTTAGATTTTAGGATAGAAATAAAATTCTTAAATCTTTCATGTATATTCAACTGAACAATAAAGTAGATTAATTTTTCACCAATTAAGTCACAATTGCATCCATCTAATTGTGTTTTGATATTTTTTATTTTGGCTAATAAATTAACTAATTTTTCACCTCCTTTCATAGGAGTCGTAAGTAATTCTAAAATAAGTTTAATAATATTATATAAGAACGTACCTTCATGCAGGGGATTCTAATTATATACATACCTCTTTAGGATGTAAGATATTACAAATGTGTAAAAGATATTCATCGTTCACATTGCGCATGATCATGGAAAGGGCCTCATGCGTACATTGTTAGAATTCATTCATATTTTTTGCATTCACTTGATGACCGGTAGGCACAAGCTCAGTTCCTGAAACAATCGTCTAGAGTTTCCTCGTCATAAGTTTCGATTTGACCCTAATATTCCAAATATTGTAATTTGCTCAATATAGAATCTGGGATTTATTGAGGCAAAAGAAATTGGATGCCATTGTCTTTCAAATTTCCTAAAACACAAACCCCATTATGATATAATGTGTCAAAGAGTTAGAAACATATTAATCGAAAAAACAACAATACCCATGTTTTATGATAAAAAAATTGTATTATTTCATTAAAAATCAAGTATTATATATTTTTAAAAAGAAATAACTAGTTTTTTAAAATATGATCATAAAAATATTAATAAAACCATATCTAAATTTATAGATCTAAAGAAACTATTTGACCATAACTAATTTTGTCATTAAAATGTATATTAATTAACTTTCCATAATCAAATAATAACCCACATTATAAAGAGCTCTGGAATTATACCCCAGACCTATCATAAAAAATTTCTGACCATATAGAAGTGAAGATGAAATCTCTAAGAATGCATAACAACTTCAAATTTCGAAAAAATTGAATGAAGATAAAGATCTAGCCAGCGTAAATTTGACGTCTAAATAAGCTGTCATTCCGCCTTATTTTGATCTGTTTTGATGGTTATTTGACCGTCGATTTTAATAACTGAAAATTTCTTGCATATGGCCATCTTAAATTTGACGTCTAAATGATCGGCATTCTGCCTTATTTTTGTCAATCGTGATGGTCATTTTACCGTCAATTTTAACATAGTGAAAATTACATGTATATTTGCATAATATGAAATTTCAGAATTTCTTCTTCTATACAATTTTAGATAGATATTTTTATAAATTATAATAAGATATAAACTATTATATAATTTTTTTTAGAATATTTTATATAATATAAACTATAATGATATTTATTCTATAGCAAATTTTTATTTAAAGAATATTGTAGACACCCAAAATTGGGTTGCAACCCTCTGAGCCCCTTCCAATTAATTAATTCGACACATCCCCCAATCATGACCCTCCATACATTATTATTAATGTAATTACCCATATTAAATTAATGATTCCCTCACTCCTCCACCTCACCTCTCCACCTCACCAAGGACCCTTTCCAAGCCTATTTAGACTAAGTCATTTACTTCCCTAAGTATAACCTCTTCTAAACCTAACTATGAATTTTCCTACACTTCTCCCACCTATTTCCCGCTTCATTTAGTGACAACCCATACTCCTAGTCCATAACAAATCTTGACCAATGCCAAAAATGGAGAAAAAAGTCTATTTTTGGTAAATATGACCTTTTCTCCCTAATTGACATCGGTTATTCATCGGTTGGTGCCAATCATCTAACCATCATCAGCTTCTTTAAGTAAGGAATTCCAATCCTTTTCTTGGGTTCTTCTTCCATCTTGGTTTTATTCATTCTGGCATTGGTATTATTGAGCATCCAAGTAACCTCACGATGAACCATAGATCATTCCAAGCATTCACAACCTTCACCAAGCATCAACAAAGTGTGTTCTAGAGCATTAGATCACTAATAGAGAAATCTAGAGCCTTTTGTCATCGCTACACGGGATCAAGACTTGTCTCTCCTTTAACCACAACCATTCTTTCTACAAACAACTTCCAATATGCAAGTAAGTAATCTCTACCTTGTGATTTCTTTTAGTATTTTGATTGTTAATTATTTATCTGCTTTCTTTCACCTTCTACCTCTCCCGGATCTCTTCCATCTTACCTCCCCCAACCACTTTCCCATTTAACCTCTATACCTATCCCAAAAGACTATTTCTTCATCTCTAAGTCTTTACATAAATCCTAGCACCTAGCGTAAGACCTCCCAGATCTCTATGCAATCACAGAGAGCTCCAAACCACCCCATTTTAATTTTTGCACCCAATTTCTCCTCTACCGGCATTAGTCACACACAACCGGCATAAGCTATTACCAAGTCCGGATCGGTCACCCAACCAATACTGGTCTCTATGACTAGTAATTTATCTCAGACCAGCGAGCTCCTAACTTACCCAAAACCTTCTCAAACCTCACCCAATCTTACTCAGACCTTCCTCAACACCTCTACCATGCCTTCGAACCTTGAAAACGCCCTTCCTTATCTAGATTTAGTTGTATATTCAATATTTAGCTTAAATCTAGTCTATTGTTAGCATATGAGATACCTAAATCATATTGTTACAATAGGACCTTTCTTTACTATCATTTCTTTACATTAAGTTGTTTTTAAATAGTGGATTAATGGCATTTCTAGGAAGTATCACACTTCTCAGATCTAACATACGCTAGGCAATCCACTGTCATATGCTATTTAACTCTATTTGGTGGTATTGTTGTGCTTCTACAAGTAGTCCTTCCTAGCCAAAAAGGAGCTCTTCACAATCAACCTGGTCTTCTCAACGATGTGCAACCTTCTTCAACTTCACAGGTATTCCTCCTCACCTCACCTTTACCTTATCTATTTTATACGCAACATTGTGGTGAAACATTTTGGCATGCCCAAAGTGGGACCCTCATTTTGGGTTCCTTTCTATTCATATAGGTTGCATCTTGTGTGTTTCCTTTCTAAATTGTTATTCACTAAATCTTCCTCTTTGGTAAATTGCTCCTTATTTCTAATTTCTCTAAATGAAACACTTCTTTTGGTGCATTTAAAAAGAATCCTTCTTCTTTATTCTGTTCTTGCATTAGTGAAATTCATCCTTCTTCCTATTCACTCTTGTTTACATCAAATATCATATTTCAATTTGGGGCTTAAAAAACTTGCATTTCATCCCTATATGTTTGCATATTTAGCTCACATAGTTAAGTAGCAATCATACGACGGAGGTCATGATCATTTTGTGATTGATTAATAAAGCGTAGTTCACATTTTTGCACACACTCCTTATCCAAATCACTTAACACAATCTACAAAATTCTTAAACATTCCCTTCCAGGAAGAATCCATCAAGGATTTAAAAACCCATTGACGGTGAGCCCGCTTTCGGTGTTCTTCTTTTTCCACCATCTATAGATTTATAAACTTCTTCACCAAAACAAAACCTAAAACCATCCATAGATTTATTTCTAGGTACCTTCATTATCCAAACATTCTATATCATTCACAGTCAGTCTTAAGGCATAAGCCAACTAAACACTAAAAATTTGATCCTAGGATAACGTGTTTATTTAGTTTTTTCTTGTTCGATTGTCACCTTTCTTTCTTGTCTTCTGTAATTTGAGTTGTGAGGACGTATTCACCACTTTTTCTTCTTTTCCACACTCAACCATCACAACTGGTTAATTCTAGTTTTTTCTTGAGTGTGTTACTTCAAATTTGTTATACACAGCCTCTTTTGGAGCTTATTGTGACTAAATATTTACCCAAAAATCTTAATTTCTTCACTTCCCCAACTTTTATCAATAATCGACATCATTCCACCGATCGACATCGGTCTTTCTACCTAACTGAAAATGGTTTATCAATCGGTATTGGTCTCGTGTTTTTTACTTTTATCATAAACAACAACTTATTTCTATCCTATACAATTTACCAAACATCTATTTCTGAGTTATGTCAATTCTGCAGAGCCTAGAATACCTATCTTCTAGCTTTCTTATGGTTTGGACTCGCCAATAGGTGCAATATTTTTCCTTTCATGTTAGTCGTATACTATTACCTGCTTCACCTTCTTCACCGTCATCTATTTCTTCACCAATGGACCCCAATGTTCCTATAACTATACCTATAGGTGATGAGGAATTCACTAAATTCCTCAATCATAATATCATAGCCTTACAACATTACCTTTCCCACTCTTCTACCCGTGACTCATCGAGCCAGCCATTATTTGGTATGCCTACCTCCATACCCCCTACCATATCTCGTGAATGTTACTTTAGCATTACCTACTCCCATGTCAACGCCACCTACTACACCCTTGACATTCATTTCACCTTCAAATTCTGTCACACTTTCAACATTTCTCACTCCCTGCACTCTACAAGTTCCTCGATATCTATCATATCCTCATCCACATCTCCTAGTATAGGGATCTCCACATCATCACTACCTATTATTTCACACCACTGTTACATCGTCATCTTATACCCCCTTTCAAAATTTGGTCTTTTTTATACCCCAAACTCTTCCACCCATCACTACGAGGGTCTTTACACAAGCTCCTCCCACCTACACCCTACCTCAGTCACATCCTATAGCATCCACCTCATATTCAGGGTACATGCCCTCATCATCTATTCCTTCCTATATACCCGCTTCTCATTTCACATATTTGGCACCACCATACACTAGTATGTTGTCTATGACATATTCATCTCATCCACCCCCTTATACTACAGGGGGTGCTCCTCAATCTAATCCTACCACAAATCTTATCAAGATGATGATGGATAAGATGCAAACACTCAAGGCCTCATTTTTGAGATCTTGTAATGTCCTCACTTATGATGAAATATGTAACGAGCCCATCCACCCATCCATACCTATCCACCCTTATCTGCAATGGGAGTTACCCAATTTTAACCATTTCAATAGCAAGGAATACCCTCAACAACATTTATGATCATTTAAACATGTTTACTATTTGATCGCCCATAACAATGCCTTACTCCTTAGAACTTTCCCTATGTCATTGTGGGACCCACTCTATACTAGTATAGTGCTTTACCTAGGCAATCGGTCTTCTCTTTTAATCAATTGGCCCAAACATTCCTTAATCACTTCTCAATCAATATCTCTAAGAAGGTCTCTATGATGTACTTATACTCTATTCACCAATATGAGGATGAATCTATCACAGATTTTCATCACACGTTGGTGAGGCCTCATCAATCAACTCACCTTCCAGCTACCACAAGTAAAGATCATATATTTTTTCACAAGGGCATGTGCTAGACACATTTCCCTAACTCTCCAAGTTCAAATGTTTCACATGTTTGATGAAGCCTTCACCATGGCCCAGAAACTAGAGATCTATGCCCTTGAAGAAGAGAAACTTAAGTTACGTAATAAGAACGCTAACTTCAAATTGAATGAATCTTCTTATAAATTGCTGAACAACCATTATAATAACCATTCCAAGGCCAAAGGATCCACCAACATGGTGATTCTAAAATTTGTCCCCTCTCATCTATCTAATCAACCAAAACCACATGCCAACCTCTCTCTTATTCAAAACATTCAATACAAATATGAATAGAGGGCTTAAACTCCTATCAAAGAACCATATTCTTCTGTATTGGAAAATATTTTAAAATAGGGATGCATCACCCTTCCGCTTATCAAACTAAACACTTGTTTTGATCCTTCTCATCCTACACCCTCGTGGTATAAATAAAATGACTTCTGTAACTATCACCGAGTTAGGGGACATAGTGATGAAAATTACAAAACCTGTAAGAACATTGTCCAAGGAATACTAGATAGCGGTCATCTCATCCAGGATAACCCTAATGCACCTCTCAATGCCAATATGGGTGTGCTTAATAAACATTTTCTTAATGATACATCTTCATCAAAATAGGCATCGAGATACTTCTACTAGTGGCACCAATGTGCACGAGGTTCATACCAATTTTGACACAGTACTAGATTTATCTAGCTAGTTTCCTCCCATAGCATCTATTGAGGAAATTCTTGTGTGAACTCCTCTACCCATGGAGGAGCCTATCACACCTATTCCTCTATCCATGGAGGAGCTTATCACACCTACTCCTCTACCCACAAAGGAGCCTACCCCATCTATTTCTCTACCTACCACATAACCTATTTCCTCTACCCAAGAAGGAACATATCTCACATGTTCCTCTACCCCAGGAGGAGGAGCTAACATTATCTTCATTTCTACCTAAATAGGTGTCACATCACTTATTTTTCCTTCTCCTCGACCCATAGAGGAGCCACTCTTATCTCCTCTTCCTATAGGTGATGCTTCTCCCAGGGTCTTCTAAGATCCTGTCAACCTTCTTACATCACTCCTACCTACCTTTGAATCGAGTTGAAAAATCTTCCTATATCACATGTCTCATATTTTGGATGGTTTTCACCACTAATTCAACATCATATAAATAAAAACTATATTTGCGTTTAGTGGACCGATTAGAGTATGTTGATTACTCCACACTCTGGGGGTGCCTTTGACTCCCAAGTATCCACCCAAATGTAGATGTTGTCCCTGGATACCTCAACTATCTATCCTAAGGTATTCAAGGAAACTAAAACCATGACACCTGAGTTGATCATATCAGCCCTTCTTCTTCACCTCACCTTCACCCAAACCCCTATCCACACCTAAACCTACCACTTCCTTAGGGTCCTACCAACACCTAGCCTATTGCATCCCGTAGTGAAACTAGACTTGTCTACTCAACCACCACCTGTCACAAAACTAATTCCCACACCTAAGAGGAAGACCCAACCTCCTAGGCCTCACACCCGGTCTCTCCCATGCCTTCTCTTTCACCTTTGCCTCTACCTTCAATTTTAGGCCCACACCCTTCCACCTTGGTCAAGTTACCTCTTCACCAAGGAAAATTCAAGGCGCGGAGACCGAATTTGCACCTTTACCTTCTCTTCTACCCACACCTTCACCTTAATCACCTCTTCTACCTACGTCTTCTCCATTAACTACAACCACATTATTTCCAACATGGCCACTCTCACATTGGCTTTCTAGTGTACCCCCTCCTATATCTTCTTCTACCTCGTGCACCCCTCCTACACCTTTACCTAAGAAGGTGCAACCTAAACTGAAACCAAAACCTTCACTACCTACCGTAAAGGTAGTCACATGTACACCACCTCCAGCAAGAGCACCTCTCCCATGAAAATCATTTGTGCCTTCATCCAATCCAATGTTGACTTCTCACTGTGATCCATTGGCAAGATCATATTCTAACATCCTCGCTAGGTTGTTAGAAACCTCCGCTATCTCACTGCCTCCTATTAAGCCTTATGACCCTCAAACACAAACCAAGTAGGGTTTGACGACACAAAAATGTGGATATCATCACTCACTAGGGTATGATGTCGAAGGTTGTAAGGGCCTCAAAATAATTCTCCTTCAACTATGTACTTCAGATGGTTTCTTCGACAAATATGACATGTTGGAGGAGATTAACATTACCCCTTTTTCCCACTACCACATAGTCTAGCACTATATTTATTTAATGGCCTTTACCTCGCATCCCCATAACCCTCTTTTCCTCCTCTAATCTTCAAAATAAATACGGTCTGAGTAGCCACCTGATCAAAAAATATAAAGGAAAAGATAAAAATAGTAGCTCATATAGTGCACCTTCACCCACCATTCCACCTACACCTGCCCCCAAGGTAGCCATCTATGGGTCATCTTATCTTGTTTCTGACAGAGTCACCCATTTCTCTATGATTAAATAGCTTCATCAATCACCTCTGAAGATGTCCTTGTATGACCTAATTCAAACCTCTGAGTCTCATCATCAGGCCCTTATTGAGGCTATGTAATATATCAAGGTTCCACCAAATGATCCTACATATGTGGCCTTCATTTTTACCCCTCATCATGTGGCCTCCCTCACTACTACGCCTCAAAAATTTTCCCCCATTACCTCTCCTCAATTTTCCACCGTCATTTTCTCTTACTCGAGATTCCCCCCTCTATAATCAGATGATCTTGATCCTACCCTCTTCATCTCTGCTTGCATCAATAATACTCGCATTTGACACGTTATGATTGATGGAGGTGTTAACATTAATATAATTTCTTCCCATGTGTACAAACAATTACGCATACCCACCAAATGCATGCATAATAACCTTGTTATGTTGTGTTATTTTAATGATGCCATGACTTCTACCCTTGGCACCATCATCCTCCACATTCATGTGGGTCCCCGCACCAGTCCCAAACTATTCTATGTTCTTAAGGGGAATTTCAATATAACATGTTGCTTGGTCGACCCTGGATTCACGCCATGGGGTGTGTACCTTCAACCCTTCACCGTTGCCTAAAATTTGAATATGAAGGGCACTCTCCTACACCATTCGGGTAGATCCTTCACCTTTTAAAACTTGCAACATGCTTTACTAACCAAATTATGTCCTTTTTCTAGTCAAGGTATCTACCACCCTTGTTGCTTCATCTTCTTCCACTACCTCATCTACCACTTCTGCCACTACACCTTCCATAGCCAACCCATCTATCCCCTCTACTTCCGCAACTTCCATAACTAGCCCATCTACCAACCTACCTATTTCACCAACAATTGATGCCCCACCTTCTCATGCTTCGAGTAGCTCATCCATCCCCGCTACCCAAGTACCGACCTCAGACCCCTTGGTAGGTGTTTTTCAATGCCTTTCCTTGGGGGAGTACCACCTATACAACATAGACACTTTCCTTACTCCTCAGGAGTATGAAAGCCTTCACCAACACCCATGTTACAATCGTCGTGTAGGAGAAGTTTTTCCATATGGTCCTCCCCACCTTTGCACCAACCTAACATATGGGTAACTTGACACTTCTTATTCTCCTAAACCATGTACCCAAACCCAGCCTTTCTAATCAGATTTTAAATACCTCACCAACCGCTGCTTCGCCCACACTTTTCTTCATCGATGTTCCTAGAAGGGCTTTATTTTTCTTTATGAGCAAGGTCATCACACAGTCATACCTTGCACCACCCGAAAACACAAAGACCATTGTGGTATCAGATTTTCCATGCCACCTAGTCCTAAGAAAGCTAGAATCGACCTCATAGAGGAAGATAAGCCTTCCCCACCTAACTCACCTACCACACCGCCTTCACCCATGGAGTCCATGGATCCAAAATCCATCCCTCCTAAAAAAATTTCATGAACATCATTTCTTTGGGACCTCGATCTATCATCATGTTAGATGATGAAACACCTTTATCAATGTCATTCAATGTCAGGATGATGATTTTATTCTCACCTATTTAGGTGCAGATCATTCTTACATTCACCAATTTTTACCTTCTAAGACACAAACCATGCTTGAATGAATCGACCATAAACATCAACATTCACACTCAGGATGACCCTCAAATTCTAAAGATAGGCCAATCTTTAGATTTTATCGAATATTAATCCTTCACCTCTTTCCTTCGAGATCATAGCAACGATTTTGCTTGGTCTTATGCCGATATGCCCAGTATTGACCCTAATATCATGGTCCACAATATCATGACTATCCCCGATGCCAAACTTGTGAAACAGAAGCTATAAAAATGCATCCACGCATTTCCCTTCTTGTGAAATAAGAACTCCAGCACCTTCTTTTTATTTCCTTCATTCTACCCATTGACTATCCACAATGGATTTCTAACATTGTTCCTGTCACCAAAGTGACAGGGGGATTCTACATCTACATGGACTTCCGTGACCTTAACCTTTCCTGCCCTAAGGATAACTTTCCTCTACCTAGCATTGACCAACTCGTTGATCTTACAACTGGCCATGAGATGTTATCTCTTATGGATAGATTCTTGGGTTATAATCAAATATTACTCACTCCGGAAGATCAACACAAAACCTCCTTCATCACCCCTTAGGGGACCTTCTATTATCACGTCATGCCCTTTAGCTTGAAAAAATTGGTGTCACCTATCATTACACAATGACCTATATCTTTCACGATATCATGCATGACATATTGGAAGATTATGTCGACAACCTTCTCGGTAAGTCCAAAAGTCATGTCAAACACCTTGCAGTTCTTAAAGTCATATTTGATCGTCTCATCCAATACTACATTCACCTTCAACCAAAGAAGTGTGTCTTTGTCATTCTCTTTGGAAAAATCCTTGGTTTCATCGTCTCTTTACGGGGCATCGAAGTCGATCCCACTAAAATCAAGGTTATTCTCAAGATTCTTCCACCTACTAACCTTCGACAAATTCATAGGTTGAGAGGAAAATTGCAATCCATTCAACGCTTTATTTCCCAAATTTCGACCGATATCACCCTTTTCATCATCTCCTTAAAAGGATGTCTCCTTCAATTGGAATGATGAATGCCACAAAGCCTTCAAAGCATTGAAGAAATACCATCTTTAACCACCTGTGCTCATCCCACCTAAATATGAAAAACCTATTTACCTCTACATTTTTTCCATTGACTCTTCCTTGGGTTCAATGCTCCCTCATCGCGAAGAAAAACATAGGGAACAAATGGTTTATTACATAAGTCGTAATTTTTTAGACTATGAGACTAGGTATACTCATGCTAAAAATCTTTTCCTAGCCTTGGTCTTCGTGGCCACCAAACTTCACCACTACCTAATTAACCACAAAACCTTCGTCATCACTAACACCGACCCTCTGCATTACATGTATGCTAAACCTTACCAACACCAACGCACCACGCATTGGCTCATGCTCCTTACAGACCTAGACCTAGAATTCATTCATCAAAATTATGTCAAGGGAAAAACCATTACAAATCAGCTTGTAGATGCTCCTCTTCCTAGAAATCAATCCTCAAACTTTGATTTTCTAGACGATTCTATCACCGCCCTCTCTCTTGATGACATTTTTATCAAATGACACTATTCTTTGATGGATCCAAATGTCGACATGGGGGAGGTGCGGGGTCATCCTCATTCCTCTTGATGGCGAGTCTATAACTTTATCCTTCAAACTCAACTTCAATGCACTAATAACATGGCCGAGTATGAAGCACTTGTGTTAGGTCTTCAATTGTCATTGCCCTAGATGTTAAATCCATTAATATCTTTGGTGACTCTCAACTGGTTGTGAACCAAGTCAATGGTTTGTACCAGTGTCATAACAAGGAACTTCAAAAGTATAAACATCATGTTAACATACTTTTGACCACGTTTGACCACTTCCTCATTCAAACCACTCCGCAATCCACTACAATTTCCTGGATACCATGGCTTTTCTTGCTTCTCAAGTACCTACCTCACGTTCAAACTCCAAAATATTTATCACAGTATAATGGTTGCATTCACCCTCTTCTATTATCCACACAGTAAATTTTGTGGGAAGAATTGAAATCGACCCACATTACATTTGGTATAAGAAGTTTGTTGACTACATCTCCCTTTCAATTCTGCCTCCAAATCTCACTTACAATGGTGATGATCCTTCTTAAAAGTGTCTCTCATTACATCATCATGGGGTCTTCTCTACAAATGTGGCTTTGACAAGTATCCTCTCGGTGCCTCACCAATTTGGAAATCCCATACACTATTAAGAAATTCATGATGGGATTTGTGGGGGACATTTTAGTGGCCTTGTTGTTGCAAAACGTATCCTTCACCTTGGCTATTACTGGCCAACCCTTAACCAAGAATGCTATGAATACGTCAAACATTGTGTGAAGTGTCAACAACATGATAACCTTCACCACACCCCTAGTCATGCCTTACAAGTTGTCAAATAATTTTGGTCCTTCTCTCAATGGGGTTTGGATCTCATTGGAGAGATTAACCCTCATTCCTCTCAACTTCATCACTGGATCATCACAATAACAGAATACTGCACTAAATGGGTGGAAGCCATCCTTCTCATTTATACCAAAGCTGAAAAGATAACTGAATTTATCAACCACCATATCATTTTTCATTTTGGTGTTCCTCATCACTGACAATGGCAAGCAATTCAAAAAAAAACCATTTGATAATTGTGTGACAACATTGGCATTCAAATCAGTTTTTTTTCACCATATTACCCACAATCAAATAGTCAACCCAAATCTTCTAACAAAACCCTCAAAAAAATCTTATGAAATCCATCAACCACACTTTGGTAAAGATTGGCACATGCACATTCCTTTCACTTTATGGGCTTACAAGACAGCATTCACACCTCCGCCAATGTCACACCTTTTTCTTTGGTCTATGGTGCAGAGGGTGTCCCGCCTCTCAAAGTCCAAATTCCATCTCTTCGTATATGAGCTAAATAAGAGAAGTACAAGTTAGGGTTAGAGAGGGTTGCACCAATTTTAGATTAAGATGGAGTGACAATGATATGAGAGTGTATAAGAAGGATGTGCAAAGTGTGTTCAATTCATCCTAAATAAAATTGAAAGTATGAATCGAGTGTAGGGCAAAGTCACTTGTTACAAACAAATTCACCAAAGAGACTTTGTTTTGCATGGATGGATTTGTCCTTTGTAAGGTTAGGTTGGATCTCACCTCCGGAACTATACTTGTAGCTTCTCTTCTCATGTTTATAATTTCACAATTGTACAACAAATTAGGGATCTTTCTTCCTCAAACCCTATCTCTCCTATTTAAAGACCTAAAAGCCATTAGTCTTATTGGGTTGAGTTTCCCCAACAATGCCTACATAACAATACTTTGAAGAGTTATCAAACCCTCATTTTTCCCCACTCGATGTATGTGTACATGATGCATATTGTAATGTGTTTCTCCTTAAATATCTCAATCAAACCTCTAATATCTTGCAATGATCTTTAGTGTGATATAGCTTTGCAAAATGGCCCAAGGCAGCAATGTAAGATGTGAGCAAACTTAGAGTTAGGTGATATGCTTGACAAGTTGATTTAACAATTGGGTGATTTATTGTGATCTCTTAAGTAGTCCCTATGTGTGATAGTTGAGGCCCTGGAAATGGTTTGCATGGATGTGCTTTTATATGTGGTTTTTGTGAAAAGATGTATCACTCAAATGACTCTAGGCCAATTGGGGTATCTTGTGAAATTGAAAATGTGATCTGCTAGAGCTTTGGAGGATGAAGTCATCGACTTAGGAAAAAGTCTCCTAAGCGACGTTTTCTATCAAGGTCAATTTTGTCCTAGTGAAGCACACAATGCAATCGAGTTAGTTGGAAAAGGTGCCCAAATGTTTGAAGATGTGCTATATATTTTGGAAATGATTTATTGGTTGGCCAATGATGGATAACAAGTGTGACCTAGTGGGTGAGAGTGCTAGTTGCATAAGGTGTATGTAAAAGTAAGTCATTTACGTGCGAGAATAATTTATGGGTTGAGATAAATGTCAATGATTAATTGCCAAATGCCAACGGTCCAAATTTAGGTATCTGTATACATGTACTTCTACCAATAATTGAGCTTATCAAATAATTTTGTGTGATATGCTATAAAGGATATTGAATTGTTGTAACATGTATTTCTACGTAGTGTAAGGTGGAAAAAAGGATAACGATATCTTACTCGTAAAGAGTATTAGCTAGGATATTATTGACCGGGAAGTGTAGGATATTGACTCGTAAGTTAGATGATAAAAATTATAGTGGATTTCAACTGGAATGAAATCCTTAATTAATTGTTATAGAACAATCTTTAAAATTTTAGAACATTTACATTAATGATAATCACTAGATATGGGACCCACAAAGCACACAAATGCATTTGAACTTGGATCCGAGTGATCAAAATGCCCAAGAACTGCCACTTTAACACAAGGCCCAAACCCTTTGGTAAGTGACATTGATGATTATTAACATTTTATATCTACTTTCTTTCCATCAAATTTAGCATTTATTACATGAATAAAGTAATGATTTCCAACCCATCTTTTTCTAAACTTATATATGGAAATGGGCATCATCACTATACCAATGGGCATTTCTTCTATTGGATTGAGTGGACCTACTAATTTCACATGTAAGAAAATCAACTACCCCCATTTCTTTTGTACAATGATTGAACCAAAAAATTTAATAACGTCCACGAGACCAAATACCTTAAACAAAAGGACACCACCCAAGCACAAGACACAAGGGTTGCCCTATCAATCTTATAAATGTTCCCCCTTTTTTGATGTTGGGTTTTGGACCATCAATCCAAGTGTGTTTGCTGCTGCTCTTGCTCCTATTTACCGTTTACGTTTGATCGAATGTGAACTGTATTTACAATTGTATTCAATGCTTTGACCCCCGATAAAATGTGAACAATTGATGTTTACAGTCTCTGGGGTGTGGCTAAGTGCTTTGAATAAAGCTTTGTGTACTGTCATCTGGAAACAAGGTTTTGGACCGTCAATCCAACTGTATTTGATGTTGTTCTGGCTCCTATTTACCTTGCCAATAGTGGGGGTCGAAAGTAAAAGAGGAACTTTGCTTTTTTCAGTTGCACCTTTTGTTGTACGTTTTTATTCTCCTTTCATGGGGAATCCATGTGGTTTGTGAATTGATTCCCATGTGAAGCTACAGATCTTGAAATCATGAAAACATTCTTTGGGTAGGAGAAGCGAATGCAACAGGCAGCTAGAAGAGCATGCCGAGCAAGTGGGAAGAAGAATGGAGAGTCGGTACCCCCTTGATGTTGCTTAACTCAGCGGCGGGCATACCCAACGGCCCAACATCGATAATAACATTGCAACTCTCATCCCAAAAGGGAAATTCCAGATAAGAAATGGATGCGTGCCTTGCGAAGGAGGGAATGATATTTGATGGGGTCAACTGCAAGGAATTCATACAAGTGTGGGCTCTTGTCTAGTTTTAGTGTGAGAATTAATGGAGGATCAAAGAAAAAGAAATCTTATGGGGAATCCAAAATTGTAAAATGAACCATCTAATGTGGATTTGAACAGAATATTGATTTATTGAAGAAATTGCTACTAAACGTCTTTTGTGTCTACAACTGTGGACATGGTGGTCATATCCTGAACAAGTGGAGCTGAGGGTGAAGGTGTCATCTATGGAGGAACATCAGTTCGCCGTTATATGGAAATTATGCAAGCGAATCCTTTGAAATAGACTTAAATGAATTATTAAGCATCCAATTGTCCCTAACATGTAGGGAATCGGTTGAATTACTAGCTATCAATCCTGAGCAGGAGAGATTATTCAAAGTTGTCGATCTCAAGTCCAGAGAGTTGCTGGATTTTATTCACAATTCAAATATTCTTACCTATATCTGTGTCATTGTCCTGAGCTTATTTACAACATAAATTACATTAATTGGCCTATTCATACATTTTGATTTAGGAGAGGATTCGATTTGCTGGTTGTAGATGAATCTACACATGCTATGGTTCTGTATGAAAAATAAGAGAGCAAGATAGTAATATATAAGTTCGATGAATTTTGGAAGGTCTATTAAACCAGTGTTGAGATTACTCTCGAATCATATAAGGGGAGCAACATCATTACATGGATGCATTTAATTCCAGGAAAAAATGGAGCTGCTCTTGGTTGATGACACAAATAGCGAAAGGGTGGCAGAATCCATGAGAAACCCATGATGAAGGCAAAGCATATTTCTCTTCTGTTGAACCAGCGTCAGCGTCCTTTAA
Source organism: Taxus wallichiana var. yunnanensis (assembly GCA_018340775.1). Taxonomy (NCBI): domain Eukaryota; kingdom Viridiplantae; phylum Streptophyta; class Pinopsida; order Cupressales; family Taxaceae; genus Taxus; species Taxus wallichiana. Next base: position 337,385,284 of record CM031239.1, on the reverse strand, counting down.
ATCAATGCATCTCTGCTGATGGCTATTTCTTCATTGTCATCAGGCAATTCCAATCTTCAGGAGATGATGATGATGTTGCAGGAAGAAGACATGCAAGTCCTGGGGACGAGCTAGAAATATATGTTTTAAGTGATGGTATAAGGTACTTGAAGACTACAAGTGACATATTTGATTTAGATCAACTAGAGGTGAAATTTACGATCCTCAAACCACAAAATCAACTATTACCATATAGTCATATCGATGCCCCTGGTTATTATGTATCCAGGCTTATAAAATATTCCCAACTTCCAGATGTTAACGGTGGTAAAGAAGTGTTAAGACCTGTAATTATTTTATTTTCCAGCCAAATTTTGAGACATTGATATCTTCCATTCACACATGATATGTGATTTTTCATACCCTGCCAAAAAAGTATCATACAGTTCTTTCAGTGAAAGAACCTTATAATACTGCGAGAAGAGACTACATTTCTCTCAGCAGAAACAATAGTAAATTTTGGTAGAATCATAAATTCAAAGTCCAGAGGCAAAAGTGCACTAAGATTTTCACAATTGCTGCAAAACTTGTTATGCATACTATTTGGGGTTATGATCGATTTATCTCCCAAATATGAAACAACTTTCAAATGACAGTTTGTCATGAAACAGGAATATTGAGCAGGAGATTAACCTGAATATTCAAAGGCCTTTGGGGTCGGGTTACTGATTCAATTTTGCAGTCCTTATGAGAGAACACAGGTGGGCGTGACCGGCGCACTGCAATGCCCGCCGGTCACACTGCAACGGTGGCAACACAGTCGGAGTAGCCAGCCGGTTGCCACCACTGCCCAGGCCCTTCAGCCATGGAATCAGAGAACCGTTTTCCGGTGCAGGTCCGCAGTCCACCGGTTCGGATATTCTCATACCCTAGTTTCACAGAAACAAAAATTTCAACCGTAAACCCCAAATTCAAACCACAAAAATAATGAAAGACCAAAACATTAGATCTGAATCTTTTGTTTCATTAACCGGGCGGTAAGTGGTTCCGTTCGCGTCGACGATCCACCCGGCCTCGGCACAGACAGCCTTCAAAATCGCAGTGCTTGGGAAGCCTGTAATTTCCGTAAAGACGAAGCCCTGCAAAATCCTTTGCTGCAATGGCTCAACTTCTTCTTTCCGTTTCTTGTTGTTCTCTCGGGTTTGTTTCAACAAAAACGGGAAAGAAGAAGAAGAGCTATTGCAGTGCGCCGGTCTCTGTGTTGACTTCAAGACATAACTACATAGAAATAAACATTTGTACACTTCACTCCATTAGCCATGGTGTTGTTAAATGATCTAATTTTTCACGACCAGACAGCTGATTCTGGGTCCAAGTCCTTTGGACGGGCTTAAAGAAAAATCATAGATGATTACAGATGAAGACCAAGCAAGTATTAATAGAGCAAAATCCTAAACATGATTGGCCAAGAATGGAAAGTTAAATGCATGTCAAAATGACTTCAAAATCTCGTTCCACAAATCCAGTTTCTGTCAGAAAAGACTCCATTCTTGTAGGGAAACCCTAGAAATACAAATTTAGAAAGGGCCCAAGCAACTTTATCAATTTAGCACCAAATTCAGTTTTCATTGAAGCCCTAACGCAATAAAATTCTTATACTAAAAACAAGAGTTCTGATCAACAGGAAATTTCCAAAAACAAATGTAGTGACAATAAATTAGGTGGCGTATGTTAACAATTAAATAGAATAACTTGCATAACGATACTTTCCAGCGACCGTCTTCTCCTTCATCTTCTGGTATAATATGAGGGGCAGCAGAATCTGTCAAATGGGTTGGTGCTGTTGGTGCTGGTGCTTCTGGTATATCAATAAAAATATGGGAATTGGAATCGTCGGCTTCTCGATCCCCCTGTTATTGTATATTACGTACTACATATTTTCTACACACGGGGCAAATAGAATGGTAAAAACGAAGCCACTTATCAATACAGTTAATATGAAAGCAGTGAATGCATCTGGGCAAGCGCCTGCATTTATCGCCATCCTCGAATTGAGAGAGGCAAATCACACAGTGGAGCTCGTGCTCTTCGACGCTTTGTGCTGCTGAAGCTGAATACACAAACATAGGCAGATCCTCTGTGTCTTGCGCATCCAATATTCTGCGAGGAAGAGGAGACGGACTATCAAGTAGGCGAATATGCATCGACGAAGCTTGAAAAGGGCAGTAGGCTCTGCAAAACACAATTAGTATCAGGAAGGAATACTTAATTATTGGGGAATCTATATCCATGGCTACTGGAACTATTATTATGAAAACAGTATTCGCGAATCGCAGGGCAATTTGAAAACGTCATTAATAAACAGTAGAAAATAGTTATAATTAGTATCATTTAAAACAAATAGTTAAAAAAGTTACATAAATAGCTTTTTCTAAGACTAGCAATTATACATGAGGGGTGCGATGTGACAGAGAAAGGAATACGGTGGAAGAAAGATACGTGGAAAAGGGAAGGAAACTAAGAAGAGTAGTTGTGTTGGTTGGTATTTGATTTGTCGGGTTATATGGAGGAAGAGAGAGTGGAATAGAAGTTAAAACTAGTACGGTGGGTGGTGGTGTAATGTGTGGTAATGTTAGAGAGGAGTAACTATTTATGGTGATTGTTTAAAGGAAAGTACCTGAAATGCGAGTGAAGAGAATGGGAAAAATTGTAGAAAATGCAGTTGACATGAAGAAAAGTTTTATGCAAAGAATCAAATTTGATGGGGAATAAGAGCAGGAAATGCCCGTGATATGGACAACAACCAAAACATCTTTACAATGGGGATGTAAAGGAGGATGAAAAGCGACAAATGAGGGAGAGTCTCTATAGTATGCTCCCTTCTAGATCTATAGGCATCCGCTCGTATTGGGTAAAGGGGTATGGGGAACCATTGTGAAACTCTAGTTTCCTACAACCACATGACATATTTGTGAATCTTTTAAAGGGGTAAGGACCAGTTGCACAGTCATTAAGGCAATGTATTGTGGAGATATCTGAAAAAATAAAGAGTGGTTGATCAATAATGTTGAAGTGAATAGTTGTTTGTAATTTCATGCCTTTTGTTTTATGGGTAGTTAGAACAAACATATATGTAAGGGTAATTTGCGTGTGTCTCATGGGACAATTTAGAGACAAAGAGATGTTGACCATACATGGTGTGCGAGGGTGGCGATTTCATACACATTTGAGATTAGGGTTTCTCTCTAGCTATAAGGGTAATGATTAAGAGTTCCCTGATGGTGTCATCCATCAATAGGCATCGAGTCAAGGATTGCAATTAGATGGTATTCAATCTGTTAGATAAGACAAAGACATGAATGAAAAGTTAGAAATAAGGTGGTAATTAAATACCTACATGTCCCACACCTATTCCATGGTTGAAATTGTTCTTACCAAAATAATATTTGTTATTTGTGCTTCACATTATTGTCTTCATCTCACTTGCATCATTCATGTGAGTGCAAGTTGTGTTTAAAGAGTCAAAATAGAAAATGTGGGAAATCCAATAAGTTACTCGTTCAAAACCCAACCACAATGCTTGCTCCTTGGTTTCCCCCTTTCAGTTGTAAGGTCGAGTAAATGTAGGAAAGTAAGAAATATGCAAATAACCATCTCTGATTAAAAATTGATTCTTGTCCCCAGTTGACGAGCGAATGTGAAAACATGGTATTGGGTGGTCATGAGCATCCTCTATAATGTAATTGTACAGGTAACGAAGTTGATTAGAAAGAAAACTTCCAAGATCGACGTTTTTATAATCGACGGTGTCATCTTGAGCCATCGTACTCTCGAAGGTGTCATCCATCTACGAGCATCGGTGTCAAGGATCACGAACAGTCTTCAATTTGTTAGATAAGACAAAGACATGAATGGAAAGTCGAAAAATGTGGGAAATAAATACCTACATGTCTCACACCTATTCCACAAGTTAAATCATTCTTACCAAGATTATTTTTATTGTATACAACTCGCAGCTAACGATAAAGGTTTTTCTCATCATTTTCGCGACGACTACTATAAAAATTGCTAGCACCAACGATACAACAACGAGTCGGGATCATACCTCGGGTAAATTTGAGGGAATGGATTCTCTCCAACCCTTGGTAACTAAGGCCAAGAAATATGTGTAAGTTTCATATTGGATAACAAAATACTTTGTTTGTAAAAAAAAATTATGTTTACTTTTGAATATATATGAAAAGGAATTGGTATTTTTTTGGATAATATGTGAAGTAATACATATTTTTAAAAGCAATAAAGCGGATTAAAATATAATTTATTATTAGATCTGATTGTATGACTCTCTCTCTTTATTAAATACTAATATGCAGGTAATAGCCATGCACTTTTGTCAGCCAAAAAAAGTTTTAGAAGAGGTTCAATCATCAAAAGATAGAAACCGCAAAATAGCTGCAAACAAAAATGGTGCGATGTGAACACCGAAGGGGAAGGGTCGAAGAAGGGAAAATTGAGGGAGAAAACACTACACCAAGAAGAGGAGGAAAAAAGGAGTTTGAGGGAGTAGAAGTTCAAGGATGGAGAAAATGTTGGGGGTGTTATGTTTGTGGAGCCTATTTGCATGTTAGAATGTGGTACACATTCTATGTGTTACACTCGGGTATTTTCATGGGTGGTTTATCAACCCATGTGGGTAATGGGTAACCGTTATGGGTTGTTTTTGGGCCCATGGTTTTTTCGGTCTTTTGCCCATTGTTTTGATACCCATGGTTTTGTATCAAACTACTTAAGCAGTTGTCTATTTATATGGTCTTATGCATATGATAGATGTACAAGCAAATGCATTGCAGATGTGTTTTGAATTCGGGTGTGAATTTCAGCAGAGTTTGTTGAGCATAGCTAAAAACGGATCTTGGTGGACGTAGCCCAAATTGGGTGAACCACGTTAAATCTTGTCTCTCTGTGTTGTGTTATTTACTCTGCACTTTTATTTCAGATTTGTAATAATTTGTACATATTAGTTTCTACTGTTGCGATTCTGTGAGGGATTATTCCGCATATTTTATCTCTTATTTCCTAACAATTGGTATCAGAGCCTGGTTTGGTTTGCTGAAGTGTTGAATCGCAGGGAAAGTTTTAGCTTGAGTGGGAGCTATGGCAGATGAAGGAAGATCTAGGGTTGATAAATTCAACGGGCAAAATTTCAGTCTTTGGAAGATGCAGATGGAAGATTACCTTTATCAGAAGGATCTTTATACTCTGTTGTCTGAGAAGGTGAACAAACCCTCGAGTATGACAGATGCGGAATGGGATTTGTTGGATAGGAAGGCACTTGGGACAATCCGGTTGTGTCTTGCATCTTCGGTATTATTTAATGTTTCAAAGGAAAAGACTACAAAATATCTAATGGATGCATTAGGAAGTGCATGATGAAAACCCTCTACCTCTAACAAGATATTTTTAATGAAAAAGTTGTTTAATATGAAGATGTCCGAGAATAGTTCAAGAGTTGAGATCATTTAAATGATTTCAATACTGATTGTGAATATGCTAGCTTGGTTACAATAGAATTTTATGAAGAAGTTAGGGATTTATTAATTTTGTGCTCTTTACATGAGAGTTGGAATAGCCTGGTAATGGCGGTAAGTAACTCGGTTCCAGCTAACTCGAAGTTGAAGTTTGAGGATGTTGTAGGGGTGATTCTAAGTGAGGAAATACGAAGAAAAAGCTCTGGGGAATCTTCTACTTTAGGGAATTCTTTGACAGTGGAAACTAGAGGGAGACAGAAGAATAGAGGAAACCGTGGAAAATACAAAGATCGGGAAAGGTCAAAATCCAAGAACAAGATTGTATGCTGGAATTGTGGAAAGCCTGGGCATGCAAAGAAGGATTGTTGGGAGCTTCGGGATAAGAAGAAACAACAGGAAGAAAACAAGGAGGAAAATGTGGCATCGAGTAATGTATGTCAGGATGCTTTGATTCTTTCTTTGCATAATATTACCGAATCTTGGGTTTTAGATTCAGGGGCTTCTTTTCATGCTACTCCACATAGGCATTATTTTGTTGATTATGTTCAAGGGATTTTGGGCATGTTTTTCTTAGTGATGATGAGCCTTGCAGTATAGTTGGAAAAGGTTTTGTTCAGGTTAAGATGCAGAATGGGAATACATGGCTATTGAAGGATGTCAGACATGTGCCTACATTAAGGAGAAATTTGATATCGGCGGGGCAATTAGGAAGTGATGGTTGTACTGTGATATTTACAGCTAACTCTTGGAAGGTTACTAAGGGTGCTCTTGTGGTGGCAAGAGGTAAGAAGGTTGGAACCTTGTATTTAACCACTGATAGTACTAATGATTATAATATTATGGCTTTAGATGCAAATACAACATTATGGCACTATAGGCTCGGTCATATGAGCCATAAGGGCATGAACATCATAAAGAAGAATTTTCCTGGATATATAGAAACAGGTTTGGAGTTCTATGAGGACTACATATATGGGAAATAGAAGCGAGTAAGGTTTCTCAAGGTTGGACCTACAAAGAAAGAGAGTAAGTTAGAGCTGGTGCATTTTGATGTGTGGGGCGGCTCTGTATCATCTTGTTAGATCAGGAGAAATGTAAATGTCTAAATGATATATTGAATGTAAGAGGAGTGTATAAATACAAGTGAGAATGTGGTTAAGAGGTAACCGCCTGTAACTGACAGATCGGTTACATGCAGCTAAACTAAACTCTGTATTAATTATGCCAACATTCCCCCCCTTAATACATTGTTTTTACAAATCTACCCCAGATTCATCGTCTTGTTACGTCGCGACATGTCCTATTTGCTTCTTGCAACAAGGACTTTGTCTGGATTTTCTTGAATCTCTGCGACAGATGTGCTCTCGTTTGTAGAAAAATAGATGAAGAATTGAGCTCAAAAGCTCGTGTGGTGCGCCACAGATGTGCCTGAGGGCATTTAATCTCGCATTTGTCATCTGGATCGACACAACTCTTCTCCGTCTATATGTCGAACAAGACTCAGTCCATTATGTCCTCGGATTGCAAGTTTTGGAGACTGGCGAAGAGTAGATACCGATGCTCTTCGGTTCTCTCAAATGCGGCACGTCTCTATGGTTGCTTGCAATGTTGCTAACATCTTGGGGCACGACTTTCATGCTCTCAGACTGTTGCATGGGATCATAGGCTGGTTGTTCGCGTCCATCTTTGATAGCAAATTTGATGAATGAATGAAGGGGCTTAATCTCGTTTTGTTCCGATTTGATTCAAACAAATTCCACGTCTCTTGATCTTTTGTACAATGCGCTTGCTAATGTATCGCTTGGTCTGCGAACAACAAGTTGAGAAGATGTTGGGGGAAGGAGTCTACCAACGCACACCTGGGTTTTCAGTGGTCGATGCCACTCATGTCAAACTCCACACAGTGCTTATAAATTGGTCAGTGGTCATTGCCACATGCTCTCTTCTCCCTCTTTGGTGACTCCACTGTTTCTCAATGAGACTACTTCTTCCTCCACGGTTGTGCTGCGACTCTTCACTAACTCGCCAAAGCTCTATGTTTTTGGAATTTAATTTTGATGTAGACATTATTGTAAAGAGTGCTTCAAAGTTTCGTAGACCTCTTTCTACATCAATAGAAATGAGTTGAAAGGTAAATCATAACCGTCATAACCGTTCTGTTCCTTCCTTGTGCGACTTCTCCTTATCCCTGCGTCTCTGCCAGGAGCTCCACGTTTAGATAATCCTTTCGTGTTTGCAGAATACATGCGTTTTGGAATGGCACTTGCTCACATACAGTCAACTCTGACGCCAAGATGACTCCAAATTCCACGCAGGTCACCTTTGGCGCTGGCTTGGGCTCCTTCCATGGCTTACCTCCTTCCCGCTAGGTCTGCACATCAATTTCCAGCCACGTCCAAACAAAAGAACAGCGGCTCCAATGAAAGGAAATGAAATCAGGTCATTTGGATCTCCACGCAGGCTTATGCTCCTATGCTCCTTCCACGGCAGCCTCTCCTCCCAACACACAAAGAAATACGCCAAAAACAGTTTTCTTGCTCCAAAAACTGGCACTCCAATTTTCCACGCAGGTAGAGGATGGACAGAGGCTCAAATAAATTTCCACGCAGGAGGGGAAGTGGCGGTTTCCAGCATATATTCAACAGTCCATGAAACTAATGAAATACAAACCTTTCTGGCTCCCTCGCTCCCACTTCCACGCTCTGATACCAATGTTAGATCAGGAGAAATGTAAATGTCTGAATGATATATTGAATGTAAGAGGAGTGTATAAATACAAGTGAGAATGTGGTTAAGAGGTAACCGCCTGTAACTGACAGATCGGTTACATGTAGCTAAACTAAACTCTGTATTAATTATGCCAACACATGTCTTGGGGTTCAATTTATTATGTTACTTTTATTGATGATTCAACAAGGAAAGTTTGGGTTTATTGTATTAGAAACAAATCTAATGTATTTGAAACTTTTGTTAAATGGAAAGCCTTGGTAGAGAATGAAACAGGTCTTAAGCTAAAATGTCTCAGTTCAGATAATGGAGGGGAGTATTGCAGCAATGAATTTAATGATTACTGTTCTAAGAATGGAATCCACACGGGTGAAAGACGGTTCCGTGAACTCCGCAATGACGAATGGGGTATCGAGAAAGGATGAACAGAACAATAATGGAACGTCTTTAGGAGCATGAGATTACATGCACATCGCTCTTTCTTTTTGGGCAGAAGCGGTGAGCACAACGGTGTACTTAATAAACAGAGGACCCTCAAGTGCCTTGGATGGAGGCATACCTGAGGAGGTTTGGTATGGTAAGAAAGTTGATTATTCATTTCTTAGAGTCTTTGGATGTGAGGTGTTTGTTCATATAGACAAGGATGATAGGACCAAGCTAGAGGCTAAATAAGAAAAATGTACTTTCATTGGTTATGGTGGTGATGACTTTGGATATAAATGTTGGAGTATTAAGGAAAAGAAAATCATTCGATCTAGGGATGTGGTCTTTAATGAGAAATTCATGTATAAGTAGCAGTTGCAGGAAAATAGGGAAGAATCCAAGAAAGAATATGCAGCGGTAGAGGATCTTCTAGATGGGAAAGTGACACATGAATCAATTCAGGAACCCCCTCAATAGGAACCCCAAACTCCTATATTGAGGAGGTATTCTAGGGTAAGAAGAGAACCTGAACTTTTTCTCCTTCTCTTTATTATTTATTACTCACTGATAATGGAGAGCCAGAGAGCTTTGATGAAGCAATGCAGGTAGATTCCAGGAAGAAGTGGGAGCAAGCCATGGATGAGGAGCATCAGGCTCTCATGGAGAACCAGACATGGGATTTGGTGAAGCTACCCGAAGGCAAAAGAGAATTACAGAATAAGTGGGTGTTCAGAGTCAAAGATGAAGAAGGAGGAAAGAAAATATATAAGGCCCAGTTGGTGGTCAAGGGGTTTGCACAGAAACAAGGTATAGATTTTGATGAGATTTTTTCTCCGTAGTAAAAATGACTTCTATTAGAACTTGTTCTAGGAATAGTTACAGTAGAAGACTTGCACTTAGAACAACTTGATGTAAAGACTGCATTTCTCCATGGTGATTTGGAGGAGGAACTATATATGCAGCAACCAGAGGGCTATGAGGTCAAAGGTAAAGAGGAGATGGTTTGCAAACTGAAGAAAATCTTGTATGGCCTGAAACAAGCTCCACGTCAATGGTATAAGAAGTTTGATAGCTTCATGATGGAGCAAGGTTATATCAGATGCCATTCTGACCATTGTGTGTATACAAAGAAATTTGAGGATGGAAGTTATATTATCCTGTGTTTGTATGTTGATGACATGTTGGTTGTAGGTAAAAACAAGTAGGAAATAAAAGTACTCAAGAAGCAAACTAAGTGAATCCTTTTTATGAAGGATTTAGGTGCAGCCAAACAAATCCTGGTATGAGGATATTTCGGGATAGGAAGGAACGGAAGCTAACTTTATCTCGGGAAGAGTACATTAAGAAGGTCTTGGAGAGGTTTAATATGCAAGATGCTAAACCGGTTGGGACTCCTTTAGTGTGCCACTTCAAGTTATCAAAGGAGCAAGTGTCCCAAGACAGAAGGGAAAGAAACCGGATGTCAAAGGTACCTTACTCATCGGTAGTGTGACACTTGATGTATGCTATGGTGTGCACTAGGCTCGATATTTCCCATGAAGTGGGAGTTGTGAGTAGATTTATGAGTGATCCGAGTAAAGAGCATTGCAAGCAGTAAAGTGGATCCTTCAGTATTTGAGAGGGACCATGGGGATAGTTTTGTGCTACAGTGGATCAGACACCACTTTACGTGGTTATGTAGATTCAGACATGGCTGGAGATGTAGATAGCAGGAGGAGCACAACAGGTTATATTTACACTATAGGTGGGATAGCAGTGAGCTGGATTTCATGACTACAGAAGCTGGTGGCTTTTTTTCAACCACTGACGACGCTGAGTATGTTGCTGCCACAGAGGCAAGCAAAGAGATGATTTGGCTACAACAATTGCTTGAGGAGTTGGGGCATAAGCAGGAGGAATGTAAGCTATATAGTGATAGTCAGAGTGCTATACACCTAGCTAAGAACTCTTCTTTCCACTCCAGGATGAAGCATATACAGTTGAGATATCACTTCATCAGGACAGACTTTGGAGGAAGATAAGTTGAAGTTGGAGAAGATTCATACCAGTCAAAATCCTGCAGACATGATGACCAAGGTGGTCACAAGGGATAAACTAAAGCTATGTTCAGCTTTGGTTGGCCTTCACAAATGACAATGAAGGGTTGAGAAGCTTGCTCAGTGGAAATCAGTCTCAGTGGGAGATTGTTATGTTTGTGGAGCCTATTTGCATGTTAGAATGTGGTACACCTTCATGTGTTACACTCAGGTAATTTTCATGGGTGGTTTATTAACCCATGGGTAATGGGTAACCGTTATGGGCTATTTTTGGGCCCATGGTTTTTTCGGTCTTTTGCCCATTGTTTTGATACCCATGAATTTTTTCCCTTGGTTTTGATACCCACGGTTTTGTATCAAACTGCTTAAGCAGTTGTCTATTTATATGGTCTTATGCATATGATAGATGTACAAGCAAATGTATTGCAGATGTGTTTTGAATTCGGGTGTGAATTCTATAGAGTTTGTTGAGCATAACTCCAAACAGATCTAGGTATTGTATTGAGAGAGTGGAGACTTGTAATAAAATATGACCAAGTGATTCTTGGTGGACGTAGCCCAAATTGGGTGAACCACGTTAAATATTGTCTCTCTCGTGTTGTGTTATTTATTCGCACTTTTATTTCAAATCCGTAATAATTTCGCATATTAGTTTCTCTTTTGTTGTGATTTTGTGAGGATTATTCCGCATATTTTCTCTTATTTCCTAATAGGGGAACGTGTGTGAAACATTGTTTTATTACGACCAAGAACATACAAACCACACACTATTTTTGGTAATCATTTAAATTGGAGGAAAGGGGGTTGGAGCAAGTAATTATTAACAATGACATCACGTTTGATTTGCGGGTAGTTAGAGCACATTTAAATTTAAGGGGGTTTTCTTCTTTGTGTCATAATACACTTTAGAGATAAGAATACATGGAGCGGAATGATTATCCCAAGTCAAGACATTGCAATTGTTGAATTTGACAATCACAAAACATAGGGTAGATCATGTGATTTTGTGACATATTTAGAGACCATTATCTTAGTCCACTCTACATGCTCTCCTAGGAAATAATGGGTATCATTTATAAGAGTTTTCCTTATGGATTTTCAGCCAAGACTTTATCCTCAACATTCCAGGTTCTTAACACCAAATAAATTTAAAGTGTTGGGGTTAGCACACTAGTTGTATAGACAATATATCATATCTAAGCATACATGCAAATAAAAACAGATATTCTACCAGAAGAAATATACAAAACAAGAGACATAAATCAACACCAGATTTAACGTGGTTCACCCAGTGTGGGCTACGTCCACCAAGAAACAAGCCAATCTATTATCCAAAGCTTTGACAAGATATACAATAAATATTTACAATCTTCCACACCTCTCAAATGTACAATACTTTCTTTCTTTCAAGCTTTTGCTTCATCACCAAGAATTCTCTCTCTCACCAAATTTTGCAAGTTCTTTCTAATTCTTGTTAATCATACTTCTAAACCCTAGCTTTTATGCTTATATAGTCATTTATAAACTTAGGGAACTTAGCCATGTAATTACAATCAATAGATATACTTTAATGCTAAAAATAGATCTAATTCCCGAGAGTTAATTAAAACATCCTCGCATAGGTAACCAACATCGATTAGATCTAACCGCTGTTGTAGTGCCCACTTCCCTTTGACACATTTTTTATACTAATCATGATACTATTGATTATATTATAGACATGATTATGGACCTTATTATAGTATGATGATAGATGTAGATCATGGATTATTGTTGACTTGATTCAGTTATGATGCATGATGATTATTAGAGGAATTTTGGATATTGATGATGATATACTATTTGACATGGTTATATTATGGATGTTGTGCGGACTTGTGATATTTGGATATTGTGAGTAGACCTAGAAATGGAAATTATTGGATGATGATATAGTTGTTGATAAAACTATAAATGATATTGTTAGATTGCTTTGATGTTGTTGTGATTCATATATCTAAATGATTTTGGGAATTATATTTATATTATTTTGGATGTTCTAATATGGCCATGAGGCCAAAGGAGGTATTTGTGTTTTGCAGGTTAAAATATCACAACAAACATCGGGGATTGGAGACCAACCACATTGGAATTCTAGATGAATTCAACAAGGTCACCATGGCAACTAGTATTTGTTTGTGTGTGTTTGTGTGTGTTAGGGATTCCCATGGGGGATCACCTTTAAATGTGACCAAGGGGTTATGTGTATTTATTTTTGGTTCCTTTTTTATGTTTGCATGTGTTTATTTTGTGGTGCTTTTTCCCCTTTCATTATTCATTAAATGGTGTGTAATATTGTGAGTAATCATGTTGTTAAGTTAATTAATTAAAATATGTCATAAGAAAGTAATTAATAGAGTTGTTGGCCTTGAATTAAAGTGTTGTAAGAGATGTGTAAGTGATGTGTAAGTTAACTTTTGAGTGTGAAACACTCCACCTTCTTGGAAATTCGAAATTGTCCTTGGAGGCTGATTTTGGAGGCTTGTGGGACAAGTTAAACTTGTCCCATACCTCTTAAATTTAATTACCAACCATACCTACGGTTAGAGAGTTGAGATTAGACTTTTATAATGCTTTTGAGAAGGCAAATTGTAGGTTTTAATTGCACTTTTCTTACATGATTTAATTTCAGTCCTTTGGGGTGTGGGTTGGATTTGAGTGTGTAAGTAAACTGTCATTTTATTCACCCACCTATTTATTATGCATTGGAGAATGAAGTTGACTTTGGGGGTTGGAATTGAGGATGTGTGATGTGACATCCTACATGGACCCACCTCATCCTCTTCCCTTCCCTCTTCTATTAAATTTGAATTCCTTGCCTTGTTTTGGGGTTGCTTCATTTTGGAGACTTTATTCTTGGGCGGATTCCTTGTTGTTTTGGGAGCTCTTGCTTGAAGAAGTTTTTGGAAGATTGTTGTATGCTTGTGCTTGGCTGATTTGGATTGCTTGCATTGGGATAAAGCTTGTTGTTTTGGAACTTGGAACAACTCCATCATGGAGAGGTAGGAGCTTGGCTCTTGAAATGCTCTTCTTTTATGAATGTAAATGTTAATGTATGAATGTTTTGATATGTTTGTGGGCTGTTGGGTAGATGGCCTATGAATAGTGTAAGAGAATACTATGGGGTTTTCTTTTGTGGGAGGCACAAGTGTGTTTTAGGAGGTATAAGGGTGGAGGGAGTTGGGATTTGGGTTCCACCTTACAAAGAAATAGCTTGCATTTATTTACTCATTATGGGGTGCCATAAGAGGTTGGGGAGGCATAAGGAAATGTGAGGAATAACGGTACTTGGCGGAGGTATAAGGAATGTCGGGCTTTAATATACTATATTTTGGCGGTTTGTAATTCAGTGGTGATACCCATTTCCCATTTTGGGAGGCATAAGAAGCATTCCCCATAGTTTCTTTCTCCTTTAGCTTGCTTGAGGAAGCCTTAGTAGTATTTGGCATGATTTAATGTAGTTGTAAACTACATTCTATTTTGGACTATGTTTTTTTGTGAAATTGTTTCTTGTGTATTTGTGGAAGCCTGTTGTTGCCATGAGTTGGATCACATATTTTATTGCATTGTGGTTGGGGCTTGGAGGCCAATGAATAAGGATGGATTCTCCTTTTCATTGGATATCTTGGTTGGGTGGAGAGCATTTCCTTTCCCTTACTCTTGTTGTGAACACAATTTGGAAGAATGAGAAATGCATGTTGTTGTCTTGGAGAAATTTGAGATAAAGACAGTCATTGAGTCCCTTGTGAAATGAATTCTTATTGCAACCTTTCCCACTTGAAGTGGATGAACTTGTATATTTTTGTAATGGAAATATGTTGTAGTGGTTATGAAAGTGTAAATTTAAATGTGAAAGAGACATATTCTTCATTGTTCTTTTGAAAGCAAGAAATTGTGTTCGTATGATGAAATGGAAGTATGAAAGAAGGAAGTTGTAAAGTTGTCAATTGGAATCAATAAATGAATTTATTACCTCCCTCAAATTGAGTTGTTGTATTGAATCTGATCATTTCAATGTATTTGAAGTCTCTGTCTGAAAGGAAGAAATGCGTGAGAAAAATACGAGAATTTTGTCGTTTGAAATATGTGAAAATTAGAAATCGAGACGTATTTTATCTCTTGAATAGTTTGATTTGAATTAACTAAATATATTATACTGGAATTGGGATGTATTATAATACCGGATGAAGAAAATGACAAATAGACCTTTTAAAATTTGATCTTTGTCTTGTACTTTCAAACTGATAATTATTTAATCCAAAATACAGACCAAACCTGAATAAAGAAATAACAAATGAAACATTAATTTATACATGATAATATCTAATTGAATTCATCTAATACATTAACACTTGAGGAATTTCTTAGAAAACTTAGCAAAATCGGGCTCAAACCATTTTGCAATCGTTTTGTTGTCAAGAAATGTAAATGTTCAAATTGCAAATCAATCAGACAAATTGAATATTTAAATATTTCTTAAATCCATCTAAGAATAGTTCTCCATGTCTATTTGAAATGTTGAGAGAGGAAGAAGATCAAATTGAGCAAATTTTATAAGTTAATTTTTACCAGTTTCCACTGTAAAAGCCTGTAGATTGTTTTCTTTAAATTGACTCCTTAAACCTTATCAAAATCAAAATTTAATGATCATTGAGTAAAGAGGACGTCGAGATCTTTCCATAAATTATGTGTTTTCCCAAAACTAAGTTCTCTATCAAAAGTTATGGCCTTCTAAAGTTTTTCTTCACTTGGCGTCAAAAAAACAAACTTGGGAAAAATTTCCTTGGCGGGTCCGCGGGCCTGAATTTTTCCCTTAGCCCTTCAAAAAAAAATTAGGAAAATTTTCCTCATTTTCCCCACTACCCTGCCAACCCATAGCCAATCAGATGCTTCCACATGGCACCACAAGGCATTCGCGGTGGGATCGACCCCCTTTTAAGCTTAGCGCTTCAGAAATTTTTTGAGAAATTTTTTCTAATTTTTCCTCTGACCCGAAGCCAATCATAGGCTACCACGTGGCACCACAAGGCATTGGTGGAGGGGCAGATCCCTTTCTAACTTAGCGTTTCATAAAATTTTGAGAAATTTTTTTAATTTTTCTCTGCTGGCCCGCAGGCAATCAGGAGCAACCACATGGCGTCGCGAGGCATCGGTGGAGGAGCGGGTTCCCTTTTTCCTTTGGTGTTTTCAAAAAAATTTGGGAAATTTTTCTAAAGTTTCCCTGTCGCCCTGCAAGCCTGCAGCCAATCAAGAGCTACCATGTGGCATTGGGAGGCGTCACTGGAGGCGCGGGTGAATTTAACCCTTTTGCCCTTTGGGGAGCTAAAAATATTTTATCCCCACCGCCCCACTTTCCCCACGTGGCTTAGGAGGCGCCACGTGTCCCTTGTGGACTCGCGGGAGTGTGGGTGTAAAGGTAGCATTTTTCCCCCACATGGAAAATTTTCCAAAATTCTCTCGTGGCCCCACTGACCCGGCTATTCCTCCAGGAAATATTTCTCCCCGGTCCGTAGACTCGCCCCTTGGGAAAATCTTCTCCCATGGGCCCGCAAGCCCGCTCTTGGGGAAAATTTTCACCCCAAGACCCGCTAGCCCATAACTTGAGAAATATGAGAAGTTAGGAGGACTTCTTTATATCAATGGAAAGGTGAGGAAATTTCCTATCTAATGGGAATGATTTAGGGAAATTTTTGAATGCGTTAATTTTGAGAAAAATCAATTTGAATCTTTAAATCCTGTTAGAGAGTGGGTATGGTGAGGAATTACCCTTTGAACCTAATTGAACTTTCTAACCCTAAATTTTGGGACCTTGTGACCTCTAATAATTGTTAATAAAATAAAAGTATATTCTAGTGGATTAGAATTGATCTGGAACTTGTTAGTGACAACTATTGTCTTGTAACCTAGTTGTAGACTCTTTTAAACAAAACAAAATTATTCCATATTTTTCCTAACTAATCCTAGGTTGTTCTTGGGTCTCAAGTGGGTTTTTTTAGTGAGGATTACAATTTTTGGTTCCTCCCTTTCCTAAGCGATGCTAGTCTTGGGTAACCTATCAAGTTCATTGTATTTTCCAAAGAAGTTTCCATTGCATGCTAAACTGAAATAATTGAGCTCCACAACTCAATAATCTCCCAATTGGAGATTATTTTTTTCACCATACATTTACAACATCATTCTTGGATCCTTCCTTAGCTCTGTTTTTTTCCTCTTTAAGTCTCAAACTTGAAGACCAACGAAGTGGAGTGTAGCTCCAACTTCTCCTTTGCTAATGGATTTGTTAGCATATCCGCAGGTTCTTGCTTGTATGAATCTTTTCCGATTCAACTTTCCATCCTAAAATACCTTCCATATGAAGTGATACCTCAATTGAATGTGTTTTGTTATCTATGAAATGCTGAGTTCTTTTCCAAATGAATTACACTGACTGTCACTCAAGCTGTTTACAATCACTTTGCTTCTTTCCCAACTCTTCCATGAACGTACTCATCCATATCATCATCTCCTGCTTGCTAGCCTCTACAAACTGCAACATACTCTGCCTTTGTAGTAGAAAAATCCACAACCTTCGCAATCTTTAAATCCAGCTAATCGGCATTCCTCCTACTATGAAAATATATCCAAGACTTTTCCTCCTACCATCCAAATCTCCAGCCATATTTGAATCAACATAGCCACATAATGAAATATCTAAACCTCCATAGCATAACTGCATGCTAGATGTCCCTTTCAAATACCTAAGTATCCATTGGACTGATTTCCAATGCTCTTTGCCTCGATTAGCCATATATCTACTCACAACTCCCACCGCTATGTAATGTCTATTAAGGTGCAAACCATAACATACATGAGACTTCCAACTCGCTGAAGCATATGGCACTCATGTCATGTATTTGACCTCCTCATGTGATGAAGGACACTGATCTTTTCTCAATTTGAAATGTCCAGCCATAGGTGTACTAACAGGTTTAGCATTTTACATTTTGAACCTTTCTAACACCTTGTAGATATAATCCTCTTGAGACAAATACAATTTCTTTTTTTTGTTGTCTCTATGTATTTACATGCCAAGGTTTCTTTTTGTAGCTCTTAAATCCTTCATAGAAAATGTGTGAGCTATATTTCCCTTAAGCTCACCAATGTCCTACATACTAGATCATGCAATAAGCATACCATCCACATATAGTAACAAAATAATAAAGCTCCCATTTTCAAACTTCTTGAAATAAACACAATGGTCGATTCGGATCTCAAGTAACCATGCTCATACATAAAACTATCAAACCTCATGTACCATTGCCTTGGAGCTTTCTTGAGCCCATATAGGCTCTTTTTCAACCTGCACACTAGTTTCTCCTTACCCTTGACTTCATACCCAAGCGGCTGCTACATATAAATCTCTTCATCCAAATCACCATGAAGGAAAGTCATCTTCACATCTAGTTTCTCTAAATGTAAATCTTCTACTGCAACTAAGCTCAATATAGTATGAATAGAAGTCATCTTAACAACAGGAGAAAATATTTCACCAAATTCAATACCTAATTTCTATGCAAATCCCTTTACTACAAGCCTTGCCTTATACCTTTTCTATCCACCCTCTTCTTACTTAATCCTGTAAACCCAATTGTTCTGCAATGTTCTCTTACTGCTGGAAACTTAACCAAATCCCAAGTCTGGTTTTGTTCCAAAGAGTCCATCTCCTCATCCATGTCATGCTCCCCACTGAACGTGAGTCTTATCCTACATTGCTTCTTCAAATATCTCTGGTTCACCATTATCAGTCAACAATAAATAAAATAGAGAAGGTGTAAATATTTCGGAAGTTTACTTATAATTTGAGACCTTCTCACATGAATTTGGGGTACTAGAGGCTCGATCTGGACCTCCGGACATTCCTATCCAAATCGGCGGTGAATAACATCGATCACCTCTAACCGATGTCGGTTCGCTAACCGATTCTAGTTTCGATCCTCTCGTAACCGATACCGGTTTGTCTCGGCCGGTTCCGATCGGGGGTCAACCGACACCGCCATTCTTGTGTAACTCTGCAAGTAATTATTTTAAATCGAGAGTTCATTTTCATTCACAAACTTCTCAACCTGGTTCCTCCTTGGGTACCAAATTTTGATCCATGTACATTCTCTTTTCATTCCATTCAACATCATGACTCCTAATAATTTTAAAATTCTCTGAATCCCAAAAACGAAAATGAAATCACAAGATCCATAACCAATGGAAGTGCACCTCTTGGATTTCACATCTAACGTCTTTCTATTCTCCCTATCAACATGCAAAAAGCTTCTAAACCAAAACCTTTAAGAAAAGAAAGATCTACCTCTTTTCGGTTCAATATTCCGCATTTGGTATTCCTCCATCTAGTGAACTTGAAGGCCCACGATTGATTAAATAAACCGTTATATCAATTGCTTCTACTCAAAACTACAAGGGAAATCTAGAATGTATCCTCATACTTCTAGCACGCTCCATGATTGTCTTGTTCATTCTTTCTACAACATCATTCTCCCTGTGGTGTTCCTAGAACAATTCTTTCTCTATGTATCCCATTCATTGAACAATAATCATTGAAGGCATTACTACAAAGTATTCACCACCATTTTCAGATCTAAGACACTTTAACTTAGAATTTGATTCATTCTCAACAAGGGATTTCTATATTTTAAAAGTCTCAAAAACATCAGATTTACAGATTAATACAATAAACCCATACCTTTCTTGTAGCATCATCAATGAAAGTAACATAATCTCGGGATCCTCCATGAGATGTTACCCGAGATGGTCCCCACACATCTAAGTGTACAAGCTCAAATTTTTCTCCTTCTTAGTTGCCACAACTTTCAAAAATCTCACTCTCTATTGCTTTCCAAAGATACAATGCTCACAGAAATCAAGATCTAAATCTTTCAAATCTAATAACTTACCCTTAGCCTTTAAGATCTACATTCCTTTTTGACTCATATGACCCAACCGATTATGCCACATGCATGCATCTGAATCTGAAGTAGATAATACAGAAAAGGAATTAGTAATACAAGTAGATAAATATAATGTTCCTACCTTCTTACCTCTTGCCACAACAAAATCCCCTTGGTGACTTTAAAAGAGTCTCCTGTAAAAGTAACCATGTAACTGATTCACTTAGTTGCCTTGCAGAAATAAGATTCCTCATGAGGCTTGGCACATGCCTCACATCTTTCAATACCCATGTATTTCCATTTTGTAATTTTAGATGAACTTCCCCTTTACTAGTAATACTACAAGGTTCATCATCACCCAAATAAACATGCCCAAAATTGCCCTAGACATAATTTCTGAAATAACCCTTATTAGGGGTTGCATGGAAAGAAGCTCTTGAATCTAAAACTCATGATTCAATTCTACTATCTAAATAAAGAATAAGAGCATCTTGCATTACCTTTGATGCAGAAATATTTTCTTCTTTACCTTTGTCTGGTTATTGGTTCTCTTTATCCTTTGACCAACAATCTTTCTTTGCATGTCCTTTCTTTCCACATTTCCAACAAGTAATTCCCTTACTTATGGATTTAGATCTGCTATCCCTTGACTTTGATTTCCCATAACTCTTACTCTTGGATTTTTCCTTCCGCTTGCCCTGCTTTCTACATTCAAAGCATTTCCGGATGATGATTCCTCTCCGTACTCTTCTGTGAATTTCTTCATACAATATTATACTAGCCACATCATAAAACTTTAAAATATCATTAGCAGATGTTGTATTACTAATGACCATTACCAAGTTATCCCAACTATCGGAAAAGAACATAAAAACAAAAGTGTTGTTACTTCATCATCAAATGGTAGAGAAATTAATTTTAATCGATTTACAATAGATCGGAAATCATTCAAATGACTAGATGCGAGATCCACCTTCTTGCATCTTAGAACTAAATAGTTTCTTCATCAAATAAACTTTATTTGAAACACTAGGTTTTTCATATAAATTAACAAGATATTTCATTAAGTCTCATTGTAGAAGCCGCTTCTGTAATATTGGAAGCCACGGATGTTGTCAGGCTCAATCTTATAGATCCCAAATCCTTTCTGTCAATAATCTTCCATTCTTCATCAGTCATCTTCATAGGTCTAGACTTCTCATCCTACGGTAAATACAAATCCCTTTGATACGAGATAATCCTCAATCTACTTCTTCCATAATAATTAATTTCAGTCATCAAATTTCTCTACCTTGTATTTGTTTTCTTCTACCATTGTTATAGCTCCCACTCAATCAGAAAACCCTCTATGAGTAAATATTTCAACACACAAAACCCTCAAACAAAGCTTTGATACCAGTTTGTTGGGGTTAGCACACCGATTGTATAGACAATATATCATATCTAAGCATACATGTAAATAAAAATGGATATTCTACCAAAAGAAATATATAAAACAAGAGACATAAATCAACACCAGATTTAACGTGGTTCACCCAGTGTGGGCTACGTC
Source organism: Taxus wallichiana var. yunnanensis (assembly GCA_018340775.1). Lineage (NCBI taxonomy): Eukaryota > Viridiplantae > Streptophyta > Pinopsida > Cupressales > Taxaceae > Taxus > Taxus wallichiana. Next base: position 337,364,064 of record CM031239.1, on the reverse strand, counting down.
CACCAAGAAACAAGCCAATCTATTATCCAAAGCTTTGACAAGATATACAATGAAGATTTACAATCTTCCACACCTTTTAGATGTACAATATTTTCTTTCTTTCAAGCTTTTGCTTCATCACTAAGAATTCTCTCTCTCACCAACTTTTGCAAGTTCTTTCTAATTCTTGTTAATCATACTTCTAAACCCTATTTTTTATGCTTATATAGTCCTTTATAGACTTAGGTCACTTAGCTATGCAATTACAATCAATAGATATACTTTAATGCTAAAAATAGATCTAATTCCCAAGAGTTAATTAAAACATCCTCACACTCAGTAATGCCGACACTTTGGTTAGATCTAACCATTGCTAGTTCCTCCCTTACTTGATCAATGTCGGTCATACCCGACCGATGCCTCATATCGTATTTTCCAGCAAGTTTCCATTGCATGCTAAACTGAAGTAATTGAGCTCCACGAATCAACAATATCCCCTTGGAAATTAATTACTGCACCATACTTGTACAATGTCATTCTTGGATCCTTCCTTAGCTCCGTTTCTTCCTCTTCAAGTATCAAACTTGAAGACCAATAGAAGTGGAGTGTAGCTCCAAATTCTCCTTTGTTAATGGCTTCATTAGCATATCCGCAGAGTTCTTGCTCATATGAATTTTTTCCAGATTCAACTTTCTATCCTCCAATACCTTTCATATGAAGTGATACCTCAATTGAATATGTTTCATTCTCAAATGAAACACTAAGTTATTGCCAAATGAATTGCACTGACTGTCGTCACTTGTAAATAGGAAAATTACATATGTTTGAATTTCAAACTCTACATGTGTTAGATATAGAAACTATATGTTAAGGGTTCCTTCTATCATCGATTTCATGAACATTTTTTAGTTGGGTTTTTATTTAGCGATTAAGGTAGAAACTACGGTTTCTCATTCAATTAATTGGTTTAAAAATTATAATTTAGTTTATTTATCATGAAAATTTATATTAATGGTGCAAGCCTTCATAAATCATTTGTTTCCTAGTCCATTGTTGAGGCATGATACAAAAATCTATGTTATGGGTTCCTTCTATTGTCAATTTCATGCACATTTTTAATTAGTTTTTTTATTTATTGATAAAGGTAGAAACTATGGTTTCCTTCATCAATGGTCTTAACAACATTTTTCTTAAATAACCACCAACACAAAAAAAATTTGGTCCTTTTTATCATACCCAATCGTGCATTCCCCCAACCCATGTCATACACAACTAGTAAGAATCATGTCTGGAAATGATTGTCGACATAATTAATGTCTAAGGCATTGGAAAAAGAGAAAAAGTGTGCTTTTGGGAAGGCTTAAAAATTGACAAGATGTGAGCCATTTTTGTTATTTTAATTATATATTAATAGCAAAAAAACAATAATCATAGACAATGATAGGCTGAAAAGTTAGAAAATCGTATAATTTTATAAATAGTCCTCTAAAACTATATAAAAATATGTAAAAATAGACAACTGTGTGTGTGTGTGTGTGAAGAGATTGTGTCAAAATAAGTATAGAAAAATTAAAACTAATAGCCCCTGAAACAATTAGGTCATCAACAAATTTTGATTTCGACAGTGCGAGATAATTTGAAATTCCAAGCTTGCTCTTAGGTCCTCCTTCAATGCTTTATCTCATCCAAGATTATAAATAGGGAATGATTTAGTTTGAATATTATAATTCAGTCAATTGGTTGGAAGATTATAATTTGGTTTATTTATCATGGCACTTAATATCAATGGTGCAAGCCTTCATAGATCATTTGTTGCCTAACCCATTTCTAAGGCATGAAAAGTGATTTGTAATGAAATATAAAAATGCTCACCACCCAAGTAGAGTGTAACACTAAAAATGTTTAAGAAGAATGATGGATTGGAAATTTTCATGAAAGATGGAAGGTTTGGAATTTTTAAAAAGTAAATTCATTTTTGCATCCCCAAAATTCATTGGGAAAAATTGTGCATACCGAGGAAAATTAGATTATCTTTAATGAAGGTGAATTTTAGATTAATAAAGTTATATGTGCACTTATAAAGTGTAAAAAAAAGTGACGATAGGTCATTTAGGTGGTGATAAAAAAAAGGGGACACTAGGTCAATGGTGAATGAGATATTTGAAGTGGATTTTAAGAAGATGTAACTAATACATTACCTTTACATATGTTTTATAATCATTGCAAGATTTAAATCCACAAACCCTATGCTCAAATGGTAGTGGAAACAATTATATATGAGGTTGAATTAGTGGTGTGTGAGCGATGTGGGTTGAAGGAGGAATGCACACCCACTTACATATCTCACATACATGACTAGTTCTATGGATGTTGGGTTTGTGGGCTACATACTAAAGTTGTAAAAGAGATGTGTAGGGCAAACATAATTATCGGTATGAAGGAAACATTGTAGACACATATAAGTTTTTGTATGTAGTTTAGGTCTGATGTAAACGCTAACAATAAAATAATGTTTAGCAAGCCACATTTACGTGAGATGTGAAAACAATAAAAGAGATAACATCAGATCGAAGAAACAAGCAATGATGTAACATTGTTTTGTATTTTTAATGGGAAATGTTGAAAAATTATCATCACCTTAGAATTATTTGACATGCATAGGTGATCTGTAAAATTTAACTCGTTGTTCGACATATAATGAGATATGTCACAAGCGTCACCATGTAAATATCATGAGCTTTAGTATTCTTCCATTATAGCCGACTATTAATATCAATGGTGCGAACCTTCATAGATCATTTGTTTCTAACCCATTTCCAAGGCATGAAAAAACATCTATAACGAAATATAAAAAAATCTCACCACTCAATAGAGCGTAACACTCAAAATATTTGCAAAAATGATGGATTGAATGTTGAGTTTTGGAGATCAATTACTTCAGATTAGCATGTTATATTAAACTTGTAGGAAAGCACAATAACCGACATCGGTTATGGAGGGACCGACATCGGTCAAGAAAGTAGGAACCAACATCGGTTAGGGCTAACCGACATCGGTTACTTGTGCATGGGTGTTTTATTTAACTAACGAGAAATAGATATATTTTTAGCATTAAAACAGATTTATTGATTGTAATTGCATGGCTAAGTTCCCTAAGTTTGTATATGCCTATATAAGCATGAAATCTAGGGTTTAGAAGTAGAGGATTGTAAGAATTGATGATTATTGTGAGAATAATTGTGAGAGAGAGAATTCTTGGAGAAGAAGGAGAAGCTTGAGAGAAAGAAAGTATTGTACATCTGAGAGGTGTGGAAGATTGTAAATATTCATTATATATCTTCTGAAATCTTTGGATAATAGATTGGATTTCTTCTTGGTGGATGTAGCCCACACCTTTGGGTGAATCATGTTAAATCGGTGTTGATTTATATCTCTTGCTCTATATTTTTCTTCGGTATAATATCCACTTTTATTGCATGTATGTTTAGATTTGATATATTATCTATACAACCTTGTGTTACCCCCAACAAGTGATATCAGAGCTTTGTTTGAGGGTTTTGTGTGGTGACAGATTTACTTACAGAGGGTTTTTTGATTGAGTAGGAGCTACAGTAATGGTAAACGAAAATAAATACAAGGTAGAGAAGTTTGATGGGAAAAATTATCAATTATGGAAGATGTAGATTGAGGATTATCCGTATCAAAGAGATTTGTACTTATTGTGGGATGAAACTTCTAGACCTACGAAGTTTGACTCATGAAAATGGAATATTCTTAACAAAAAGGCTTTGGGATCTATAGAAGCGAATTCTATAGTAGAGTTAATGAAATCTATTTCTAATTTATATGAAAAAGCCTAGTGCTTCAAATAAACTTTATTTGATGAAGAAACTATTTAGTTCTAAGATGTATGAAGGTGGATCTACATCTAGTCATTTGAATGATTTCGATCTATTGTAAATTAGTTAAAATCGGTTGATATTTTGTTTGATGATGAAGTGAAAGCACTTTTATTCTTATGTTATTTGCTTGATAGTTGGGATAACTTGGTAATGGTTGTTAGTAATACAACATTTGCTAATAATATTTTGAATTTTGATGATGTGGTTAGTATAATCTTGAATGAAGAAATTCGCAGATAACTACAGATGGGTCATCATCCTGGGAATGCTTTGAAAGTAGAAAGTAGAGGCATGTAGAAGGAGAGATCGAAAATTAAGAATAATAGAAAATCCAAGCCAAGGGATCGCATATCTAAATCCAGAGGTAAGGGAATTACCTGTTGGAAATGTGGAAAGAAAGGACATGCAAAGAAAGATTGTTGGTCAAAGGATAAAGAGAACCAACACCCAAACAAAGGTAAAGAGTCAAATAAAGAGGCAAATATTACAGCAGAGGTAATGCAAGATGCTCTTATTCTTTCTTTGGATAATAAAATAGAATCATGGGTTTTAGATTCAGGAATTTTTTCCATGCAACCCCTAATAAGGGTTATTTCAGAAATTATGTCTAGGCTAATTTTGGGCATGTTTATTTGGGTGATGATGAACATAGCAATATTACTGGTAAAGGGAATTTTATCTTAAATTGAAAAATGGAAATACATAGGTATTGAAATATGTGAGGCATGCGCTAAACCTCAAGAGGAATCTTATTTTCGCAAGGTAACTTGGTGAAGTTGGTTGCATGGTTACATTCATACAGAGACTCTTGAAAAATCACCAAGGGTGCTTTTAGAGTGGCAAGAGGTAAGAAGGTAGGAACATTATATTTATCCACTTGTGTTATTGATTCCTTTTTTGTATTATCTACTTTAGATTCAGATGCATGCATATGTCATAATCGGTTGGGCCATATGAGTCAAAAATAAATGCATATCTTAAATGCTAAGGGTAAGTTATCATATTTGAAAGATTCAGATCTTGATTTTCGTGAGCATGTATCTTTGGAAAGAAAAAGAGAGTGAGATTTCTCAAATTTGGGGCAACTAAAAAGGAGAAAAATTGGATCTTGTACACTTAGATGTGTGGGGACCAGCCTAGGTAGCTTCTCATAGAGGATCCTAGTATTATGTTACTTTCATTGATGATGCTACAAGAAAGGTATGGGTTTATGTATTAAAAATAAATTTGATGTTTGTGTCAATTTTAAAAGATGGAAAGCCCTTTTTGAGAACGAATCAAATTCAAATTTAAAATGCATTAGATCGACAATGGTGGTCAATATTGTAGCGAGACTTTCAATTATTATTTTCCATTAAATGGAATACATCAAGAAAGTACGGTTCCAAGAACACCACAAGAGAATGGTGTTGCAGAAATAATGAATAGAATAATCATGGAATGTGCTAGAAGTATGAGGGTACATGCTAGATAGCCCTTGCAGTTTTGGGCAGAATAGTTGATACAATAGTTTATTTGAGTAATCGTGGGCCTTCAAGTTCACTAGATGGAGGAATACCAGAGGAAGCTTGGACCGAGTAAAAGAGGTAGATCTTTCTTTTCTTAAAATTTTTGGTTGAAGCTTTTGTGCATATTGATAAAAAGAAATAGGAAAATTTGGATGCAAAATCCAATAGATGCACTTTCATTGTTTATGGATCTAGTGATTTTGGTTTCAGTTTTTAGGATTTAGAGAATTCTAAAATTATTAGGAGTTGTGACACCGAATGGAATGAAAAGAGAATGTACAGGATCAAATTATAGTACCCAAGGACAAACCGGTTGAGAAGTTTGTGAATGAAAATGAACTCTCATATTTAAAAATAATACAGGTTACATGGTTACACAGTAACCGGTGTCATTTGACCCTTGAAGGACATCGATCGGCTGAAATAGTATCGCTACGGAAGATCCAAACGGCATCGGTTAGCGTAACCGGCGTTGGTTACTGGTGACCGGTGTTGGTCATCGCATTAATTGGAAACAAATGTCCAGAAAGTCTCGAATGAGCCTTCGGTACCCCAAAATTCTATGATAAGATCACAAAGGGTAAGTAAACCTCCAAAAATATTTACATCTTCTCTATCTTTTTTATTATTGACTGATAATGGTAAACCAGAAAGTTTTGAAGAAGAAATGTAGGATAAGACCCACTTACAAAGTGGGAGCATGGCATGGATGAGGAGATGGACTCCTTGGAATAAAACCAGACTTGGGATTTGGTTAAGTTTCCAACAAGTAAGAGGACATTGCAAAACAAATGGGTTTACAAGATCAAGGAAGAAGAGGGTGGATAGAAAAATACAAGGTAAGGCTTGTAGTAAAGGGATTTACATAGAAAGCGGTATTGACTTTGGTGAAATATTTTCTCTTGTTGTTAAAATGACTTCCATATGTATTGTATTGAGTTTAGTTGCAAGTACATGATTTGCATTTAGAACAACTAGATGTGAAGAGGATTTCCTTCATGTTGATTTTGGTGAAGATATTTATATACAACATCCGCTTGGGTATGAAGTCAAGGGTAAGGAGAAATTAGTGTGCAAGTTGAAAAAGAGTCTATATGCGGTAAAGAAAGCTCCAAGGAAATGGTACATGAGGTTTGATAGTTAAATGGATGAGCATGGTTATTTGAGATGTGAATCTAACCATTGTGTTTATTTCAAAAGGCTTGAAAATGGGAGCTATATTAATTATTTATTGTATGTGAATGATATTCTTATTACAGGATCTAGTATGTAGGACATTGGTAAGCTTAAGGTAAAGCTAGCTCACACATTTTATATGAAGGATTTAGGAGTTGCAAAAAGAATCATTGGCGTGCAAATACACAAAGACAGGAAGAACAAGAAATTGTGTTTGTCTTAGGAGGCTTATATCAATAAGGTGTTGGAAATTTTTAACATGAAAGATTCAAAACTAGTGAGTACACCTATGGTTGGACACTTCAAATTTAGGAAAGATCAGTGTCCTTCATCACATGAGGAGGTCAAATATATGACACGAGTATCATATGCTTCAAAGAAATTGGGAATCTCGGGTATGTTATGGTTTGTACCAGACTAGACATTGCACAGGTAGTGGGAGTTGTGAGTAGATTTATGGCTAATCTAGGTAAAGAGCATTGGAAAGTAGTCCAATGGATTCTCAGGTATTTGAGAGGGACATCTAGCATGTAGTTATGTTATGGAGGTTCGGATATTTCTTTATGTGGCTATGTTGATTTGGATATGGCTAGAGATCTAGATGGTAGAAGGAGAACTACTGGATATATTTTCATAGTAGGTGGGATGACAGTTAGCTAGATTTTGATATTGCAGAAGGTTGTGGCTTTGTCTACTACAAAGGCGGCGACGTTGTAACTATAAAGGATAGCAAAGAGATGATATGGATGAGCGGAGTTCATAGAAGAGTTTAGAAAATAGAAGGATGTTTGTAAATTGTTCGTGTGACAATCAGAGTGTAATTCATTTAGTAAATAACTTAGCGTTTCATTCTAGAATGAAACACATTCAGTTGAGGTATCACTTCATACGATAGGTATTGGAGGATGGGCAGCTGAAAATGGAGAAGATTCATACAAGTGAAAACCCTGTGGATATGCTAATGAATCCATTAGCCAAAGAGAAGCTATAGCTACACTCCATTTCTATTGGTCTTAAAATTTGATACTTGAAGAGGAAGAAACAAAGCTAAGGAAAGGATCCAAGAATGACTTTGTACATGTATAGTGTAGTAATTTATCTTCAAGTGGGAGATTGTTGAGTTGTGGAGCTCAATTACTTTAAATTTACAGGAAAGCACAATAACCAACATCGGTTATGGAGGGATGACATTAATCACCTATGACCGGCATCGATTAGGCAAGTAGGAACCGACATCGGTTAGGGCTAACCAACGTCAATTACCTGTGCGTGGGTGTTTTATTTAACTCACGGGAATTAGATCTATTTTCAGTATTAAAGAAAATCTATTGATTGTAATTATATGGCTAAGTGCCCTAAGTTTGTATATGCCTATATAAGCAAGAAAGCTTGGGTTTAAAAGTAGATGATTGTAAGAATTGATGATTATTGTGACAATAATTGTGAGAGAGAGACTTCTTAGAGAAGAAGGAGAGCTTGAGATAAAGAAAGTACTTTACATCTGAGAGGTGTGGAAGATTGTAAATCTTCATTGTATATCTTCCGAAAGATTTGGATAATAGATTGGCTTGTTTATTGGTGGATGTAGCACACACTGGGTGAACCATGTTAAATTTGGTGTTGATTTATATCTCTTGTTATGTATATTTATTCTAGTAAAATATCCACTTTTATTGCATGTATGCTTAGATTTGATATATTATCTATACAACCTTGTGTTAACCCCAACATTGAGAATTTTCATGAAAGATGAAAGGTTTAATTTTTTTAAAGTAAATTTATTTTTGCATCCCCAAAAATCATGCGACAAATTGTGCATACATGAGGAAAATTGGATTATCTTTAATGAAGGTGAATTTTAGATTAACAAAGATATATTTGCAATTATAAAGTGTAAAAAAAGTGAAAAGATGTCATTTACATGGTGATAAAGAAAAGCGGACACGTGTAACGCCTTGATTTTTGGAAGCTACTATGATAACCTCTTTTCGTGATGTCAGAATGTGGAAATAAGGATAATTATGTTAAGATATATTTTTTTAAATCTAAAAAAGAATGTGTTACTTGATCCGAACCCTTGCACATCAGAACTTGTTTACTTGGGATGGAGGTCATTATAACTTGTGTTTTGCAAAGTGTGAAACAAAGCAGACTTGCTTTTGTGTTTGATGAACTCATATTGTTGTTGATAAAGCACACCTTGAATCAATTCCATTGATCCAAGGTATGTTGCGGCCTTCTTTGTGATCACTTTGTTGATTTACTTTCTAATTTGAGAACGAATTTTTGAACCAAATCAAGGTCGTTATACATTTTACGTAACGGGTTACAGGGTATAATTATTCGGCACCATGTTGCCAATGGAAAGGTTCGATTTCTAAACTACATACAAATTATAACGCCGGAAAGCGTAAGACAGTAAGAGTTTTGGTGCAAGTGAACAAGGTATAGATATGTCGAGCATGGAACAAACGTCCTGCATTATGTTGGATATGAACGTAAGTTGGTAAACTTACTAAAAGAACCTATTAATTAAAATACTACGGCTATGTTTTAACCTATAACCTAACAACTATCCTATGTGGATTTTAAATTAAATGGGATGTAAATTATTGCAAATCCTAATGACTTGCGACCTAGGTGGAAACCTAACTATGGGCAATACAACCTAAACTATTGTTAACCTAAGGAGGGGACCTATGGATACATGCTGATGAGCGGATAAGAAGGAAGGTTAGAAATTTAATAAAGGACATTAAATGATGTCCTTGAAGTTTTAAATGCCAAGTTTGGTGGGAACATGGGAAGTTGGAGATATCCAACTAGCAATGTAGTTAAGAAGGAAATTACATGCAAAAATTTAAAGGTGGAACTCGCCAAACCTGAGTCGGTGGTGGCATGGAGATAGAGGAAAAAGCAATGCTTTCAATGCATTTATTGATGATCCGAAAATAATCAGATTATTACTACCGATCTCGGAATTCGTGTAGGATTTAATTATTTGTCGATAATTTACTCCTTTTAAGTAATCAATTTAAAAATAATGTAAGACATTTAAGACAATTGCACAAAGATTGATTACGGAGTTCGGCAATTGCCTACGTCTCCGGGTTCGTGGTCGAACCATTCCACTAGTCAAAACTTGTAAGTTACAATAGTACTTTCACAAGAAAACCTAATGGAAACTATTTAAACTTGCTTAGAAGAATAACCAGACCTTCGGATGACAAGGGTGAAAAATAGCACCCGACTTCCACCTTCCTGGCGTATTCGACAAGCTTGATGGCTCCAGTTCCACTGTCGAAACCTCTCGGTTCTCGATCGGCCTTCCAGACGCTAATACAACGCCCTATGGCTCTCCGGTCGATATACCAGGCTTCACAATAATTTACTGTGGCGCTATGGGCCGACTAGGTAGTTTGAATAACTCCTAGCCACAAATATTTAATTTATTATTGCCTAACAAATAATAGGTCAATAATAATCAAAATAATAATGCCTAAATAATTTAGGTCTTCACACAACAACAATTTCTCATTCGCCTTCCAAGCTCTGAGCTTGTCTTCATATTTTGTGTGTGTGTTCCCACAATAAGCTTAACAAATAATAAGCTTAGGTTGTGTGTGTTTACAATGAAATAGGTACCCTATTTATACATTTTTAGGGTCCTTGAATAATGCATTGCCATATTATCCCTTAGGCTATTTTTAAACCTTTAGCCCGTAGTATGTTGATAAGGGATATAATATTCTAAAATGGGCGCTTAGCATTTTAAATGGGATTAAATCCCAAAAAGGCAGCTTTTGAAGTGGGTATATCCCACATTTTGGGGTTTTGTAATGTTTTAGGCTTTAAAGCCTTTCCACGCATATGTGAAGTGGTCAAAAGACCACGTTAGGCTTAACCGCCCCCATCTCCACCGCTTCACCACCTTCCACGTGGTCCTCCATGCATGGCATGTGGGTAATTTCTAACCATTAATACATGGATATTATAATAAAACCCACCCCACTTAGTCATGTGGCATGGAAATTGATTTGTAAGTGGACTTACCAAGATAATATAATTTCGACCCATATAATGTGGTATAGAAATAATCAACTCGGTCCATAGCATGTAATCCACTTGTTGTCTTCCGATAGGCAAATCGAGCGAATTTGACGAGTGGTGGAAAGCCACGTGTCACAATGCGATTGGTCCAATATTGACCAGTTGACCAAAGTTGACTTTCCCGATGTCGAACTTTGACCAAACATACCTAGAGCTCCCGATGTTCGTTTGTCACGTTCTTACAAAGAGTTGGAAAGCTCTCGAGATGATATTCTACACTAACACCATTTATGGATGTTTAGGGAACTTTTAAAAATGATTCCCGATCACACATCCCCATCGAGAAAAGCTTTTGTCCCAAAAAGCTTCCATACTGTCCGAATCTGAGAAAACTCTCATCGCCACCTCGGAAGTGATGTTGTAGTAGAGACCCTGGGTCTTCTCCTCCAACCTTCTCACTTTGACAACTCTGCTCCAATCCTGGGACCTCGTGGGTTATGGGCCCATGATGCTTCACATTGCTGCGCCACTCTGATATCCGAAGAAGACCTCCACGCCCGCTTTATGGTGCTAAGTTTTTAATGAAACCTCAACACTCCTTCGTGCAAAGTGCTAAGCTTCTTGATATCTGACAACAAGGATCTTCTTTTACTCTATAACACAGCTCCTGGCTCCGAGTTGATTTCGTAGAATCCAAACTAGTTTGAAGGAACTCCATGTTACGTAGAGCTTTGATTGATCCGATGTCAATGATGGACAATGCCTTGTCCCTTTACAGACCTCAACGCCTCCAATGCATGATGCTAAGCCTCTTTCAAGACCTCAAGCCTCGATGCATGATGCTAAGTCTCTATAGACCTCAACACCTCCGATGCATGATGTTAAGCCTCTTTCAAGACCTCGAGCCTCCAATGCACGATGCTAAGTCTCTGTAGACCTCAACGCCTCCGATACATGATGCTAAGCCTCTTTCAAGACCTCAAGCCTCCAATGCACGATGCTAAGTCATTCATGAGACCTCAACGCCCCGATTCATGATGCTAAGTCTCTAGCAAGACCTCGAGCCTCTAATGCATGATGCTAAGCCTCTTTCAAGACCTCAAGCCTCCAATACACGATGCTAAGTCCCCGTAGACCTCAACACCTCCGATACATGATGCTAAGCCTCTTTCAAGACCTCGAGCCTCCAATGCACGATGCTAAGTCTCATGACCTCAACGCCTCCGATGCATGATGCTAAGTCTCTAGCAAGACCTCGAGCCTTCAATGCACAATGTTAAGTCTGTTGATCAGCTACCATTCATATGTGTGGTCGCAATGCCTTGACACCGAATGACGTCCGAGCTAATCCTTTGAGAGCTCCTCTTGTTGACATACTAATATCAGGTACCACTCTGCTACATGGTCACAATGCCTCTACATAGAATGAAGTTCGACCCGACATCAATGCCAATGGTGATTCAGCTACCATTCTATTGCATGGTCACAATGCCTCTACACAAAATGAAGTTCCGAGCTAAACTCTGTGAACTCTATTGTCTGCACAAATGGTAGATCAATCTCCAAGCTTTATATGAGTTAATTCTTGTGTCCAAGCTGTAACAGGTACTCAAAAGCTTATTAGGAGATATGTTTGGAGCATTAATCAAATTTTCTAAGTAAGAAAATCCACCGAGTATTGTAAACCTTTCTCTCAGCATTTTCTCACAATATTTGATCTCTAAACATAATACTGCATACGATTCATCAATCTGAATTATGTAATATATAATTGAAAAATTGTTGACTTACCCATTTGAAAGGACTTTCACTTTCAGTGTATTATCTATTCCTAGGTTGACTTTTCATTTGGTGGTGGAGTAGAAACTTCTCTCTCCTTTGCAATAGGCCTCCATTCCATCTTTGGCTTGTTATTACCTTGATGGCGAGATGGATGCAGTTTCTAGCAATTTTCCACCTAATGCCCATTCCTCTGGCAATGACCACAAAAATTCCTCTTAAACTCCTTTTAAGATGAGGAACTCTTTTTCCATTTTCTGATTGTGCATTTGCATGACGAGATTGGTCTTTCTAATTTGCCTTGTTCATGATGAATGGCATCAACTTCTTCATCAGTGTCCTTCTCTTCTAGCATATGGCCACATAATGATTATGCAATCCACAAAAAGTACATGGAAAGGAATTCCACATCTTCTAAAAATCATAACCATACTTCTTAAGCTGAAAAAGTGGATCAGAAGTTTTATTGTGCTTATGATTATGGTAAAAAACTGGAGGTGGAATCTCATTACCTCTTCGCTGATTTATCTTACCACATCTTGCCTGTGACGACAAAGCACAACTTGCCTGCTCAGAATCTTCTCTCAAGACTAGTGGGGTACTCACTTTGCTTTCGGAAGCTTGTCTCCCGTCAGCGTTCTTGGAGCATTCTCCAATTTCCATTCCCACACTAGGAAAACCCAAACCTACAAAATGAGGATGATCCTCGACCTATATTGGGTTAGCAATACCTTGGCCATTTTTACCAAGGCCTCTTCCATCAAATCCCATTTTATCTAGTAACTTGGATCCAACGCCTCTAGTATGCTTTTCAAACAAACCAAATACTTTATTACCTGAATCTAAAACCGAATGGGAGGAAGAAGAAGATTCCAGTGGTGAAAAACTTACAGTGCAGTCATCTGCCATGGCCTCTGCATCTGAAGTTAAAGGTATTTCCTTCCTCTGATCACCACACTGCAACCTTGCCAAGAGCTCATCCTTGGTTTGTAATTTGATTTCAAACAAGCATTCTCCTCTTCCAAGGAGTAATACATTGATTGCAAGAGAGAGTTCTCTTCCTAGATCTGGTGATTATACGCTTCAATCTCATCGAGCTTCACCTGTTTAGACATCTTGCCCATGGTGCATGTGTACCCTGTTCACACAAACTGAACCAACTACACCAATCTTGAAGCAATCACTCTCGTTAATCGATTTCTGAAAAAGAAGTAAGGAGCTAAACTAGCTTTGATACCAAACATGATCCGAAAATAATCAGATTATTACTACCTGATCTCAGACCCTTGTAGGATTTAATTATTTGCCGATAATTTACTCCTTTTAAGTAATCAATTTAAAAATAATGCAAGACATTTAAGACAATTGCACAAAGATTGATTACGGAGTTCGGCAATTGCCTACATCTCCGGGTTCATGGTCGAACTGTTCCACTAGTCAAAACTTGTAAGTTACAATAGTAATTTCACAAGAAAATCTAATGGAAACTATTTAAACTTGCTTAGAAGAATAACCAGACCTTTGGACGACAAGGGTGAAAAATAGCACTCGAATTCCACCTTCCGGCATATTCGACAAGCTTGATGGCTCCAGTTCAATGTCGAAACCTCGGTTCTCGATCGGCCTTCAGGACGCTAATGAAATGCCCTATGGCTCTTCGGGTCGATATACCGGGCTTCACAATAATTTCTTGTGGCGTTATGGGCCGACTAGGTAGTTTGAATAACTCCTAGCCACAAATATTTAATTTATTTATTGCCTAACAAATAATAGGTCAATAATCAAAATAATAATGCCTAAATAATTTAGGTCTTCACACAACAACAATTTCTCATTCGCTTTCCAAACTCGAGCTTGTCTTCGTATTTTGTGTGTATCTGTTCCCACAATAAGCTTAGGTTGTGTGTGTTTAAAATGAAATAGGTACCCTATTTATACATTTTTAGGGTCCTTGAATAATGCATTGCCATATTATCCCTTAGGCTATTTTTAAACCTTTAGCCCGTAGTATGTTGATAAGGGATATAATATTCTAAAATGGGCGCTTAGCATTTTAAATGGGATTAAATCCCAAAAGGCGGCTTTTGAAGTGGGTATATCCCACATTTTGGGGTTTTGTAAAGTTTTAGGCTTTAAATCCTTTCCACGCATATGTGAAGTGGTCAAAAGACCACGTTAGGCTTAATCGCCCCGTCTCCACCGCTTCACCTCCTTCCACGTGGTCCTCCATGCATGGCATGTGGGTAATTTCTAACCATTAATACATGGCTATTATAATAAAACCCACCCCACTTAGTCATGTGGCATGGAAATTGATTTGTAAGTGGACTTACCAAGATAATATAATTTTGACCCATATAATGTGGTATAGAAATAATTAACTCGGTCCATAGCATGTAATCCACTTGTCGTCTCCCGATAGGAAAATTGAGCGAATTCGACGAGTGGTGGCAAGCCACATGTCACAGTGCAATTGGTCCAATATTGACCAGTTGACTGAGTTGACTTTCCCGATGTCTAAACTTTGACCGAACATATCTAGAGCTCCCGATGTCCGTTTGTCGCGTTCTTATAGTCATTGGAAAGCTCTCGAGATGATCTTTCAGATCGACACCATTTACGATGTTTAGGAAATTTTGAAAATGATCCCCTGATCAAATTATCTCGGTCTTGGTGACCAGCTCGCCTTGGAAAGGGGAAAGAGGAAATTTTGTGGTTATTGTGTTCATTTGGGTTTCTTGTATTTGCTCTGCATTTCTTTTGAGGTTCTTTCGAACCTGCAACCATTCTGGTCATTGTAGTTGTTGTTTTGATTAACCACGGCTATCTTGGAGCCTGTGGGAGTAAGGAGATCGTTGGGGAAAACTTGTTGTTTGTCGCCATGGAAAAGAAGAATTCCTGAGGGCATGGACACGTTTTCTTCAAGCCACAAGAAGTTTTACAGGCATGTTGAGCTCTTCTCTTTAAACCATTTTGCTCTTTGTTAAGCGTCTTCATTAAAAGAACTCTGCTCTTTTATTGGATGTTTTTGTAAAATGAAAATGTTGATATGCTTTGATCGAATTCAGGTTGAGTTGCCTTTTTGAGAATAAATACAAATTGGGTGTTTTCTTTACTAGGAGGGTAATGAGATGAAATCTATCCTTGTTGTTTGAATTTTTACAGTAATGGGTATTTGGTTTTATTTCCCATTATGGGTTTGATTTGATGGAAGTAACAGTGATGTGTAGATTGTTTTCTGAGTTTTGTGCATGTAAATGGTTTTGGAAAAACCGTGAGAATGCTTGATGGAACTATTTGCGTGAGTTATTTTTTCTCGGTCATATTACAAAGATTGCATAGAGTACGAATTCTTTGGGACAGTGAATTTATTTCATCGTCTTACCCTTGCGTGATTTAAAAATGATTCAATGTCTCCTTATTTGGTTTGAAATCCGTGAATGATTTTTAGGAATGATTTACTTAAATCTGGAACAGAGTATCTGGTTATCTGTTGGATGGAATAGAGCTTATCATTTTATTCTCCTTTGAATTCGATGATGAATTTATATATTTATATATATATGAACTGCAGTCTAAACTTCTTCGTTGTTTCATTAAAACTGAACTGAAGTTGATTTCTTACTCTGGTGTTTGAAAAATGATTCCTTTTATTATTATGATAAAAATCATGATTTTGTTGTTTGCTGTACATTCTTGCTTGTTTCAGACCTAGCTGAAATGTTCGTTTTGGTGAATAATTATGGTTATATAGCTAGTTGTACATTCTTGCTTGTTTCAGACCTAGCTGGAAATGTTCGTTTTGGTGAATAATTATTGAAAATGATTTTAATTGAAAGATTCAGTTGTTTTTGATACTTGCGGAATCAGATGCAAATGAACTCTGGCATGCTTCCATGAATGGTAGTTAGTAAGTTTTATATACTGAAATAGACTTGTTAGAAGAAATCATCTTATGGGAACAGGTCTGTACTAACTAGTTGATATTCAGGCATTGAGAAGAGATAATATGATTCTTCTTCCTTTCATTCGATTATTGACCTTAATTGTTCTCTCTCTTTGACTGTTATCATTGATTGTTATCACTTCTTGTTTAAATCATCCAGTTCAGTTGTGATGAAAAGAAAGGGAATATTGGATGGGTAATCGGAAGTAATAATTATTTTCTTCTCTTATCCAGTTGAAATTCTATATTTGATATTGAATGAATTTCTTACTGCCTTAGGCATAAGCAACTACATTTAACTGTTGTTTTTTTTCTTTTCTGATTTGAAAGAAGTACTATGCTGCTTGTTGAATTCGAGAATGATTTTGTGTTGTCATGGTGAATGAGTGATTTTCTCTTCGCATTTTATTTGTTTGAAATTAAATGAGTAGATACGAAAGGAAGTAGTTCTCTTTGAATTTTTAATTAAAATTCATCTCTTGAAATTTCAACTATAATAAGGGAATGGAAATTATAGTAATTGCATTAGAATAGCATTATATACATATGTGTATTAGCTCTTACAGATGTTTTTAATCTGGAACTATTTAGAGGAAATTACTTCTGGTAGTAATTGTTTTAAATACAGAATGAACCCCTTGCGTTATTGGAATAAAAATAGTAAGGAAATGTGAAGAAAGTGTTGCGGGTTGTAGTAATTATTGGGAGAAATTTAGTAAATCTTTTTATCTGATTGTGATGGTAATTATGGGATTGGGTTGTTAAGTTGTTCATCCTTATCAAGCACTTAATTCGTAGATGATGTCCATCTCAATTTTTAAACATTTCATAAAAGAAGAGTTCTTTTATTGAGACAGTTAATCAAGAGCACCTCATTTTAATGATAAGTGCTTAATATGCTCAGTTTGATGAACTGACCGTGCAAGTTAATTTTGCAGATGGATTCCGTGAGTAAAAATGAAGATATGTTGTTTTATGATGCTTCTTCTGATTAACTAAGGGATGGATCTTTTCTGAGATTTTATTATTCTTCTATGAGGAAATGAAAAAAAAGAAAAGTTGTATTCTTCTTTCTTTACGAGTTGTTAATGTTGTTTAGCATGAATGAAGTCCGGTTGTATGGATTTGTAAATTGTATAAATTCTAATCTAGAGGAATGAGTAAAAGGAAAGGTGTGTTATTTTAATGGTTGTACCACCTTGGAACTGTTGAATAAGATTGAGAATATAATTTTATTCATTGAATTTGGATTTATTCAAATGATGGTTGACAGATTTATAGGGACATAATATCTGTTCTTTACTTGAATACAACTTTTAAGTTGGAATGTGCAATTAATTCATACTTAGGTCAATATGGATTTTAAATTGACATTTGAAAAGAGTTAAGTGAATATGAACTCTTAAATGAACGATATTCAGAACTAGTATATAAGCTAATGAATATAAATAAAGAGACAATTGAATCCTGTATTCTGATTTCGTTAATATCCTTGAGATGTTTGATCCAAAGGATATTCGGTATGAGGAATCATATCTCCTCGTAACAAACCTTAACTGAAGTAAGGTTATAGTGAATAAATGAATACATTCATTTGTGGTTAGACCTCATTTAAGTGACGTCTAATGAGATGGAATTCTGAATTTAAATGCGGTTGCGAATAAAACTTGGTTAAGTTTAGTAAGTTGATCTTACTACGTTAAGTTGTAGTGGACTGTTAGTCCGAAGCTTAAATTAAGGAACTAAGATGGAATTAAGCAATCCTTTAGTAAGGAGGAGTAAAGGCATATTAAGCTTTAAGACAATTTAAGTCTCTCTTAGCTATGCAACTGTAATGAGCAGTGAGGTTAGAAGATCAAAGCACGGTTGCTGAAACTTATTCTTAAAATACTTAAGATTATAATCTAATCACACTTCTAGCTAGATGTGTATCCCTTGATGAGAGGATTCCATAGGACCTTGGCACATGCCAGTTCTGACAACTGGTGTCTTCATGAAGGCGGGGCCTTCATGATGACACAATGTTGCAGCTGACATGTTACAATGCCCTCCCGAATCGAATCATCAAGTTTACATAAGTTGGGACCAAGTTACTTGGATGAGGTTAGGAATGTGATCGTGTATACGGAGTGACTCAGGAAGACTAAAGGTAACTAGACACATGCAGTCATCTAGGGTTGACAAAGTATGTCTGCATACCTTTAGTCACCATGAGTGTCTTCCTATACTCTTTCATATTGCTAGCTTGGGTTAAAGTTTAAACTTGGATGAGAGGACTGACAGAGGTCAGAAAAGACCATTCTAGATAACAGACGAAGTGAGGTGAAGGACGTATTCCATTGATGTGTATAACGTCTAGGAATATGATCATGCAAAGCATGTGAAAATCTTTGGCCAAAGTATCACAAGTTGTTGGTTGCGTTGTCCTAATCACCTAGTTTAAGAAGTAGGATTTCAGATGAGTATCGGTAACAGATATTCAGATAGGCCTCTTAAATGGAACACTTCGATAACTGAAATTGGTAAGAGAACCAAGTATACTTAGTATACAATGCATGGATTAACATGAAGGATCGGTAAGTAGCTGAGTCATGAAATGAGAGATCGTTGAAACTTAGAGTCATTACAAAGAGCAAATGGTATACGTTATATGATTGAATGGCATTGAATGTGTGTTCCATATTATAAATATGTGAACAGAGAACATTGGTTTTAAAATTATTGTGTTTTCTAAATTACGTTAATGGGACAAACAAAAATTATTAAAACTTGGTCGTGTGTTCTAAATTATATAAATTAGAACAGAGAACGTTATAAAAAAATTCCCTGTTCTAATGTCTTAAAATTGGAATGTTACATCTTGGTATCGAGTGAAGGTTGCGGCTCTTAGACCTAATGAGTCCACAATTTAATAAGTTCACATTTTCTTATTGAAGAAAATGGTTAGAACAAGAGGAAATGCTGCGAACAACTCATTCTTGGGTGGAGAAGCGCCCATCGCTCAAAAGCTAGATGAAATCCTTGCTTCCCTACTAGATACGAGAGATGTTTGACTGTTTTGGAACATCAAGTAATGGGAAATGAGAAGGAGGAAGAAGAAGCTGATATAAATGATCAGCCACCTCGTGGACAACACCAATGGAGGGAATCGGGTGTTGATAATAAGTAATATGAACGCTCCTAATCATCCACGAAAATAAAAGGGCAAGATTAGCGGTTGAACTTATAAATGATATAGAGAGAATAAGTCCTCCAAAGTTTGATGGAACAACACTTGGGAATGGGGCTGAAAATTTTCTCGTGAAATGGAGAAGTAATTTGTAATAAGAAACTTCTCTAAGGAGACCAAAGCGATATGGGGAGCATATCATCTTTCTCGGAAGCATCATCATGGTGGGAAAACCGTAAGGTTTAGTTGAACATTGTCAAAATAGACATAACTTGGGATCAATTCAAAAGTTAATTTAGGCAATGATGGCTGCCTCAACTCTTTTTTGATCAGAAAATGAATGAATTTCAGAACTGGTCACAAGGTAGGCTGACGGTGACAGAATACTGGGAAGGGTTTACTAAACTCCTTAAGTATGTACCGCAGTACCAAGCTGACGAGAAGTTCAGGATACGAAAGTTCATAATGGGACTAAATCCCATCATTGGTGGCGAGGTGGATGTCCATGGTCCATGCCACTATGGAAGGAGTTGTCGAAAAGGTAATAAGACAAGAACGTAAAAGGTGAGAGCAATCTCTGCTCATAGGGAGGAGATTAGGAAGAATATTCCCAACTCTTCTTCATCTCTCGCACCCAAAAAGGGACCCTGGAAAAGGTTTGGTATGAAAAACAAAATTGTTGTGGATAACAATAAGAAATCAGTAATGAACAAACCTGTTAATAGTGTGCGGAGCAGCTTTGTAAAAATTAGTGGTAATGGACAAAAGTCCTATGGAAGCCAGAGTGATAACTTCAAGGCTGATCAGTAAATTTGAACCTAGGAAGGGGCCCGTTGGAGGCTGCTTCAACTGTGGAAAGGACCATTACACAAGTCACTATCCTCGAAGAAGGATGATAGCGATTAGCAGCATAGGATACACGCTGTAGTGGCTAACAAACAAGATGAAAAACAAGTCACGCCCATAGAAGTTCCGGGTAAGTTATTCGGTACACCTATAGTCATACTTTTTGATACTAGAGCTATTGAATGTTTTATCTCTACTAAACTAGCAATGAAATTAAAAATGAAAGCTGAACGAATGGATAAGACATGGAAAGTGCATTATGTAAATAATGTTGTCCATACTGATCGATATGTGCCTTTTTGGGGTAATTCTTGACTTTCCTAGTTTCTCCACGAAGTTGGCCTCAAAAGCATCTCCTAGTTGTTATTCTTTTCCTGCTTTAGAAAGTTCAGAGGTTTTATCCTCAAATTAGTCTTAGAAAGTTGTCTTTGGTCCAGAGAACAAGAGACGCAGACAAATAGATTCCTTTGAGAGTTCAAAAATGTTAAATTGGACAAACAAGGCGGTAAAAATGTCCATGACAGATTCGCAATCTCAAGAATCTATATTGGCTGAGATGGAAAAGACGCTCAAAGCAATTGAGCTAAATCAGAAAGGAGATACATCAGGTGCTCTTCAGTTGTTAAATTCAAAAATAGATGATGTGGATAGATCTGTAAAAAGAGTAGAAAGTCTTGTACAACATAATCATAGAATAGTCTCTACTGAGGTTCCAAAAGTTATTACTCAGAATGTTGTAGATATTGTCCAGCCTCTAGTAGATCATACAGTTAGTATAAAAAGTGATATGGCATCTAAGTTAAGATCTACCCATGAGTTTGTACAATCCATCCTGTCACAGTTACATGAGACCACTAAACAAATAGATCAGAAGATTGATCTTGTTCAGGATACAGTTAGTACTTTGCCAGCCATAGCTCCACAAATTGAAGAAATCTTGGATAACACCAAGAAAATCTGAAGAAGGTGATTGGTCTAACACTGTATCATGGAAGCAAGTTTCTGAACTTGCAAGTTCATCATCACAACAACAACATAAGCAAATTTTGGCCTAGTATAATCCTTTATTCTTTCAAGATGATAAAAAATCTATAGGAATGGTAAAAATCCAAGTTGAAGAAGCTGAAGGTATGATTTTAGGAGAAACATCAAATCCTAAGCCAGAGCCTCTTCAAGGAATGGCTAGAGTCCAAACTCTACAGCCAAACTGGTATAAATTAGAATGTAGATCTCTAGATGAAATAAAGGAAATGGTGCATGGCATGATAGGATGGGGAAATTCCCGTTAGAAATGTACAAAAAGGATCCCCATGCAATAGCCTCAGCCATAGCAAATGGATTTGTAGGAATCATTAAAGAAGTATAATATAAAATGGCGCATATATAGGAAATGGTAGCACATTTAGTTGATGGGAGATTGTGTTTTTAATTTAACACGTTTAATGTGTCTTAGCGCATATAGGGGAGGGATTGGTGTGCAAATTGGTGCGTATATTATGAATTAGTGCATTTGGATTATATACTAGCACATATGTGGGAAAGAAGTGGGAGGTGTTTTTAGTGCATATAGGGTATGTATTAGCGCATTTAGTGTAGATTGGCACGTTTAATATATATTAGCACGTATAGAAAGAAGAGTAGCATATTTAGAAATAGGAGGAAAGGGATAATGTGTTTTTAGAAGAAATGTGGAACTTGGAAGGGATGTTTTTGTGAATAAGTAGAGGTAAATTCGACATGGTTTATATGTGTGCGATTAGTAATATTACTTGTCCAATTTGAGACATCGGTGGTCGGTAGCATTATAGTATATGTTAGGAGCTACCTGATGTAGAGGCCGAGGACGAGGAGGCTCCGTTGTTACATGTGTTAGGACTTCTTTTCATAGTGAGGATGTCGGTCATGCGAGAAAATTGGTCTTTGTTGATAGCCTTAATAGAGCGGTGACATTAAGAGATTATTACCTTTTGGTTACCAGGTGAGATGACGGTGACGTTCAGGATGTGTATCGGATTTTTGGTCGCGAGAGGGGGAGCCCATAGTGTGGTGGAGAGGTAGACTGAGAGATATCCTGGGATTATTGACAGATGTAGAGGATGCACCATGAGATGGGGTGAGGATAAACGTGAGGATGTACTTAGGCGGGGGTGGATGGAGTCGATGTTGTTGTTGTTATGTTCATTGATTAGTTGTATATTATTTCCAAATGGTGGGGGTAGGTGGTTTAGTCTAGGTTTAGTAGAGGTGGTGCATGCGATGTGGCAGGAGGAGATTGTGTTTTCTTGGGCTCCAACGGTGTTAGCATGGCTATATCGGTATTTACATAGGGTGGTTTATAGCGGAGGAGGATTATCGGTGTAGGTACTCTTTTGCAGCGAGAAGTTATGATCACATAGCTATTAGGAGGCTGATTGGGATCAGATAGCAATGACATGTGGGAGAGCCATTAATGTATGAGTGATGGATGACGAGTGGGAGACACGAGCATCCGGGAGATTTGATTTGGTATCGGCGTCAATTTGATGAGCTACTTTGCTTGGTGATATCACATGGAAACCATATTGTCATTATGAGGTATAGGAGGGAGATCACCATCATTTGGGAGGATTCAATCACCATATTATATAGTTGGTGGTCTTCTATATACGGTGTAAAGGTATCAACCAAATAGAGTGTTACGTCGGTTTGGGGTCAGACAGGGGTATACCAGGGAGGTCGCCACTTATTTTCTAGGACGACACAAGAGGTGGATGTTTGGGGTGTAGTGATCCTAGAGGCAATAGCTAGAGTGAGCTTGGATGAGGTACAGGTGATAGCATGGGTACCATTACCAACAATGGAGGATCTAGGAGTAGCCCTGTCGACACTAAAATTTTCCTCCGTAATTTCTATTTCATTAATGTATGTATTAGGAATAGGATGTTGTTAAGTATAATTAGTAGTAGCGTCGATAGAAGATAACGGCGCTACCAGTACGACGCCGCCAATAATGTATAGTACAGCAATAGTCAAAAGTACAATAGGAATGTTGTGGTAAAAAGTAAATAGTTGTCGTAAGTGGTCCAGTAATGTTAAAATGTCAAAGTTGGGGTAAGTAGAGAAGTAGGGTCTACATGATTAGGAATTAGAAATATTATATTGGTAATAAGGACAAGGAGTGAGGTCATAAATATTTTATATATTTTATTTGTAAAAATTCTAAAAATGTGGAACCCATGTGAAATGATAAGGTTTATCTTATCTTAAAAGATAAGCTTACATGTACAGATAAGAGTTAAGGTATGGAATATGATTCTTCGAGTGGATTTCTTATCCTATCTTAGAGATAAGATGGATAAGCCTAGAAGTCTATAAATAAAGAGGCCACTCCCCTCATTTAGCATATAAGGAAGTAGTGAGAAATATTGTAGGAAGTGTGCAAAGGAAGCCATCAGTTTAAAGGTGTGTTGAAGAAGCCATTAAGAGGTGTAATTGTAAAGTTTCTCCCATAGTCTTGGTGAAAGGCAAGTGAAGTCAATAACACTTGAAGTACCTCATGGGTGAGATTGTAACAATTTCATGTTAATATTATAATTTACTTTGATATTTCAGATTTATCATCATTCCTTCTTATCATAGTCTATGGTATTCTTGTGTTATGTTTGTTGTTGTGTTTCTATATTACATCCACCAAACTAAAGGTTGTGCATTAGTAAATAATCATAGCACGAGGAGTTCCGGTGAAGAATTATCATAGTGCCGGATTGGTGATGACATTTTGGTTCCGTTGCCGGGACCATTCCTCGTTGGTGGATTTTCTGGAGAGATATTCCCACTTAGTCAAAAATCAATTGGAGGGTAACCTTGTTTTTACTATGCATAGTAGTTACCATGGTAAAGTCATTTTTGCCGTGAATAGTAGTTACCATAGTAAAGGCATTTTTGCTGTGAATAGTATTTACCATAGTAAAGTCACTTTTTACCATGAATAGTATTTACCGCAGTAACTTCACTTTTTACTATGAATAGTGTTTACCACAATAAAGTCAGTTTTTACCACAATAAATCAAGTTTTACCATAGTTTACCATGGTCATTTCTATTATAGTGATTTCAATTATTTTTGCACATAAGTCTTGTTGATTTTACTTGTGGGTTGGTATTTTACGGTGGTTACTTTTGAAAATGGGGAAGATTCCTATTTTTTCAGCCCAATCTAATGAAGATGTTTCCTCTTTCATTCAAGAGTTTAAACGATCTTGTATTTGTAATGGCCTCATAAGAAGGGAACAATGGACTGAATTTTTTCCTACCTTTTTGGATGGTTCAGCACTTAGGTGGTTTGAAACACTAGGTGATAATGTGAAAAATTCATGGGATTTATTAACTGAAAGTTTTCTTGAAGAATTTGGTGAACAATAGAAATATGCAGATCTCATGATCGATATCACAAAGCTATCCCAAGGAGAGAAGGATAAGATAAGGGATTATCATGCTCGTGTTCTAGAGCTAAGGAGGAAGCTCGATGCCCAGATCCGGAAGGAAGGATTAGCGGATGGGTTGATGAATGGCGTAGATAATCTCCTCTATAAGCACTTCATTCTTGGGATGAATCCAAAGATCAGACAACGAGTGAAGTATGACCGCCCAACTACCATGAAAAAGAAAAGGAGATTGCAAGAAGGCAAGAAGAAAGCATGGAAGAGGAGCCCAAAGAAATTGTTGCTAAAGTAGAGCCTACACCACACCTTTGGTCCATAATCCACAACCACTCCCGGTGAGCACAAATATTTCTCCTAGTGCATCTACTGAGTATGAAGATCTGCTCAAAAACATGGGTTAGTTAACTATTAATCTTCTTCAAGGAAAAGAATTTAGTTCTCAGGGAGGAGATAGAGGTCCAAAAAGAAATATTTCTGAAGTTGTATGTTATGGTTGTTATAAAAGGGTCATTATAAGTATAATTGTCTAGATAGAGCTTCTACATCGGTAAAGGAGATAATGATAAAGGAAAAACACTGTGAATTCTTTTGATGTAGTAGATAAGAGCAGAAATAATGAAGTAGATGTGCTTGTAACAAAAATAAAGAAAGAAAAAGATAATCAACATGGAAATGATCCCAAGAAGATGAAAGGAGAAACTAGTAAGAAACATAGGAGAAGAAAGTTGGGTGTGCAGGATTTTCTCGATTTCACGGGGCAAGGACCATACTCCATCTTGGAAGATCTCTGTCCAAAAGGCACCGCAAATATTACATATGGTCAACTCTTGGCTATGTCTTCTGAGAAGAGGTGGGAGTTGCGAAGTGGACTCAATGCTCGACGAAGGAAGGAGGTTGAGGTCCCTGTTTTGGAGACAGAGGTGGATCCCTATGCTCCACAAGTGAGGTATTATGTAATGGTATTTCAATTCATGATGTCTTAGTTGATGGAGGTTCTGCAGTTAATGTAATGACCGAGTGCCAGTAATGAATATGTTGGGTTTAAAAATTGATCACCCTTCAACACTTATGTTAAGGTCATTAAAACCGGAAGGTGTAGTTTCAAATGTGGCAATATCTGTTATGGGTGTGGTATGTGTGGTAGACTTTCGGGTGATGAAAAATGGAATGCATTGCGTACCCAATCTTCTTTGGGAAGACCATGGCTAAGGAGAGTTCATGTAAGAAACTACTGGAATGAAGGTTTCATGACACTTGGATGTGGTAGAGAGAGGGTGAAGATAAATGTGATCCCTCGACATCATAAGGCAGAACCTGTGGATTCAAGTGATGAAACTGATGATTGGACATCCTCTGATTACTCTAGTACCAGTGAAGTGGACACTGAAGATGAAGAAAGCAAGGTGGATGTTTCAGTCATGGATATCCTTCCAGTCACACCAACTCATGACCCCATAAAATTATCTGAAGAAGAAGTTGATGATCATCTCCAACAAATAAAGATTGGTGATGTTGTGATGGAGAGTGAGAAGGAATCCTACCTCTAGCTCTTTTGAAGGTACATACACCTATTCACTTTTGATTACAAGGAACTCCATCAAGTAAGTTGGGTAGAACATTGTATTGAGCTGGTAGATGGTGCTAAGCCCATAAAGCAAATGCCATATAGAATGAATCCTAATTTTTCCAAGACTGTAAAAGAAGAAATAGATAAGTTACTTGATGCAGGATTCATATTTGCTGTGGAGAATTCAGAATGGGTTTCTCCCATTGTGATCTCAATAAAAAAGAATGGGAAGCTACGCATTTGTGTTGATTACAGGAAGCTCAATAAGGCAACAAAGAAGGATCATTACCCTCTTCCATTTTTAGATCAGATCTTGGACGAAGTAGCTGGCTAGGAGTGCTATAGTTTTGCTGATGGATATAACGGCTACAACCAAGTTCGTATAGCAGAGAAAGATCAGTTGAAGACCATGTTCACCACTCCTTGGGGAACGTTTTCTTATAGAGTTATGCCTTTTGGGTTGTGTAATGCTCCAGCAACATTCCAGCGTTTGATGAATAGGGTGTTTGAACCCTACATTGGGACCTTCATCAGAGTATTTCTGGATGATTTTTGCATCTATGGGAGCAAGTTGGACCACCTGCACCAAATGGAGACAACATTTCAAAGGTTAGATGAAGCACAAACCTCACTAAACCCTACAAAGTGTGTCTTTGAATGTTCTAAAGGCGTTTTGTTAGGGCATGTTGTATCTAGAGATGGTATTGGTACTGATCCTGATAAAGTTTCAAAAATCAAAGATTTACCATTTCCTATGCATAGAAGTAAGTTGAGATCATTTTTAGGCCATGTGGGTTACTATAGAAGGTTCATCAAGAATTTCTCAAAGATTGCATAGCCACTAACCCAGTTCTTGAAGAAGGATGTTACTTATGAACCAGAAAATAAGGCACATGAAGCTTTTGGACAACTGAAGGAAGCCCTAGGCCTTCACTTGTTTTAAAGAATCCATATTGGAGCAAGCCATTCATTGTGTACACTGATGCCTCAGATGCAGCACTAGGAAGTACTTTGAGCCAAAAGGATGAAAATGAGAATGAACATCCAATTTACTTTGGGAGCAGACAAATGAGCAGTGCTGAGGTAAATTATATTGTAACTGAAAAAGAGGCTCTAGCTATCATTTTTGTTGTAAAGAAGTTTAGAAATTACTTGCTAGGGTAGAAATTTATAGTTGTAATAGATCATCAGGCTCTAAAATATATTGTCAATAAGCCTAACCCATCAGGGAGGATAGAAATATGGATAATTTTGCTACAAGAATTTGAATTTGATATTATAGATAGGCCAGGAAAGAAGCATGTCAATGCAGATGCACTCTCTCAAGCCTATGATGGTTTAGGATCATCTTGTGATGATGATGATTTCCCGATGCAGCCTTGTTATCCCTTGACACAATCCCTAGTGAATACATAGATATTTGGAATTATCTGAATGAATTCAAGTTTCCTGATGGTGCCAATGCAAAGACTAAGAGAAAGATTACTCAAGCCAGTCGTCCATATTCTATTATGCATGGAGTATTATTTCAAATAGGACCTGATGGACAGTACAAGAGGGCAGTTGGACGTGATCAAGGGAAGGAATTGCTAGAAGAATTCCACAATGGTACATGTGGAGGGCACTTCTCTGGACAACTTACAACAAGAAGGATCTTGGATGCAGGTTATCACTAGCCCACTCTTTTTAAATATTGTTATAATTATTGTAAGACATGTGATATTTGTCAAACACATGGTAACCGTAAGACTTCATCAGCTCCATTATGTCCTATTCTTCCACTTGGTCCCTTTGAAAAGTGGGGAATAGACATTGTAGGTCCACTTCCAACTACCTCACGCCAAAATAAGTATATTGTAGTTGCCACAGATTATTTAACCAAGTGGGTTGAAGCTAGGCCATTGAAAACAACTTCCATGGATGAAGTGGAAAGGTTCATATATGAACACATTATCACAGATTTGGTTGTCCATTAGAAATTGTAACAGATCAAGGAAGCCACTTCATTAATGAGGTGGTAGAAGCCCTAGTCAATAAGTTTTCTATTAAGCACAGGAAGGCAACAACATACAAGCCAAGCACAAATGGACAGGTGGAACGAACAAATTTTGTGTTGTGTCAAATTCTAGCAAAAGATGTAGCCTTGCAGGTACATAAATGGGATAAAAGGATTCATGCAGCATTGTGGGCATATAGGGCAACATCAAAGTCAGCAACAGGATACTCCCCATTTTAGTTGGCTTATGGCATTGATCCAGTTCTTCCTATTGAGTTTGATATTCCCACGGTCAGAGTAATGAAAAATGAAAGAATGGATGAAAGTGATTCAGTAAAAGAAAGGTTGGTACATCTTCATTTGCTAGAGGAAATGAGGGAAATAGCTAAGGATACAAGCTATAAGAAGAAAATGAAGCAGAAGGAATACTTTGATCAAAAGATCCGGTGGTCTCCATTTCATGTGAATGACTTGGTACAAAAAAAAAAACAGAGAAAATTTATTCCAAAATGGATGAGGCCCTACAAAATAGTAGCTATGCATGAAAATGGTACATATTGACTAGAGGAATTGGATGGCACTCCCATTACGAAATGGGTCAACCACGACAAGTTGAAGATTTTCCAAGCACTAGAAGAGTCTACTCCGAGGACGGAGTAGAAGCTAGGAAGGGGGAAGATGTCGACACTAAAATTTTCCTCCGTAATTTCTATTTCATTAATGTATGTATTAGGAATAGGATGTTGTTAAGTATAATTAGTAGTAGCGTCCGATAGAAGATAACGGCGCTGCCAAGATCGCCGCCAATAATGTATAGTACGGAAATAGTCAAAAGTACAATAGGAATGTTGTGGTAAAAAGTAAATAGTTGTCGTAAGTGGTCCAGTAATGTTAAAATGTCAAAGTTGGGGTAAGTAGAGAAGTAGGGTCTACATGATTAGGAATTAGAAATATTATATTGGTAATAAGGACAAGGAGTGAGGTCATAAATATTTTGTATATTTTATTTGTAAAAAGTCTAAAAATGTGGAACCCATGTGAAATGATAAGGTTTATATTATTTTAAAAGATAAGCTTACATATACAGATAAGAGTTAAGGTATGGAATATGATTCGTCAGAGTGGATTTCTTATCCTATCTTAGAGATAAGATGGATAAGCCTAGAAGTCTATAAATAAAGAGGCCACCCCCCTCATTTAGCATAGAAGGAAGTAGTGAGAAATATTGTAGGAAGTGTGCAAAGGAAGCCATCAGTTTAAAGGTGTGTTGAAGAAGCCATTAAGAGGTGTAATTGTAAAGTTTCTCCCACGGTCTTGGTGAAAGGTAGGTGAAGTCAATAACACTTGAAGTACCTCATGGGTGAGATTGTAACAATTTCATGTTAATATTATAATTTACTCTGATATTTCATATTTATCATCATTCCTTCTTATCATAGTCTATGGTATTCTTGTGTTATGTTTGTTGTTGTGTTTCCAGATTACATCCACCAAACTAAAGGTTGTGCATTAGTAAATAATCATAGCATGAGGAGTTCTCGGTGAAGAATTATCATAGTGCCGGATTGGTGATGACAGCCCCGAGGTATGCAGAGTGGTGGGTAGGGATCGGGTTAGCACGATCAACACGATCGAGAGGAGGGATGTGGTTTGTACATATGCACCAATATGTGTATAGAGGATTTCCCAGGGGACATGCATTGGTTGTGCACCATCCATAGCCATAGGTGTAGGAGGAGGATCGAGAGAGCACCACCAATTATTATCTTAGGTGGTCCTCCATGACAACAATCAACGAGTAAAGATACTAGTGTAAAGCCACAGAGAGAGGATATTGATGTGATGGAGATATCGATACAACAATGCCACTACAAACATTGCTTCCCACAGACATAGATGCCGGGGCCTTCAAGATCAAGGGCTAGGATAGGTGTAGGAGGAGATGGAGGTGGTGGAGGAGATGGAGGTGGTGATCGAGGATATGGAGGTGGTGATGGAGTAGGAGTAGGAGGTGGAGATGGAGGAGGTGATGGAAGATGAGGATGAGATGAAGGTGGTGATAGAGTAGGAGGAGGAGATGGAGGTGGTGATGATATATAAGCACATATAGAGATGTTGGAGAGAGAGGCTCAAGATCAAGCAACAAAGATAGCTTGCCTACGGGCGTAAGATGTGGTGAGGATGAGATACTTGTATGGATTCATAGTGGTGGTGGGTTAGAGAGAGATAGGGATATTACATGGTTGGATTCAAAGATAGCTTGGTTGGAGCGGGAGCGTGACCATGCAATACGACACCATGACGAGATACTATGTGGATTGGGAGGCATATAGGGAAAGATATAGGGTATTGGATGAAGGAGCAAGGGGAGTGGTGGAAAAAGTAGTTCATAGGTTGGGGGACGGTGGTAGCACCAAACACCTCACGTAGATCAGGACAGATGGGGCCTCCTGGGAGAGTATCACAACAATAGTACCAAGGAGAGATAACAGAGGCATGATATTATGAGGATATGGTGATGCATAACCAGCCTGATTATTTTCACTATATATATATTATATAGTTGGACATCAAACATGTCAAGGATCATATAAGAGGTCGAGTCGATCCACAACTTCACGGGAGTCTTGTTAGTATACAATGCCCCCTTCGGTGGGGAGGATACAAGCAGCTTAGCCTAGTGTTAGTATAGTTTTATATCACATGTATTTTAGAATTTTTTTGATGATGACCTTACATGGTCATAGTTTTGATATATGTACAAATGATCGATCATTTTGATGGTCAGTTATGATCATATATTTTTGATGTATATATGAGTATGAGATTTTGGATTTTATCTTGATGATGGATATGATATAGAAATTAGTAGATGGTCTATTATTTTTGAGATGTTGATGACATTTATTTGGTATATGTTAGATTATGATGATGGATCATGATTTTAGATGGTGTGTGTGTTATGATTAAATGATTGATGAGTGATATCATGTCTTGTTGATGATATATATAATTATGGATGTTGATGTATATGGCGTTAGTTGATGATGATGATGTTTATTTTTATGATTAGATTAGCGATGTGTGTGGATTTATATGATGAAATGATGTAATTTTTTATGATGTATGATGATGGTGTTATTTTATTATGATGTTGGGAATTTTTAATTATCATGATAAGCTATGATGTCTTTATCATGGATGGTGTATGGTGTATATATGATGTTTTCATGTTTATATATGTGATGGAAATTTATTTTATTTTGGTTGATGATGATATGATTTGATGGTGGATGGAATTAATTTAATGTTGATGAGATGATATTCATTTTGTAGTTATGCGTTTATTTATGATGTGATGTATTCATGTTAGAGATGGATATGAGTAATGGTAAATTAGGTATGTTGATGCATGGATGGAAATAGGGTATGTACAATAGAAATGGGTATTAAATGTGTTCGAATTTTGTACAAATATTTACAATATAATCATTATGTTGATCATGATAGAATGACAGAGAGAAAAGGAGAGTGATAAGGCACGAGCAATGATAGATGGAAATGAGGGGGGGTGGATGGAGAGAAATGAAGGCCTCAGGATCTTGCAAGGGTTACATTTCTCGGTAGTTATGTGAGACTCCTAGAAATCTATTTCCTAGGGGAGATAGTATGAGTAATGCAACCTGAGTTGGGATTGGGAGAGATATTCCCAATCATGACATATTTGACACGGCATAGAGAGGATTAACGAAGTCTGGATTTAGATAATGGATAGGGTAGATTAGGATGTAAATTGTGGATAGAGTTATGAAGGATCAAAAGGGGAGTAGTGTGCCCCTAGTGTGCATATACTTAGTGTCATTAGAGTGCCGTAGAAAAATGATCGGATTAGATTTTAGCATAGAGCCAAAAATTAGTTTTCACCATGGTACTTCCCCAAGGTACCACCGAAGTGGTTATCACCATTAGGACGATTTTTTTGGATTGGTGGAATGTTAGGCACTTAAGCATAGAAGTGAAAAAGATGTGTGATGTTCATGGGCCCATCCAACTCATCTCCATCCAAAGTAGAAAGATTATAAACACCTGAACTGAATTTGCATGCAATGACGACATTCGGTCCGAGCTGATTTGGTTCAAACTTTCCCTTCTTTTCATGATCAACATTAGTGTTGCGTTGATTTTATTTAAGGACTAGGTCTTCAACTTTGAATTTGTGGTCTTTTATGCATTTTCTATAATGATGGAAAAGGTGGTTTTGATAGGCTTTGAGGTGATTCAGGGCTTGGATTCATTTCTCATCAAGGAGCTCGAGTTCTTGTAGGTGATGGATGTGGTAGTCTTCATCATTGATGAGGTGTTGGAGGGAAATGTGTAGGGATGGGATTTTGATCTCAACGGGAAAAAATTCTTCTATGACAAAAACAAGCGATTACGACATGGCACCGCTAGGAGTGTGAATGGATGTGTGATAGGCCCACAAGGTAGGATATATTTGTGTATGCCAATCACATCTTGCTTGATTTACTATTTTTCCAAGGATGTGCTTGAGTGTCTTATTAGATGCTTGGATTGGCCATTGCCTTGTGGATAATAGGGGTGGAAAATTTGAGCTTGATGTGGAATTGTTCACAGAGTTCATAGACATCTTGATTTTGAAAGATTTACCATTGTCCATGATTAGTGTGGATGGGACACCATAGACAGATGATGTGGTTAAGGATGAATTTGGATATTTGTTTTCCTTTGACATAAGTGAGTGGCATGGCTTCAACCCACTTTGTGAAGTATTTTGTAGCTGTGATAATGAATTTGTGACCATCAGATGAAGTGGGATTTAATTTTCCCATGAGATCTAGACCCTAGGTAGAAAAGGGCCATGGGGTTGTGATGGGTTGTAAGGCTTGTGAGGGTGCGTGGATGAGGTCAGCATGCTTTTGACAGGGGACACATTTATGGACATAGGAGCATGCATATTTTTCCATTTTTGGCCAATAATATTGATTGCGTAGAAGTTTTTTGCGAGGGTGAGACCCTTTGGTGTGGGCACCACAAGTCCCTGCATGAACTTCCTAGAGTGCTGATTTGGCCTCTTGGGAATTTAAGCAATGTAGCAGAGTTTTGTAAAAGCTTCTATGATAGAGGGTATCTCCAAGGATGGTGAAGTGGGAGGCTCATTGGATGAATGATTTGCGATGGCTATGAGGGAGATTTGTGGAAGGGTATGGTCATGTAAGTAGGTGTAGATGTCATGGTACCAAGGGGAATTAGGACCAACAATCTCACAAACCATCTTTGACTCAGGAGTATCATAGGTAGGAATTGTTAATTGCTCGATCAAAATTTTGAATTAGATGCATCTAGAGGCATATCTAGTAGTGAAGCGATGGTAGCCATAACATCCGCTGATTTGTTACTTGTGCGAGGACTTGTTCAAACTAAATATGCTGGAAGTAGGCCTTGAAACTATTGACCATTCTTTTATAAGGAATCAATTTATCATCCTTGGTGGCATATTCATCATTGACTTGTTTAATGATTAGTTGTGAATCACCAAAGACATTGAGATGTTTAATATTCCACTAAATAGCCATTTTTAAACCAATAAGAAGTGCTTCATATTTAGCAATATTGTTGGTGCAAGGAAACGTAAGTCGAGAAAGTTTTAGGAATCAATTCACCTTGAGGAGTGATAAACAAGATACCTACTCTTGAGCCATGATGTGTGAATGAGCCATCAAAGTACAATTTCCATATGTTTAATTCTGCAATTGTACATATGGATTCATCTGGGAACCATGTAGCGAGTGGTGTAGTATTAGAGACTAGTGCGTCTACCAATTGGTTAGCTAGTACTTGTCCTTTGATAGCTTTTTGATTAACATATTCAATGTCAAATTTACTGAGAAGCATGATCCATTTATCCATTCATCCTGTGAGAGCCGATTTGGAAAGTAAATATTTGAGTGGATCAACTTTAGCTATGAGCTTAGTAGTATTATTGAGCATGTAATGTCGTAGCTTTTGAGAGGCAAAGACCACAACAAGGCATGCCTTTTCCATAGGGGTATAGTTGAGATCATATGCAATTAATGTTCAACTTAGATAATAGATGGCATGTTCCTTTCCTTGATTATCATGTTGTGCTAGAAGGGCTCTAAGGCGTGTTGCATAGCTGATATATAGAGTAGAAGAGGTACTCCCAGAATAGGAGGTACCAAAACAAGAGGATGCATCAGATATTCCTTAAGTTTATCAAAAGAGGATTGAAATTCCTCATTCCAGTGAAATTATGTTCCCTTTTTCAGTAGATGGTGGAATGGATGACATTTGTCAACCAAATGTGATATGAATCTCCTGATAGCTTGAATATTTCCCTGTAGGCTTTGTAACTGCTTGAGATTCTTAGGTGGAGGCATTTCAATTACTGATTTAAATTTATCTGGATCAATTTCAATTCCACGTCTGGAGACAATGAAACCTAGGAGCTTGTTGGATGTGACACTAAAAACACATTTCTTGGGATTTAGACGTACTTTATATTCTCAAAGTCATTCGAAGATTTGGCGTAGGACTATCGAGATGTTCTGCGCAAGTCTTAGATTTTCCTAGAATGTCGTCAATGTAGTATTCAACTATATCATGCATCATATCATGAAAAATGATAGTCATGGCATGTTGATAGGTGGCTCTAACATTCTTGAGTCTCGAAGGGCATGAC
Organism: Taxus wallichiana var. yunnanensis; assembly: GCA_018340775.1. Taxonomy (NCBI): domain Eukaryota; kingdom Viridiplantae; phylum Streptophyta; class Pinopsida; order Cupressales; family Taxaceae; genus Taxus; species Taxus wallichiana. Next base: position 337,329,005 of record CM031239.1, on the reverse strand, counting down.
TCGATAACAATATGTGCCCCAAGGTGTAGTAAAAGTTGTTTTGTGTTGATCTTCTTTGACAATTTTGATCTGATTATAACCAGAGAAGCCATCCATGAGGGATAAAATCTCATGCCCAGTTGTAGATTCAACAATCATATCAATATTTGGTAGTGGAAAATCATATTTAGGGAAATCTTTATTGATATCGTAGAAATCAGTACACATACGAATTCCCAGTCTTGTTGCCTACTCGAGACGGTATTGGAGATCCATTTGGAATAATCAATGGGTCGGATGAAAATGACGTCAAACAACCTCTATAGTCCCTCTTTGAGGAGAAACACAAATTTTGGATGCATTTTTGAAAGCTTCTACTTGACTGACTTGGCATATTTACGTACTACAAGATTGTTGACCACAAGAAAATGATCCAAACTAGGCATATCCACATAGTACCATGCGAATATGTCTGAGAATTATTTTAGGAGTGCGATGAAGATGTCTTGTTCTTCCGAAGATAAAGATGCCATTGTGTTTGACAAGATAAGATGAGGTGAGGGATATTATATTGAAATGGAAGGGAAAGGGGATTCTCCTATGCCCCAAAGTAGGCATTAGCATTCAAACATACTTGGAAACCCTTTTTGTGATCTTCACAAGTAAATTATCGTGAGTTCTCATGAATTCAAGAATTGCTTCATCATTTTGAAATGAGTCAAGAGAAGGATGTTTTGATCATTGGTCCCATTCAATAAGTTATGGATACGTAAGGGATATTCCAATGACAAGAAAAACGGTGTCGGGGAAGATGTTAGTGTTGGTGAGGTCTTCGTATTGGCTATAAATGGAACTCGCATCAATGTTTTCAATGACCTCCTCAGTGGTATTGGAAGTGTCACTTAGGTCATCATAGATGCTTTCACCAGGTGGTCGATATCCTAGTCCATGTCCATCAAGGTTAGGGATAATGGCGGGGGTTCAGGAATGCCTTTCTTGTAACGACCTAGTCCTTGTCTGGAGTATCCCATATGGGTCATTATCCTTTTAGGAATTAGATACGATTATCAGAACAATAAGAAGGTATAGAATTGTCAATAATCCACGAGGAATCAGATGGCTCAAGGTACTCATCAAGTAAGATACCCGAAATGAATAAAAGTGGATGAGCCTAACTCATATGTTTTTCATTTGTTTAAACAGACGTCGGCCTACCGAGCCATTTGGGTGATGGCGGTAGATGGTCGATGTTGAATGTTTGGTATTCACCACACCCTGTCATTTTTAACTTGAGTGATGGAGTGGGAAGGAGGGGAGTAGATATGGGTGGAGTAGGTAAAAGAGGAGCGGATGATGAGGAGGCATAGTGAGATGGAGATGGGAGACTATCGGGTGAGACATACGAAGTGGCGGATGATGAAGGTGATGTTGTTGGTGCAGGTTCGGTGATAGGATAGTAAGGTTCCCGATAACTCTCGGCCTCCAATGCTTGACAATATTGGAAAGGTTGAGGGTCGTCGTGAATAGTAATTTTTGTACCAGCATGTTCAAATTTAAGACACTGATGGAGTGTGGATGGTATAGCATTCATTTCATGAATCTAGGGTTGACCAAGCAAGAGGTTATGTGGGAACTGGATATCTATCACATGGAAAAGAGTGGGGAATACGATAGGTCCAACGTTAATGGGTAGATAGATGGTTCCTACCGATCTACACTCTATATTGTCATATGATTTAATAGTAATTATATCTTGTTTCAAATCCAAGTCATTGTACCCCAACCGATGAATGAGATTTAGGTACAAAGATTAAGGGTCGATCCATTGTCTATTAACACTCTTTTAACATGAATGTTGTCAATAAGGAATTTGATGTAAAGAGGAAGATTGTGGGCTAGGACCGTGTGGTGGCAAGTTTTGTTGAGTGAAGGTGAGTAGGATCATCGGATATGGATAGAGATTGACAATAAGGGCTTGAAATTGTGTAGGATCAATATCGGTGGGAACACATGTCTCTTGGAGGGAACGGTATAAAATGTATTTGTGGACGACGAATGAGATATTGGGAAGGTCTGTAGTGGAGATTTGCACATAAATCTTCTCAATTTGTTCAATGATATTATATTGGGCTTGCGGTGTTGGATTGGAAGATGATGGAGTGGCTCTAAAACCACCACATGGTTCTGTGAGTAAGTAACAACACATTGGGGGTTCTGTGAAGGGAATTTTATTTTAATAATAGCTACTTGGTGGGGAGAATAGTGGATATGGCCAACAAGTGACGTATATAGAGGGGTACATGATGGTAATTAATATGGTTGGAGCGATGAGCGAGAGGATTCAGGTTTACTTCTAGACTTCTGCTGACCTTGATTAGAGGCATGGTTCTAACCATGATTAGGAAGGGGATTTTGATATATCCCAAGCTTCTGATTTTGGGAAGAGGTGGAAGCATTATCCTCTATTTCGATTTCTCCTTGGTTGATAAGGTCTTGAATATAATTCTTTAATTTCATACACCGATGTGTGGCGTGACCCTTGATTTTATGGAATTTACAATATTCATTTTCTTTGAACCATGAAGGTTTGGGTCGGGACTCATCGATGGGTTGAGTTTGAGGAAAAACAACCATATTAGCAGTAATTAATTTATCAAGGATTGCTTCCATAGATTCACCAAGGGGGTGTATGTTTGTCACCTTATATCTTGAGTAGATCGAGGTTGTCCTTTAGGGATGGATATAACGGCTATGGTATGGACGTGTTGGACATTTTGGTATTTGTTAGCCCTTTAATCGACAAAATTATTATTCTTATTAAAGTACTTAGGTTTTTAGATGTAGAGGGTTGGTTGGATTGGTTGTGATTGTCATGGGAATATATCTTAATAAGGCCTTTTGTGACAAGGATCTCTCGATTTGCATTCCCTTTTCAATGATGTCATCAAATGTGTTTGCACAATGGACTTGCAGATGGAAAGCTAGTTCCTGATTAAGGTTGGACATGAAGATGGTAACTAGTTTCTTCTCAGGTATGGGCCACGAAATATGGCTAGCAAGGGCTCACCATCATTGTAGGAATGATGAGAAACTTTCACCATTTCGTTGTTTGGTATTACACAAATCAATCATTGTGACATCATGTTCTACATTGTAGGAAAAGTGTTTACGAATTTCTTCGATAAGGTAGCGAGCATTATAACAGAACCTTTGGGAAACTGAAGGAACCATTCTAAATTTAGACCACCTAGACTTCTAGAGAAGATTCTTAGTAAATAGGAGTCATAATAGGTGACTCCTTAACGTGTTCACGAGGATCTCCTTTTCCTTTGTATTTTTCAAATTTAGGTGGTTTGAAGTATGGTGGGAGAGGTACTGTAAGATATCATGGTCAAAAGGATAAGGAAAAAGTTCCTTGAATTTATATTGACGTCCTTGAGTGCCAAGTTGCAACCCTTGAAGCATTTCCTTCATAGACTTTACTTCTTGCTCCAAGGTTGGTTCTGGAGGGTTAGGAGGTGGTGGTTTGAAATTGGGTTGGGAATGATGGGATCCATGATCATTGGATGGTTGTGGTTTGATTTGAGAGGATAATTGGGTGATTTGATTACTCATTTGTTGTAATTGAGACAATACGACTTCTTTGGATATATGGGTGTTGTTCTCTTTGCCATCTGTCCATGTACAACGTGACGATGATTTGTATTAGGATAGTGCATGGAGGGTCATCTTTGGCTAATGTCATCATTTTCATATAGGAGAAGACTATGGAGTTGGTCATGAGTGTAATCAGAAGGAAGTTTTTCCCCCATGTGATATAATTGGAGAAAAAGGGCATCCTTATTATTTTCAACAAAGTGATTTAACATCTCTCTTCATCTTCCTTATGTGAAGTAGGTACTAGAGTCATCGTCGCTACTAGTATTAACCATAGTCTCTTCATCTTCTCCTCTAGGTCGGTTTTCTTCGTTATTGGCATCATAATAATTTTTGTTGAATAAATCATTTTCTATGTTATGGTTTCTTGTTTTCATTGTCATTTCCAAATTGGGATCAGGTTATTACTCATCTAGGTGTCATTAGATTTTGATGTTGGTGAGATGTGTGAGATGAATGTGTTTTTGAAGTGAAGGATATTTGGATAAAAGGAAGATTACGATTCCTTAGTGATCTTGATGTTTAACCTTAATAATCTAGTCTTGCTTATAGGATTGGAAGAAATTCGAGAAGAGAGTAGAAGAAGGATGTGCCTCATTAGTAGAGGGCTTGGGATGTGCCTTGTTACAAGGGCTTATAAGGATTAAGGATATTTGGCCTATTAGCAAGATGTTGATTAATAAGATTAGATTGCTTGTATCAAAAAGGGATCGTGAATAGGGTGTTTAGGATGGATATGATGATATAAGGTGATGACTAGATTTGGGATGGATGAATTATATGATTGGTATGAGTTCTAAAACCTTATGGACCTAGGTTGATTAGGACACCAATAGGAAATGTCAAGTGATTAATGGGATAAGTCTTAGGTGGTTTATGATAGCGTGTTTTGTTTTGGAAGTGGAAAAGGTGTGGTTGTGGTTAGTGAAAGATGAATGAATGTGGGATTATGAATTTATTTAATGAGATGGGAGTGTTAATTTTATATTAATTTTTTTGGATTTTTTTTTTGTTTTTGTATTAACGTAAGGAGTTTGATGCGGAAATATTTATATGATGGTAACATATGTTTAAGTTTTATAATAAAAAATGGATTTATTATTTACAAAATGTGGGTGTAATGTTAGGGGAATGTGATTAATGTAATGGGAGAGGGATTATATGGTGAAAAGGATGGGGTTAATTATGATGTTGTATGTTTTGAAAATCGAGGTCAAAAGGTTATGGTCAAAAATTGGTGGGTGATAAGTGTATGGTTTATTTACAAGGATTGGTGTGAGGGTTATTTCACTAGTTTTGACAAAACACTCAAACAAGTACACTCATGCATGCACAATCCTAACTAGTCAAGTGGGAGTACAATCAAGCTATAGCCCACTTTTAATACCACATACGACAATGGCGCTCACTGAGCTAGCCCACCTTTGTGTCGATATGTGATCAGCTAGTGAGTAATCTTCAATGGTTCCTTCCCTTGCACTATAGCTTGGTTGTGGCCGAAGGCTACCTATGCTAGGATAAACAAGCTCTCTAGGGGCGTCCCCTATATACCTTACAGTACGTGGGGCCCAAATCCATGTTGCAAGGATGTTGTCTAAGGCCTGGGTATTGGGACGTGGAAGCCCCTCACTTCACATCACGCTTAAAACATGTAGACGCTTAGCCAATAACGACAGTTGTCCTTGAATTTATATACCCGTCGGAACACGAGGTGTGTCTACGTGCGTGGAGATGAAGCCCAAAATCATGAGACCCCTAAGACTACGGTAAGTGTGTGGATGTCACGTTACCCCCTACAAAAATAAAAAAGCAAGGAAGGTTAGCCACTTTTGATCCTCAAGATCATCTTAGGATGTGAGAGGAGAGCATACATGGTGTCACCTTCGGGTTTAAACAAACAATCACACGAAGTACAAAAAGGACAACACACAAATTTAATTAGAAATGAGTTATTCAAATGGGGGTCTTCTACAAGTGAACCTATAAAACAAAAAGATTAGTAGTTTTAATGAAAACCCCAATATTCTTGGACTGATTGGGCTACAAAACAAAGGTTAGTAGTCTTAGTTTTCTTAATATCCTACAACCACAAGCGTTAGGTAAATTTTTTATTATTTTGATCGAATGGAAAAACTGATAGAGTTTCCCCTTGTTTCTGTGATTTTCTTGCAAAAACAAAATGTTAAAATACTAGAAAGATGTAAAACACAAAAATACAAGTTAATATTTAATACAAAGATAGAAAAGGCTCTCTGGTATAAACACACTATTACAGAGGTCAAATGCGCTAAAACAAGTAACACACATGCTAAAGTACGGAATGGAAATACAAGATGTTAGTTATCAAACACGCTATTATAGGGTGTATAGACGCTGAAAGTTTGTCAAACCAGCTAATAAGTAATCCCACATACCAAATCCTACATAAACGAGGTGTTAGTTATGGATGTGCTAAAATAGTATATAAACACGCTAAAATAGTGTATACACACCAATGGTCAAACATAAATAGATTTTTAGTATATATGTGTTGAAACAATATATAAATGCCCTAAAAGTTTGGCAAACATGCTGATATGAAACTTGCATTTGTAATCCTACACAAGCTGAATGTTAGGAATTAAACGCACCAATATAGAGTATAAAACGTTGAAATGTTTATAAACGTGCTTTGAAAGGTCATAAATGCACTAAAACGTTTTTTTTCTGCACATGCAGATTCAAAATTTTGACAAGAAAACACGCTAAACAGGTGATGAATGTGTTGTTTCGGGCGTACATTCTAATACCTCATAAAGACATGAAAAATTCAAATTTTGAGCTTAAATCTCACTAAAAATTTCTGAAATTTTGGGAATTTGTTCTTAGTTAGTAATGTGAACTATTCCAATGAAAAATTAGGGGGTAAGCCCCACGGTGGGCACCAAAATGTAGATGAAAATTTGTGTTAGTGTGCAAACATGATATGATTATAAAACCAAACCAATACAAAATCTAACACAACTAATCAACTACCTCCAATTGAGCAAGATGAAAGGAAGGAAAGCAATTTACCTGTACTTACCTATAAGTAGAATTCTCCTCCTTTGTTGCTTTGGATTTTCTCCTTGATTTTCTTGATTGGATGAATGCAATGGATGCTTCAGATTCTTGGACAAATTTTAGCAGCACCTCCCTTGATCAATGGCTTGATTGAGCTCAATAGATTGTTAAGAAGATTGCTTGGATTGCTAGAAAATTGGGTAACATATACTTGCAAATTTCTAAGATGCTTTCCATGGAGGGTGGCACCTCTATTTATAGTTGTAGGAGTAGAAATGGATGGCCAAGATCTTGCCATAATGGATTAAATCAATGTTTGAGAATGAATGAGAGGAGAGGGTTGTAGAAAATTCTATATTTCATTAGAATTCTCTATTGAATTTAAAATTCAATAGAATAGTGTATTTTTAATTTGAATATTTGAAAAAGGAGGGAAGAATGGAGAGGTTTCTAGAATTAGAAGCCTCTAGATTTGGGGGCTCATTTAAGTGGTGATTAGGTGAGATTAATTGTATTTAGTGGGGTGATTAGATGGAGAGGCTAGGCATAGAATAGGTATAGGGTAGGTGGTAGGTGGGTGAGTATTTTTAAATTAGTGGAAAATAGTTAATGAAGGTTATTTAGTGTAATGAATGAAATATTAATAGTGTATTAATATTTCTAGGGGTATGAATGGGATTTATTTAATATGTGATAATTAGAACATGATTCTATATAGTATAATAACTAATTATTATAAGGGTTGTGATGGGGATGAATGATTATCATGGGATGAGTGAACTATTTTTCGTAGAAGACTATGTCAACATTTATGGGATAAGGGATATCTAGGGTATTAATGTTAATCTAGTTAGGAGGACTAAAACATTGCAAATGAACTAAAGCAGTATGAAATAAATGTAAATAAATTACTCTAGATGAAATGAAACCCTAATGTGCAAGAGAAGAGTAAGGAAAAGACTCGGTGATAACAAAAGATTGTCACAAAGTATCACAAATCTTGAAATAAAAGATGGAAGTGTAGACAAACCCTCAGAAGCCTTCGAAAGGGTAGATATGGACTATTTGAGATGACACAAGTGCTTGAGAGTGTTTTGGGGCACCCCGGGTGCCCCAGTCTCGCAATATGGGCACTCAGAACAACGTAAATGCTCAAAACCTCAATCTAGTATGGTCACTAAATGTATCTGAGTACTTCTCGTCTGTCACACTTTGGATTTTTCGGATGAACTATAGAATGGACCATAATTTAATGAGAAGTATGAAACCCTAGAAAAATGAAATTTGCATATGAATGGGTCGATGACCTCATCTACCAAAATAGTGGTCTTATTGTTGAGTGTTGCACTACATTTTGGACCCAGGTGTAGTTCTGGTGTTTGTTTGTATGTCATGCCCTAGATGTTCTCGTGTCAGTCTCACTTTTTGAAGTAGCAAGTAATAGTAACTATATAAATGTAAGTAGCATGTGTGCAAGGAATTGAATGAAATCCCTCCCCCTATGGAGTGTGTGTGATGCAGATCTCCTAGCATGAATGTATGACACTATGTGGATGCAATGCATGTAACCCTAGATGGAGTGATAGTAGTGATACGATGTAAATGATCTAGGACCCTAATTATGGTCTTATAACTTTATATTTATATGGCTCTCAAGCTTAATTTCATAATGTGACATTGTGCATGACTTTGTGTGAGATCTTGTGTGCTTGTATGCTAGTTGTGTTTGTTATCTTATATGTGTGATCATCTATATCATGCACTCTTTTATCCTGGGGTGGTTTTACATTGTGGCAACTTGTAACCACCTTCTATATGATGATTATTGGATACACTTCTATTCTTTTGAGTTGAGCGATCTACATGACATCTCACTCATCTCAAAAGAGGGGACATTCATTGAGGTTATTTCAAAAATATCAATGTAATATATAGGGACATATAACAACCTACAAGTTAATTACACTTATTACAAATGCAAGGGGTGTGATTATTATGGAAAATACAAGTTCTGATTCACTACATTAATAACAAATGCAAGGGGCATAAATAACCTACACACTACTATTTCTATTTCAAAATTATTCAAGAAGTTCAAGACGTTCAAGATTTTATAAACCTAGATGCTGCCTGATAGTGTGGTATATTAGAGAAAGTGTGTTAGGGTTGTGACACCCAACATTTTAGTGAATTATAATTCATGGGAACATGTCATTCCGCATCTCTTCGAGTGTTATATATTCAACGCACCAACTTCCCGGATTATTTTACTCTTGTTTTTCTATTTTCAAATTAGAAACTTGATCACCCCGATTCTCCATGGTTGTTACAATCTCCATCTCCCTACATAATTGGTAAATGGGTGTGGTCTTCACCATCTATAGAGAAAAGATGACTCCACACATATAGGTTTGCTCCTTCCTTGTTCATCTCTACTTTTAAAGAGAAATTTCAATACTTTATGAGTTAAAGATTTGATATTTTCATTATATGGACATTGACTACACTCTTGTGTTGCATGTTTCACTCTTGGGGGCATCTTGCAACATCTCAAACACTCAAGCAATCAAGAAAATTGAGTAAAGACAAGGAAAATTGAGTAAAGACAATGGGTGTTTACAAACTTCAATATGCATTTCCTTTAACCTAGCAAATTTCATTTACTAGATTAAAGGGAGGCAAATGTAGACACCTAAATCTGGTAGTTAGGTGCTTGATAATGATTGGTTTGGCTCAAATCCCTTAATTATGACTTACGCGCACAAATAGAGTGTAAATGCATTATCATTGCCTCTCCTAAGGCTTGCAAATACTCCTCATTCTCTCACTTATCCGCTTAGAAACATATAGGACTTATACGAATGCTTATAAACATCTCTTCTTTGTATATATGATCTAAATACCTATAAACATCTCTTATCAAGCCTCTCCCAAGACTTTCATTACAACTTAATGTCTTCGGACACTCGCCATCCGTCAGAAGGATACTAACACTAAACACTAGTGGCCCTTTGTTGAGCACTAGTGTTCTTTGCTTCTTAATAGTTAAATTTATGAAATTTATCCTAATTTCCCTTTCTAGGTCAACCTTAATCCAAAAATATATCCTACATGGATAGGTATAAAAGAGAATCAAACACTCTCATTCATAGATGGAATACTCGGTGAGTAGTCGCTGAGTTGGTGAGTACTCGCCACTCGTCTCTGCAAACGAATACTCGCCCCAAAAACTCACCGAGTACTTGCCACAACTCGACAAGTTCATGTAAAAACTTGCCCACGTTGCTTGTACACGAAACACAACTTTCACGAGAAAAAAACACTTTGTAAATACACAGTTTTGGCTCTTTTTAAGGCCCTCCACTCCCTCATTTTCACTCACACAACCATTTGAGCTTGCATTGCTTGTGTTGAGTGGATTTTGGAGTGAATTCGAAGAGAGAATTTGGAGAATTGCATTTGGAGGTAGGTTTTTTTTTTAAATTCTTTCAAGTTTTTTCCAATTTTTTCAAATTTTGTGTATATCATTTATGTTTTATACATTCATATTGTAATTCTAAGTACATGTAATGTAAAACCAAATGCTTGTATTTTTTTATACTCATTTGCAGCTAGAGGTATGTATTTTTTCACAATTCTAAACTAGTTAAATTTTATGTATGTGTATTGTAATTGATTCATTTTGTAATTCTAAATACATGTAATGTAAAATCGAATGTTTGTACTTTTTTATAATCATTTGCAGCTAGAGGATGTATTTTTATTTTTATTTTTAAGCAAATTTTTTATTCAGGGACATTTAAAAAAATTAAATTAAGCTTAAGTTTTTCTATTTTTTAAAAAGTGTATTGTGTTGCAGATTAGAGCTTAACAATGGCATCAGGTTCGGCATCTAGGTTAGCATCACTAGCGAGGGACTATTCTGTGAATGTCCGTTACGAAACATGGAAGTATGGTGTACGTGGAACTACTGAAAATGAAGTTATTTGTAATTTATGTGGCAAAAAAATGTCCGGAGGCATCAATGATTTGAAATACCACCTTTCATGTATTGTTTGCTAAGATGTTAGGGTTTTCCCCAATGTGTCGGAAGAGGCAAAGTGAGTGATGAGAGCAGAGATGATAGAGCTAGAGGAGAAGAAACTAGAGATGGCAAAGTGCGGAACAACCATAACACAATCTATTAGACTGAGGCTGCAATGACAAGATTTACATGATAATGTGGCAACAATTGTGGGCTCTACTCATGGTCCACACATACGAAGCGGAAGAGCCAGAAGAGGTGCATCTTCATCGAGTTTGAACAAAGGCATACAAAGATTTTTTGTGCCAAGGAACATGCCTAAAGCACAACATTCATTGGAAGGTACAACCTAGAACAAAGATATACACAAGGAAGCAAATAAATCTTGTGCAAATTTCTAGTACTACAATAACTGTCATTCAATGTGGAAAAGAGCCCATATTGGGAGTACTTGGTGACAACGTTGACAGTTGCATGGAAAGGGTACAAGGCACCCTCTCCAAAAGATTTGAGTGGGAAATTTCTTGAGGGTGCGAACGAGATGCCACTACCATTCTAGAAGAAAAAAACAATGACAAAAATTCGGATGCACCATTCTTTCAAATGGGTGTTCGGATGGAAGGAACCACACCCTCATTAATTTTTAGCATCTTCAAGTGGTGAGATGGTGTTTTTAAGTCTATTAATGCCTCTAACATAGTAAAAATGCTGAGAATTTGAGCATTATGTTAGAGATGGTTGTATTAGAAGTTGGTGTACAAAATGTTGTGCAAGTTGTCACAGCATAATGCAACAACATATGTGGGGCTGAAAGACTATTGCATGAGAGACATCCATTACTCTTTTGGAATCCTTGTGTAACTCATTTCCTTGACCTTATTTTGGAGGACATAGGAAAAATTGTTTGGGTGAGCCGGTTGTAGAAGATGCAAGAACCATAACAAAGTACATATACAATAACCCTTGGATTTTGATTTTGATGAGAGAACACACAAAGGGGAAAGAGATTGTTCGAGCTAGTGTCACAAGGTTTCCAACTAAATTGTTGACGTTGCAAAGTATTTCTAGTTTTTGACACCTTTGAAACAAATGTTTATGAGTAAAGCATGGCTAGACTCACAATATTCAAAGAAAGTGATGGAGAGAGGGTTGCGAAAGGTAGTTTTTGATGATATCTTTGCAAAAAGAGCTATAAAGATTATCAAGGTAATTTCAAACTTCTATTTATATTTCATTCCTTTATTTTAATTTGTTAAAATATAAATATATTGTTTTAATTTTCACTTTTTACTTTATTTGTATTGTAAGTTTGCAACCTTACATTTTAATTTGTGTGTAGGTGTAAGAGCTTTTGGTTGATGGGGAGCAAAACCCCATGGGGTTTATATATGAGGCCATGGATAGGGCCAAAGAGTCTATCCAAAACTATTACAGGGGGATATCATCAAATATGGTCCCTTTTGGGAGATTATTGATCGGAGGTGGAACAATCAACTCCACCAACCTATTCATGCAACGGGTACTACCTCAACCCTAAGTATTTCTACTCCAACAACTTCACAAATGTGAATGGAGAGGTTATGGAGGGCCTTTTAACATGTATTGAGAGGATAATACCAGATATTGAGATGAGGGGCCTCGTCATTTTAGAGTTGCGGAGATTCTACAAACATGCTATGGGGAGGCTCTTTTCTTCGGTGCTAGCTATTCGAGGGAGAGCCACATAGTCACCAAGTAATAAAAATTAGAATGTTTACCAAGTTACTTATTAGTTACAGATTTGATTTTATTAATTACTTATAAATATTTGATTATCTTGTTTGTAGGTTCTTGGTGGGAGGATTGGGGAGGGAATACCCCGCATCTTCAAAAGCTAGCCCTCAAAATTCTATCTCAACCTTGTAGCGCTTCTAGATGTGAATGCAACTGGAGTTTGTTTGAGGCCATTCACATGAAGAAGCGCAACAAGTTGAGTCAAAAACAACTCAATGACTTGGTTTTTGTGCAATACAATCTCCAGCTTCACACAAGAAAAGTGGAGGCCACATCGGAGGAGCTCATTGATTTGGATGAGATAGATCCACACAACAAGTGGATTGGGCAAGAAGAGGAAAACCCTGCATTCACAGAGGATGAAATTACTTCTTTTGAGAGGGAATCACGGAGGGAGAAGCATTAACAGGACTCCAAGGAGATATTGGATTGGATGACATCTTTGGAGGTGATCTCCAACATGCGGCGTGCAGACGAGCCACCATCACCACCATATACTTCTAGGATCGAGGCAGTCACAACCTTCTAGGAGGAGTGAGGAAACACAAGGCGAGTGTGGGGACTATTAGAGGCACTAGACCCTCTCCCCAATTTTCTCTAGATTGGGGAAGAGAAAAATGTAACTTATTGTATATTGTAACTTACATAGATATGAAATTTATGATGATATTTTTCAATGTCAATCATCGGTATTTGTAGTCGAGATGATGATGCAATTTTGTATTGTATTTGTATTCAAATCCAATATAAAACACTTCTCCAACATGTTATGGGATCATTTGATACATTTTGTAGCTATGTGTTGCATAAAATTTATGTTTTCTATAGAAATTTGAGTATTTTTAAAGTTGCGAGTATTCGAGTATTGGCCAATATATTGCGAGTTTTTACCTAGATTTTTTTGGGAGTCTGCAAGTATTTTCCGAGTTCGAGTATGCAAACTATGCTCTAATTTACTCACTTGGATTTGACAATCACTTGACTCATATTTGGAAATAGAAGGCACGCTTAATTTTCATTTCGAATTTCTAGCAAAGTTTCCCTAAACTTTCCTAAATCAAGAGCAAACATTGACAACAAGTCCTAAATAGGCGAAGCACTTCACACTCTTCCAAGAGCATCCTAGACCAAGTCAAAATAAGTCTTATCAAGTGTTATCAAGCACCTATACACTAAAGGGCACTTCAAGGGTTTCTATTTACAAGTACCCTACTTAGGCACTTTACTTTAGCATCTATTGAAACACTCTATCTATCACTAAGAGTGCACTCTATCTATATTTACACCCACTATTTATGTTAAGGCACAAGGGAAAACATAGGAGAATGGATTTCCAGATTACATTCACACTTGCATAAGCACTAGGAGAACTACATGGAGTTTGAGCCCTCATTTGGGCAATGTAGTACAACGTTTGACAAGAATCAACAAGGGGTTGGCCACCAAGGGTAGTCCAACTCCACCACACATGAAACCCTATTTTGTTATCTAATCGTGACCTTGAAGTGTTAGTACAAAAGAATTAAGGTTTTGATCGCACAGGTGCATGCGCGCAGATTTTGGAAACAACAAAAGTGCAAGAAGGATCTACAGTCAGTGACGAAACAACCCAATTTGACTAGAAGTTGAATAATAGCACGATGGACATTAATGCCAAACACGACAATAGTTCTTGGCGCCCATGTCTAAACCTAGTGCTAGTGTCCAACAAGGTTTCAGGGTCCAAAATCTAGGACAAAACAAGTTCAGCCCAATTACAGATCCCAGATCATCTACAAGACATCCAGAAAGCCAATTCATCTATCTTCTTGTGAATTACTATATTTTAGCATATGCTTAATTGAATAATCTTTCTTTATTGCATTTACATGTTCTATCAGATCTGAATTTCATTGTATCTATTCATAAAATCTGATTGAACATTAGTCTCTATATTTCTAACCTAATTAGGATATTACCACCATTCTAATTTCTTCTTGGGTTAAAACATTGACAAGATCAGAAGTCATAATACAGCTTTTCTGTTTAGGAATACTAAAAACAGTCTACCAAACATGGAGATCTTCAGATCTTGTAAGCCATATCCTCCCCTTCAGATTGTTCTTTTTTCTGGCTTTTTTCTCTTTATGAATTACTCGGGGATTATTTTGGCCTTAGCTTTGATAAACCTCAAGCTGTTATCTCAAGGAAGCTTTAACTACAATTCAAGCCCAAGAGAGTGGTACAGAGCCATTTGATCACAGCAGGAACAAGATGCAAACTTTATCATGCTCGAGATTAAATGGCTCATCTCCAAAATTAAATGATGTGTATACGCTTGATAGTGCATTATAAAATACATATCATGAAATTTGGCAAGAAGTTTTACAGCCCTTATGGATGAGTGCAGAGTGTGGAAGACTACACAGGGCAGGGGCAATGTTTGACTATATGCATAATGCAACAGTGGTTTCAGGATTCACACGAAAAAGTGTTCTTGATTAGTTTTTGAGGCTCTTCAGTAAGTTGTGCTACCGCAAGAATTGCTGGATATGCAGGCTTTCAAAAAGACCCTGCAGATTTCTACGCAAATGCAATTGGTGGGAGTAATTAGAAACTCAACATCCTTTGCCAGCAATTTTCCTGTATGTACCAAAATGAGATCTTTAGAAAATGCTAGGAAATACATCAAAAAAATAATCGAAAGGATGATTTTTTCAGAAGTTGGTGTGAGGGCTATGATAAGACATTTAGGCCAAATATATATCCATACAAACAGCATACATAATGTTTGATAAAAACCCTCAAGGAGGTGTGGTCTCATTAGCTGCGAATATTGTAAGATTTGCACAAAATGTCCTTGATGAAAACAGCTCAGAGATTGGTACTATTGGAAAGTGCATCATCAAAGTTTTCCAAATTCTTCACAGATTTTGCCAAACATGAACCCTTGGAACAGTGTACACAGACTCATCAAAGAGTGAATAGTAATCAAAGGCATTTTGTTGTCTAATGTTGTAGGTTTCTGCCCTGAAAAACTTGTCTGCCAAATGTGAAAACATTCAGAAGGCATATGAATTGACAACAATAAAATCAAAAGAATATTTTTGTCAGATGTGGTTGCGACAGACCTAGTAGACATGTACAAATATGGAAGCATACAGACGAGAAATTGCACAGTGGAGCCCCTGGTCTTTGAAGCTTTGTGCTGCTGAAGCTGAATACACAAACATAGGAAGAGCCTCTATGTCTTGCGCATCCAATACTCTGTGAGGACGGGCAGGTCGATTATTAAGTCTGTTAAGTTCCAATAGTAAAACTCGAAAACCGCACAAGGGTAGGCCAAACACAACTAAATGCAGATGGGATAGATGATTATCGGGGAGTATATATCCATGGCTATTGGAAATCTTATGTGAAAACGAATTCGCGGGGCAATATGAAAACTTCATCGATAAACATAAAAACCGGCGAACAGTCGTGATTTAAATTTTGTAAACGGGCTATATGTTTATGTAGCTTATAATTTAGTGACATTTCATTGTATTTACTAATAATTTTAAATTAGAGAGTAATTGTTTATATTATGTCGAGAGGCGTTCTACAAGTGTAATTCAAGGGAAGGGGAAGGGAATTTTTTTGAAACCAGTAATAGTATGGCTATACAATGGAGCTTAAAATTATTTTTCTCCAAAATTATTTTTTCCGAGGGTTACACCGTTAGTCACCATCTAATGAGAATTTTGAGAAGAAGGTAATGAAGTTATGAATAATTGTGACATGGTAAAAACCCAAGATAAGGGCCTTAAGGTTGATATCCCTCAATATTTTTCAAATACACATATTTTAGATAGATGTATTGGACGACACTTACATATTTATAAGTCACTAAATTATATATTTTAGGTGTTTGTGCATTTGTTTATCATTTGTATAAATTAAGTGTTACTAGTTCGCTTATTGACTTTTGATTGTCCCTACATTTTCTCTAAGCCCCCTTCATGTATATTTTTCTCATATGTTTCCCCATACCGTTATGATTTGTGTCATGGATATGGGTGACACTCAAGGTTTGTTAGGAATACCAAATACACTCTTCTTCTGCTTGTGTTGCCCATTGTGGTGTGTTTGTGGCTAGATTATATGTGTCCCCTTTGTCCCATATTTGTTCACTTTTTAACCATTTGATATCAGTTTGGGCACTAATAAGGTCTTAATTTAAATCCAATCTCTCTAGAAATACACAAGCCTTGTAACTCATTTAGCATTAAGTGAATTCAACATTTTGTAAAGAAACAATCATGTAGTAATTATAAAAATTTAGAGAGACCAAACAATCATTAGACCATATATCATCATCGTGTAAGAACAAAATTTAAGTTTTTAATCTAATCTAACCTATTACCAAATGAAATAATTCGAACTATAACAAAGAAAATCATAAACACTCCTAAGAATTTATGAAGATTTGATAATTGAACTTATACCGATTAGAATGTGAAAGAGGATAACTAGGGTTAAATAGATGAACTATTCTTTGTGGTCATAAGGTGTGATTGATTTAACCTTAGACTTTAAAAGCGTTGATTAAAACCCAAATTTAAGTTTAAAATCTAGAGGTTGTGTATAATCGTATTAATATAAAAAAAAATTAACATTCAAATTTTAATGTACAATAAAATAATTAAGATATTGGATCTAATTAGGGCATATGCTAAATATAAAATCGACACTTAGCTTTACTTGTTACTTCTTAGGCTAGTTTGGATCTGGAATCGGGTGAAACGGGATGGAAGGAATCTAGAAGTGTTTTATCTCTAAAATAGATTGTCCAAACCCTTAGGGACACTAACGACGCTTGTTTTGGACACTAGCATACCAAACTTCTATCCAAATTCCACGGTTCTATCCCTTGATGTTTTATTTGACTTTGACTATTAGAGCATGTCCAATATATAGATAAACAATTCTATGTGTGATCACAAGCTCGAGAAGATGTGTGGAAGCTCCTAAAATTATAATCCTTACCTCCAAACCCTAGCTCTCTTGAAATACCTTTGAAAGGGCTCAGGTTTGGATTGTGTCACCCCACACACGCCTACATCGCACTACTCGAAGATGAATCAAACCCACATAGTTCTCCACCTATTGGAAGTGAAATTGATTTGATGCAACTTGATGAATGTAACTACAAATTTAGCTCTTGAACACTTGATGTTGATAGTTTGGCTTGGCTTGGAATGATTTGACTTAGCTTGAAATGTTGTTGGCTGAATTTGGTTTGTTCTTAACCTAGTTTTGAGTGCTTCAGACTTGTATAGAGGTTACTCCTAATGTCTACTTTTTAATTAGGGAAGATTAAGGAAGTTTGCTTTAGATTTGATAGATATTGATAGAGAAGCTTTTGAAAATGCAAAGTGAGAGGATTTAATTTATATTTATATGATTCAATGAGATATAATTTTTTACTAAGGTTGACCTAGGGTGTTAAGACCAACTCATGAAGTAATTAAACTTGATAAAATGATTTTTAAATAAGAAATACACGTAATGAAATTACTTACATAGATCTGAATATTGGTAGCAATATAACACCAAGGAACACCAAAAATAAAGAAATGATCACAATTTACAAGTAGAATAAATTAGCCACTTCAAGGGGGAAACCTCCAAACCATACAATAAGACTCAAGTGCTCAATATGATGATAATCTACTACTCTCTAACTCATATATATACCCCTATTATGTTATGAAATGCACTAAGGCCAACCCACTAAGCATATGAAAACATAAATGAATATGATATGACATGATGATAGATTATGTTAGCCATAGGTCGGCTATCCATATCCCGATATACGACCTAGGGATAATGGTGTAGCATGCCTCTACCCTTCAAATCAAGCCCCAATATTGGTAATCTCTAGATGTTGTTGTCATAATGCTTCATCTTCCCATGTTGCATCTTCAATATCCAAATTCTTACATTTGATCATATACTCAGTGATGACCCTTGTCTTTAACTTATTAGTGTGTGTTTGTATGATTCCTTCAAGCTCCAAGATGATGTGTCCCTCCTCATCAAGTTGGGGTAACAATGACTAAGAAGACACCTTCTTCCCAATGACCTTATTCAAGAAAGAAACATGGAAAACTAGATGTATTTTGGTTGATTAAATAAGCTCTAGCTTATATGCCACACCGCCAAATTTTTACAACACTTGATAAGGGCAATAGTATTTGGGTGAAAACTTGTTATCATTTTTCTATTATTTCATAAACAGTTACTTATATGGTTGCAAACATACAAAAAAAAGTCTCCAACTTCAAAGCTTCACTCACTGTTGTGTTAATCAACTTGTTTTTTTCATGTGGTTTTGTGTCATTGCCAATTTATCTTTAAGGCTAGAGAGTCCAGTCGGTGTTGAATGTGCTCTTCAACTAATCTTACTCGAGGCTAGAACCTTAAGTTGGAAGTGAGGGATGGTGGATGGTAACCATAAAATGCCAAGAATGGGGAAATTTTGGATGAAGTATAAAATGAAGTGTTATACCACCATTTTGCAAGTGGTAGCCACTTAACCCATCTCTCCTACTTATTTGAAGCAAAGCATCGTAGATACCCCTCTAAACATTTGTTTACTACCTTAGTTTTTCCATATGATTGGGGATGATATGATGAACTATGAGCCAATTGAGTACCCAAACATGAGAATAATTTAGTCCAAAAATTGCTAGTAAATATAGGATCACAATCATTGACTATAAGCTTAGGAGTTCCATGTAACTTTCAAATTGTATCCATAAAAGATATGCCAATTGTACTTGTAAATGGACGTGACAAGGCACAAAAATGAGCATATTTTGTGTGTATATCCACAATCACCATAATCACACTTTCCCCTAAAATTTAGGCAATCATGTGATGAATGTTGATGTGTAATCACAGAACCCCTGATTGTTTGCAACTTGATAGATTAAAACTGTTAGTGTGATTGCATAACATGGAGCTTTTCCCAAAGTGTGGGACTTTGTGATCGGAAAGCTCTCCGTATGAAGGTCGGCTCATATTCCTCTATTTTGATACACACTTTCAAATTTTAGAGGATATATCCTAAAATCTACTCTAACTTTCCAAGGAGACAGGGTTGGAAAGATTACAAGAAATTAAACCTAATCTATAGGAGGTGATGCACCAAAAGGAATGTTGGACACCTACTTTGCATGGAGATGAAAACCAATAAGTTTGAAGGGGATGAATACACACCACAAGTCAACCAATTTCTATGAATTCATTCACCATTAAACATAGACCATTAAATATGCAACACAATTTAACATGCACAACTAACCAAAATTACAATGAGAGATCAAGAGAATATAATGAACACAAGAGAGGGTTGAAGTTCATCCACATACTTATATTATTGCTCCACATATTTGATATAGTGCATTATAATGGCCAAGAGGCACTAATTTACATTACAACTTGAATGGGAGGTTTGAACTCCACAAATTCACTTACAGACAAGAGAAGAAGGGAGGGTGCAAAGCAAGATTATCCAACCTTTTGAAATGAGCCCCTCCTTACAATATATAGGAAGAATGAGAGAAGGGAGAGAGAAGGAATTTGAAATCTTGCTTCAACCACCCAAAATGCATTAAAATCTCTTACAACAATGATGGGTTCCACTGTAAAACCCATGCCTCCATGTAATTTTCCTTGTTGGAGAAGAAAGGAAACCCATACCTCATCATTTTGGTAGGTGAGAAATTTGGAAACCCCCTCTAAAATGGAGGACTATATTTCCTCATTTTTAAATACTTAGCCTCACTAAAATTAATAAAACCAGTCGTAGTTGTGTAGAGGACACTAAGATCTTTCCAAAAGTCCAGTTTCGTGCAAATACGAGATCCTAGTCAAAAGTTATGGCCATCTAAAGATGAGGGTGCCATATTGTAATAAATGTAAGTGGTTTTGGGATTTCGGGGTTTTGGGATTTTGGGGTTGTTCATCCATTTGACCCAACTGCAAACTCGAACTCCTGAAAGCCCAAAGTTTGAAATTTGGACTTGAGTTTCAAACTTTTCTCCCTCCTGCGTGACACTATTCACCGTGAGCTCCCAAGACTCCGAAACTCCGAGATTGACTGCCATTTTTATGCGTTGAGCTCGATTTTGGAGATTTTTGCTCCTTGTCTCTAAGTTTCACCATTTTTCACTTAGGCCTACCTTTAAATGCTCTTACCTCTGAAGTCCAAATTTCAGACTTGAGCTTCTTCATTTCCCGAACTCCTCTGCAATGTGCTCGGCCCTCTTCAACTTATTTGGCCAATCCCGAAATGTGATCTCCCTTGGCTGAATCGATCCCTCATTTTTTTCTACGTGTGGGAATCGTTTGTCCAATTTCGCCCAAGGGCCAAATTGGGTAACAATGAAATCCATGAAAACCTTTTCCCACCACTCATTAGGAATAGATAAAGGCTACAAAAGGTGTAGAGACTTAATAGTTTCACTTTTGTTACATCGACACACTAACCATTCTACCAAATTTTTTTGGATATCTCCTTTCAACCCCCTTAGAATAAATCTTTCTTAATTTTGTGATAATTTTCTAGGAATCCATGATGGCCACCTACTAGAGAAGCATGGAGCTCTAGGAGAACCTAACTCTTAAGGGTAGATTTTTTGAATAAGTATAACTGGTCGAGGGTATAACATAATGATTCCTCCTATACAAATTTATCCAAAATGCTCGGATCTGTTAGATATTTTGAATGAGAATATGGGTCTCTATGTCATTCGCCATTTTGATCTTGGTGATCTACCAAATCTTCTTCTAATATGGACATAACATATAACAATGTTTATGTGGACTCTTCTCTCCTAAATAGTGCATCAAATACCACATTTTATTTTCCTTTTTTAAATGATCTTAAAGTCATATCCCAACATCTTAGTGACCCATTTTTTTTGTTCCTTAGATGATATCCTTTTCTCTATGAAGTATTTCAAGTTGTCATTGATCGAAAGTCAATTTTAACTAGCAATTGTTCACAACAAAATTTTCTTTGTATTGAATTTCGATTAAATAATTGACTATTATAACCTTTTTGTATTTTTAATAAAGGAAATAAAACTGAAACTATTGTGTAAAATCAGAAAATACAGAGATGATTCACCAAAAAATTGACACAGGGGTTGATAATGGATTTCGTCTCTTGTGGCCTACGTCTCCGGGTCTGGTTGAATGGGACCGATCTATTAAAATATTGAAAATAAATTGATATATAATTTTCTAAAATAATCTAATCTCTCATCATGTTCCTCTTCCTAAAATAACGGGAGTAACTTTTTACTTCATCTCAAAATTCCTTCTCTAGCTCAAGTTATGGGCAAAAAAATATCACAATCACTTAATAATATAACTTCATATAGAATAGACCCACTTTTGTAATGTTTCTCACCTCGGACGTAATAGTTGGGCACCTACCTTTTACAAAAGAGGTGTTGGGTTCAAATCCCATATAAGGCGCCTTGTATTTTTCTGTATTGGGGTTAATCCCACATTTATAGGGAGTTGGTGTGGAAAATGGTTTAAATACCATTTGAAAATGACTATTAAGTGGCTTAAAGCCATGTGAATCCCTCCATGTTGGGTGGTGGGCCTAATTTTAGGCATTTTGACTATTAAAGTGGCTATGTTTAGCACATTTAATAAATGACATGGGTTGTTTGCATTCACTAAGAATGTGGGAGAGATAAGGTTGCTTAATAATGTGGAGATAAGTTTAGATTATTATGTGTGGCATTTAATATAATGTATAATGCCCCCAACCAATAAATAGCGGGCCCACTTGTCTCTGTCACCAAGTGTCGAAGACCGGTGTTCCAAAACACCTTTTTCTTTGTCACACACATTTTACATGTGTCACAATCACATTGGTCCACTTAGCGAGTGTGCACACGTCTAACTTGCATGCACTCCCAAAATTTACCATTTGCTTGAAAATTTCAGCGGGCCATAAATTTTACAAACGAGCTCTGTTTCCTGCAAACAAGATATCGTCGGAATCATCTAATTTTTCTCCATGCCATCAAACTCACTAAAAATTATTTTGAGAAGATTATAGATCAGTGTTTCTTGGTGAGGATCCCTAGATCATTCCTCCCCACTGAGAAACTTTTGGACCCCAAAAGTCAACTTAATTGGTGATTAAGTGAGGGTATTTCTCCCCACCTTCCTAGTTTCCATCCATTTTGCATTGTTTGTATGCATGCCTTTGAACCCAACACGAAGATACTCAATGTCACCCCTTCACGAAGTTCTTACGTTCTTGTCCAAAATGATGTCTTCCTACAACTCATCAAGATACTCAAGAGTAAAATCATCAATGGAAGGCATTATGTTAGCATCCTCATGATCAAAAATCATAGGAAGTTCATAAAATCTTAAATTCGAACATTTACAATCGAGTAGATTTACATATATGGAGGTAAATCTAACCGAAAGCGTTATTACCAATTTTTTCCATTATTTGGAGCGAACCATCTTTGTATAAGTTTCAATTTTTACCTTCACCTATCAACCTTGTTGATGTGATGCCAAACTGAATCACCAACTTTGAACTTGTGATCAATTCTATGTTTATCATGTCCGCATTTGTACTCGGCTGATTTTTCTCCAATTGTTCATGAACATACTAATGAACACTGTTGTATTCTCTGCACAAATATTTTAGCCTTGTGAATCACTTGAACCATTAACAACAATTTATTGTCCATAATATACATCTAAAGGAGAATTAGGAAGATATCCATAACAAGTCTCAAATGGAGACTTCAAAGTATAAGAATTTAAGGCATGATTATAAGCATGTTGCACATAATTAAGATGTTCATCCCATAATTTAGGATGTTTGCTACGGTAGTCCCTAAGTAACTATACTTTGTGTGGCTTATAACCTTTGTTTGACCATCGTGCCTGTGGATGAAAAGTCATGCTATTTTTTAGTTTTGTGTCCATTAATCCCCATAATGATGGAAAATATTCCCCAAGAAATCTAGAATCTGATCAAATATAATTGAAGTAGGAAAACCAAAATAAACGCAAACAAAAAAAATAAATGTGCAGTTCCCTCACCAATTACCTTTTTAGTACATGGAACCAACACACACATTTTGCTAAATCTGTCCATTACCACATATAGGTAATCATGTTTCTTCTGTTTCATGGGAAAGCCCCTTACAAAGTCCATGGAAACACTTTCCTAAGGCCTTGTTGGAACAGGAAGAGGAGTGTAAAGTCCTAATTTCCTGTTACTTGGCTTTCTTGTGGCACAAAGAACACAACCCTTAATATACCTGGTTACATGTTCCTGCATTCTAGGCCAATAACAATATTTTTGTAAATGTGCAACTATCTTACTAACACCAAAATGCCCAGAAATAAGAGAAGTATGTGCTTCCCTAATCATGTGCACACGTTCATTTTCTGGAATGCAAATTTTACCAAAATGATATAACAATCCATCATGCAAATGATAATCTTTTCTCCTACTTGTTTCCCACTTATTAGATCCTCATACACTTCTTTAAATTCTACATCATCAACATATTGTTCCTTATAACTAAGATGAGCCAAAGAACTATGTTGTAAAAGAATAGATGCAACTACTACTGGAGGTCTAGCTAACATGTCTGCAACCTTGTTTTGTATACCATTTTTATACCTGATCACAAGATGAAACTGCTTTGCAGAATCCTATCCAACGGAAATGTTTAGATTGTTGTAGCTTTGTTTATGTTTACAAATACTGAAGGGACTGATGATTGGTATGTATGATTGTTTCCTTGCCCACTAAGTAATGCTTCCTTTTTTACACTCTACACCAAATCATACAACTCTTTATCATAAGTTGGATAATTTCTTACCGCACTTGTGAAGGTTTCTAAATGGTAACACACTGGTCATTTGTTCTACATAAAAACTACCCCCATTACATAGTCACTAGCATATGTCTCAATTTAAAATGAATGCTACAAATCTGGAAGTGCCAAGATCAGAGTGGTACTTATTTTCTCTTTCAGGGTATCGAGGTTTTCCGTTGTTTTCCTCGCCACTGAAAGACCTATTTAAAAATTGTCAAAGCATGCAAAGGAGATGCAATATATGAGAAGTTAGCAATAAACTTTCTCCAATACTAAACTGCACCTAGAAAACTTCTAACTTCCGTCACATTAGTGGGTCTAGGACAACTTAAAATAACCTCTATTTTTGCTAGATTAATTCTCAATTCTCCATTTCCTATGACATAACCCAAGTAGATTAAAGATGTTTTCCCAAATTCACATTTTGACATCTTCAAATACAATTTTCTCTCCTTAATGCATCTAAAAATTTCTGGATGTGTTTAACATGTTCATCCCATGACTTACTAAATACAAGAATATCATCTAAGTAGACAATAATGAAATCATCAATGAATGGTCTAAATATATCATTCATGACTCTCATGAATGTTTTCGGTGCATTGCACAAACCAAAAGGCATCACTAACCATTCAAATAATCCCTGTTTCATTTTAAAAGTAATTTTCCAAACATCACCTTTTGCAATTCTTACTTGGTGATAACCACTTCTTAAATCTAACTTAGTGAAATAAATTGCATTATTTAATTGATCCAGTAAATCATCTATTCTAGGAAGAGGGTAATGATTCTTTACCGTAATCTTGTTTAAAGCACGGAAATCAACACACATTCTCGAAGTGCCATCCTTCTTAGGAACCAATATAATTGGTGAACCACATGGGGATGTACTTGGACGAATTATACCTTGAGCCAAAAGTTCCATTACCTGTCTCTTGATTTCCTCATTGTCTACTATTAACAACCTATACATTTCGATATTGGGAAAAGGTGCATCTGAAGAAACTATATCTCATGTTGAACCCCTCTTTTGAGAGGTAGACCTTGTGGATCCTGAAAAACATCATCAAAATTAGAAACAATTTTTACTAATTCATTCTTATGTTTTGGATCACAATCCTCAAAATCCATCTCATGTTCTTTCTCTTTGGCTTTGACCACCATGAGCACAAATTTTTTTCTTGAGTTTACAAGCCTTTTCATTTGACTGCAGTCACCAAGGATAGATTATTCTTTTCACGGTGAGCTCTAACAATAAACTCAATTCCATCCTTTACAAGAAAATATTTATTTTCTTCCCTATATAAGACTCGCTTTACGATCATACAAGTAAGGAATTCCCAAAACCACCCCACAAATATCCAAAGGAACTACATCTAATTCAACCTCATCTATAAACTTTTTTGTAATGGAAAATCTGAAAGTACAAGTTTTAGTTACTGCAGGTTTTGCATCATCAAAAACCTAGCCCAAAGGATAAGGCTTAGAATGTGGTTTAGTTTTGAGTCCTAATTTCTTAACAACCTCCTCGAAAATTAGGTTGGCTTGAGATCCACCGTAAACAATAGTATCAATTTTTGTATGTTTTGAAATTACTCTAATGTGGAAAAGCTCATTCCTTTTCTTATCATCATGTATAGTTTGTTTACTAGAAGAAGATGCAACATTTGAAGTACTACTGTTGGAAATTGAAAGAGTTGATTTACCTTGAAAACTCATAGTTGTGATCTTGGTTTCATCACCTGAATCTGACCCAAGATCATGAACTGTAGTGTTTGTTTTATTTTCCTTTCCTTTCTTAACCATCCATTTAGGTTTCATTTTAGGATGTAATTTCCAACATTTAGACTCATCATGGTTCTTTTTACAATGATTGAAAAATGGTTTTTCATCTTCCTTCTTAACAATAGAGTTTGTCTTATGCTTATGCATAATGGAAAAGTGACATGCAAGCATGAGAATCTACAAGTAACCACCCGACCTCCCTTCTTGTCTGATGGAGGTCATAACTCTTCCGCCAGATCCGAGGTCCGCCAGAGATAGCGGTGGGGATAGAATACACACGGGATGTAGATAAGCTAGTTAGGTAATCTTATGTCTTTAACACATAATAGCGGGATCTGTGAATCTAAGGCAAAGAAGGCCCTCCTAACCTGAACCGGTGTGATAGATCGTTCGGTGAGGATAGCTACTCAAAGGCTCCAATCAATATCAAGCTCTATCATGATCCAATCTATGGGTTATGGAATACGTGGAAGATGACCTGTGGGTGCTTCGTATATATCTCCCAAAAAGGTCATGAAAATGGAATGGCTAAATGTGTAGTGGATATTTTGGTGCTTTATGGACGATTCTCTGGTCTAGTCCATAAATATTTAGCTTGATTAGCTGCTACGTTTAATAATGATAGTTGTGTGATGATGTCTGGTGGAAGTGGAGAGGACCTAAACACTAATGTTCGCAAACCAACATCAACATTGGATTGATTTGTAGGCCCATTGGGTTGTGGGACCTATGGATCACAACCGTAAGTTCATGGTTGTTGTGGACCTCCTATGGTCATATGAAGAGTCAACCCCTGATTCCGAGTATCTAGTAGTCATATGCCTTTTCGGCCTCTACGTTTAGAACTAGAAGTTGCACGATTTTCTTGGAGTACCTAATAGGTGTTCTGGTAACTTGGATACGTAAGCTAGTGTCTATATCAACGAGGAGGTCTCCGCCTGGTCTGGTATGGGACTAGTGGATCATAACCGAATGTTTTCTCTCTTTCAGGTCCTTCTATAGTCATACGGATATCTATCAAGGCAGTCTATAATTTGGCTGATTTGACCAGAACATGTGTGCTTTGTCGTCTTCTATGTTTAATACTCTTAGTTGTGTGCTGATTTCTTGTAGGTTTGTTGTTGTTCGGAAGACCTGAATTCTGAGATTTTGGTCTATGTTAGTTAATGCTACAACAAGATTGGGTTGAGGCACGATTGGCTCAAAAACGTATTCCCTGGGCTCCCTAGGTCCCGTGATTTTCATACAAGATCAATATAAGCCTAATTAAAACGAAATAAACTAATTATGCAAGATATATATATATATATATATTCCTCTATTTTTGTATTTTTGATAGAATTTTGAATAGAATTGAAAGAGAAACTAATCTAATACATTCAAAAAATGACAACTAATCTAATAAAAAAATTAAAACAAGCAAGGTAGCCCGGTGTAGCTACTTGCCTGTGTAGTTGTGAGTTTATCCTAAATAACTAGATAGCTGATTAACTTAATTGAAAGATTCTCGATCCTACCTCAGAAGTGAGGAATGAATCATAGTTTCTTAGAAACTATCAATCCCCACAACTTCCCTGGCAATATTGAAAATGAAACTTAACTAAAATGAAATATTTCACTACTCTATTTGATATGTTTTAACTAGAACTTTGACAGATAAAACCTGGAATTTGCAGAATAGTGGCGAATCTAGTAGTGTATGATTTTTCCCCTCATAATGATCTCCTCATTCCTTCGTGTTCACATGAGTCCAGAAGAGCATGTATATGCTAGCATCAACGAAAAAGGTATTTTGAACAATGACAAGCTTTGGATATAGACCTGAATATAATGCGAGTAGGAGAGGGACAACGCAAGTGACAGAGCTTGGCGTATGCAATTCCTAGTGGGATTTATTATGGGAATACAACACAAGTGTACCAAGAGATTCTAGAATCTACCTTCTGTGAAGAACACAACCTGCAACTCTAATGGATTCAATCTACAAATGACACTACTCTACTCTAAACTAATTTGTATGAACAATAATGAACAAGACTGAAGCAAGAAGATCGAATGGCTTCAACAAAGAAAGGAAAACTAGCATGGATGCAAACATGAAAACAAAATGAGTTCTAAACAAGAAATTGAAAGACTAAACAATGGAAATGAGAAGTTGAGGGGCCATTTGCTTGAAAACAAGCTGGCTATTTATAGATTTCACATTCACCCAAAGGTAATTCCTATTAGAACTCTTTTACCATTAAACAATGAAGAAACACTATTCCAGGGAACATAAAACATTAATACGAGCTAAGGTAGTTGAGAAAAGCTGGTGAAAGTTGAAAAATTATGCAAGTCGCGATCAAAGGAGCGTGTTGAAAACGCGTGAAGGACCGCCACCCCCAGCAGGAGGGGGAGTTTAGAGACCGCCACCCTAAGCAGGTGGCAATTTCATCATCAAGGTCAAAAGCTTAGAAAAAGAAAGGCAGAGGATAAAGCGAAGCACAAGGAAATTAGATAAATCATTTGGGATGTTAACATATACTTCGTGAACTTTTCAAGATCCCGATGACTCGTATCATCATTGGGGGCATGTGTAACATCGCTCGTGGTACAGGTACTAGACTCTACAATTTTGGGTACGTACATATTTCCCCCTGAGAAGCATTTTAACCATGAAGAGGCGTAAAATGGTGGGTCCGAGTATGGCGGTCCCAAAATGGGAAGCTAGAAATTATACCTGACACGCCTGTGTGTCAAAATGTCGCCATCCGAGTTCCCGCTACTACGCAAAATGGAAAGAGGACTCAAGTGTAGATAGATAAAATAAATCAAAAAATAAATACTAAATTAGTATGAAATGAGGACTTACCATTTGCATGGGGATGAGAACTTACCTCGTCGGCGCTCTAAACCTGTGAAAGGGGCATTCAAAATGAGTCAAAACACCATATATATATAAAATGGGACCATTTTCCTATTCATTTCGCATGTGTTGATTTGATAGTTTTTGAGCTCTGGGACCCATGGTGATGGTTTTCAACGAGAGTATAGTCAAATGTTCATATCGAGATAACGATCATGCCTCCACGAGAAAAACCTCGACCCGCGAGATCCAGGTTAGTTCTTCTCGATTTAACATTTTTGCACCCAAAATGTTAAAATGATGAAATCTTTGTGTGGGGGTTATTTTTAGAAATGTCAGTTTTAAATGTGTCTCTTAGGGGGACGCCTAATGGGTAGGCTTTTGTTTTAGCTAAAATGGTCAATTTTTTGTATTTTTAAGCATTTTTAGGGCATGCGACCCGTTTGTAGTTCGGGATAGGACCGCCGCCCTGAGCAGGTGGTGGTTATAGGACCGCCACCTTTAAGGTGGTGGTTACGGCCACCGCCTTTTAAGGTGGTGGTTATGGAACCGCCGCCCTGCTCGTGGCGGTGGTCTCTACAGAGTGTTAAAACAACACTAGTTTGAGTTTATTTTTGCATTTTTAGTATTCTTACTTGCTTTAATGATTTTTCCAATGTAATCTTGGCACTAACTTGCTTCTTTTTGCGTGTTTTTGGGTGTTTTGTAAGAAGAAGGAAGAGTACATTAGATGGAGCCGAGAGAGGGAGTGTGATTGGCTTCCAGCAGTGTTAGATGCACTCTCTCAGGCTGAGTAGGATACTCTCTCAGAGGGCAGGTATATTGAGGATCGCACGGGTCCCCCACGTTGCACCTGCCAGTCACATATTATGTGACTTATTTTCTTATTGGGATGCAGATCAGAACACCTTCCGATTTCAAGTGTTAGGGGTGAGTGGACTATCACCCTAGAGGATGTCTACCACATTTTGGGAGTCCCGATTATTGGGAGGAGACTTTCATTTGATACAACAGTATCCAGAGCTCAGGTGACTCAGTGGGCCACCTATATGGGAGACACAGTTGTCTCCACTGGTTCAAAGAAGGGGGTGAAGGTCCATTCTATTCCTGGCTTGCCCATCCCTCTGATCCATCAGGCCATTATGGGCATCCTTGCTTCGAGATTGATCGAGGACAAGGGAGGGGATACTTTGCTCTATTATTGGGCCCCCATCATCACACAGATTGAGGCACATGGTCAGATTTATGCCTGGGGAGCCGATATACTTGGGACCACCTATCACGACTTATACAGGGTGGTTCGATTATAGGGACAGTCGTTGAGCCATCCGACCTTAGTTATGAGCTGGGTCTATGAGTGCATTATCCCTTATGGGAGAGGCGTAGAGGTGGAGGATCCCGGGGCCGTGAGGGCAGCTAGATGGACAGAGATGATGGTGCTTAGAGCACCCCACCAGCCAGTTGCTTCCCTGACTACTAAGGATATGGAGGCCACACCTTATCAGGCCATGGCAGGGTTATGGGGTGAGGAGACCTTTACTTTGATTTCCTGCTCTACTACAGGACAACTTGTGGACAGGATGGGGAAGGTAGAGACACACCCCTTTGATCGAGTGCCTCAGCAGTTTGGCCTTGCTTACATTGACATGCTTCCCCCAGTGGTGCCAGTGTTCAGATCAGTTTGGGAGGCTAGGGGAGGTCCTAGAGGCCGGGGTTGGACCGTTGTTACTCCTGGCATCCCTATTGCAGCCTAGGAGGGTGGTACGCGCTCGAGAGAGAGTCGATGCTCCTCAGGCACCTTTACTTTGATTGCCGCCGGTCCTGCCATAGCAGTGATGACCCCATTGATATAGACTCGAGTCTGAGGAGTTCACAGGGGGAGAGATGGAGGAGGAGACCGAGGACATGGAGATCAGCGTGAGTCGGGTGGGGAAGAGGATAGCGATCCTAAGTGGCATGACACTCAGGAGATCCTACAGCCGAGAGGGGGTAGAGAGAGAGAGTGGAGAGGGTGACTCTAGTCTCAGAGGAGTTACTTTCTCAGGACCTAGGTGGAGAGGATGAGTCCGTGGTGGCAGGATGCCATGTTGCCCTAGATGTAGGAGGGGGACACCAGTTGGCGGCGGTGGCATCTGTGGTAGGTGTGGATCCCAGAGATCCTTCTTGGAGGCCCGGAGATCCGAGTGAGTTGTCACTCTTCTTTTGATATTTATTTTAGCTAGAATTGCCTTAGTTGCTACCTCTCTTTTTGTTCATCCTTGGTTTCACCTTTTGATTATTTTCTAATTTGTTTTCTCCTTTTGCTTGTAGAGACTATGATGAGTGGCGAGACTTGATTCGTTGGGTATGTACTGACACCCTGATGCTCCCCATGGAGAAGACTCATGCCGAGCTATCCATGGATGCAGGGGAGCCTTCAGCAGCTGGTAGGCATACCGATGTTTTTTCCCCTATCTGGCATGTGGCCAAGATGGTGACTTCCTCCATGCCGAGGTAGCCTGGGTATAGGGCTGCAGAGCACCTGATGAGGAGGAGCCGCTCTCATAGTGAGGCTACAGCTACTGTTTGGGACCGTGAGCCCTCAGTGCACTCAGAGCGCCGGTGTAGCCGAGTCCTAGACGTGATCGTGCGCCTTCTGAGGGATCCCATAGGGATTGAGAGGCCACTTGGCTCTTTTTGTAGTGACCTTTGTTAGGTTGTTTATACGAGTATTTTTGTACTTTCTGGGCTCATTGAGCGTTTTGACCATGCCTAGTGCATGATGGCATTGTATATGAAACCTGATTTATATATATATATATATATATATATATATATATATATATATCTTTGGATCTAGACTCTTGGTATCTTGAATTTTGTGACTCATTTTCTAAATGTGTTTTTAGATGTTTTTAGAATATTTTTTTTCATGTTTCCAGAATGTATGCAATGGACAACAAATGATAGTAAATAGAATGTTTTACTTTATATGTTTTTTGCAGTGTTGATATGAGATGATACTAACATATGGTAGTACTGAACTTTTGAACTCTTTGGGAAACGTTTGTAATTCCTTCTTATATTGGCAAAATGTGATGAATGCATAGTGATAAAGAGATGAACTTGCCCCAATCCCAAATCCACGCAACTAGTAAGACGCGAGGGCTCAACACCAAGAATTAGGAAGGGCACAAGTTGTATGAGTTTGATTGAATGGAATGATGAGAGATAGACAAACCAAGAACAAGAACCAAATTTGGACCTACACACCCACCCTACTCAGAACTACTACCAAGCTTAGAAGGCCACTTACTTTTCAGTTTATCTAGACTTAGATTCATAAATGGCAACCTGGTTGACAAAATCTGGTTTTGAGGATTTGATCTCTTTGGAATTTGGATGTTTGGATATTTGCTTTCTCTTAACATAATTTGACTTGTGTTTTTAGCATACCAAGATTTGTTAGTTTGTGTGACTAGACCCCCACACCCCGCCTCACGCTACTAGTAAGAAGCATGGGTTTGTCACCAAAGGCAAGATACAAGTGAGTAAGGGCACTTCTTTCCTTTCCCAACCTCACATCACTAGTAAGAGATGTGGGCTTATCACCGAAGGTTGATGGGGCAAAGAAGTGTGTAAAATAAAATATTTTGTTTGCTTGGTGCTTTTGATTTCATTTGACATTTCTGATCTAAGACTTTAGGATATCCTTTCATTCCAAGAGATTTTAAGAGGGATAGATGTGACACCAAGAAGCTTCTGAATAGACCATAGGCAAGGACAACTTTACCTAGTAGAAAGAAAGAGCAAAGCCAAGTATGCAGGTCTTGGTATGGTTTCGTCAATGTTTGTCTGTTGAAATTGATGAGAAGATTTGAAAATATTTGATGATGTTTGAAGAGATGTGATATGAATATTTTTGCCAATATCTTCATAAATTTGTAACGATTTTTTAAGAGTAAGCTCCTGAACTATCATTTTTATGAAATGGACAGAATGAAGCAAGCTAAAAGACTAATGCAATGTAGGTAGCTATAATGTACTAGCAATGACTTTGACATTTTATGCGTAAAACCGCTTAAGGTGCAAGGAATTGATAGTTTCACCAAATTCCTCACCTTCTAGTGTGCACAAGAGATACGCACCATTTTCGTAGTCCTTCATGACTCGGTATGGGCCCAACCATTTGGGCTGAAACTTTCTTCCTTCCGGTTTTCTTATCGATCCGGTTGTCTAGTCTTAGAACTAGATCTCCTTCATATATTTCTCACTCATAGAATTTTTTGTTATACTGCCAAGCACATCCGGTCAGCATAGGCTCTATGCCGTTATTTCGGCATTTAACCGGCCTCGTCAAGGCTTTCTAGTTGAGAGAGGTGTGCCTCCTTGTAAGCTTCTTCATCCAGAATCCCTTGTAATGAGATGTAGAGATTGGGTATTTCAACCTCAAGTGGGAGAACTACTTCTGCTCCGAATACCAGTGAGAAAGGAGTTGCTCCTATTGGTGTTCTTATTGAGGTTCGGTGGGCCCACAAGGCTGGATATAATTTTAAATGCCAATCTCATTTGTTTTCCTTTACTGTTTTGAGGAGAATAGCTTTCAATGTTTTGTTTGTCACTTCAGCCTGCCCATTGGCTTGAGGGTAGTAAAGAGAGGCTGTGTGATGGTTTATCTTGAACTTGCTACATAACTCATGAACCTCATCATTCTTAAAGGACGTGCCATTATCTGAGATAATGACTTGTGGGACACCATACCTGTAGATAATTTGGTTCAAAATGAATTTGGCAATCACCGAACCTGGTACAGTGGTGAGAGGCATGGCCTCCACCCATTTGGTAAAATATTCCGTGGCTGTGATTATAAAATTATGGCCATCGGTTGATGAGGGAGAGAATTTCCCTATTAAGTCTAGACCCCAAGTGGAGAAGGGCCACGGAGTCGCTATTGGTTGCAGGGATTGTGTTGGCATGTGAATCTCATGAGAGAATTCTTGACATTTGTGGCATTTATGTACAAATTCCACTGCATCATGTTCGAGAGTGGGCCAAAAATAGCCCATCCGATGTATTTTGTGAGTGGTGGCGTGACCACTAAAGTGGCCCCCACATATCCCACTATGGGATTCATGAAGAATCCTCTTGGATTCTTCTATGTCGATGCATCTTAGAAGCATGTCGTCGAAGGCTCTACGATAGAGCACTTGGTCTAAAACAACATATTTAGCGGTAATAATGTGTAACCACCTTCTTTGTTGTGACATGGCACTTTCTGGGTATGTATGGTCCATGATAAAATTGATGATATCAATATACCAGGGACATGTAGAAATGGGGGGTCTGGTTTCGACAAAGTATACACATTCATCAGAAAGTCTAGATCTACTAGCTCACCTCCATCTAGTGGATTGTTAGCTAACCAATCTGTAATGATTTGTCCTTTAACGATTTTTGGTTTACGAATGTTAACTCAAATTCTCCCATTAGGGTTATGAAATGGCCAACCTTTTTTAGATAAAGATCCTTGTGTGAGAAATGTTTGTAAATGGTCTGTCTTTACAATGACCCTTGTTTCTTGGTTTAACATGTAATGTCTCAAACATTTTGTTGCAAAAATTATGGCAAGGCATTCTCTCTCTGCCTGTGTGTAACGTGTTTCATAATCAAGCAACGTTCGGCTAATGAAATAGATCACACGTTCTCATTTATCATCATCTTCTTGAGCTAGCATGCAGGCCAACGAGACATGAGTGGCTCGTGAGTATAGGATCAAAGGGTGGTCTGGCTTGGGAGGCATTAGCGTGGGTGGTGACAACAAGAAGTGCTTAACTACTTCGAAGGCCTTGTTGCAATCTTCAGTCCAATCGATACTATAATCTTTCTTGAGTAGATTATTGATTGGATGAATGGAAAAGCTTAAATCTGGGATGAACCTTCGGATTGCACCGAGTTTCCCAAGAAATGACCTGATTCCAGACTCGTCCGAAGGTGGGATCATTTCGAGAACAACCCGTATTTTGGCCGGATCAACATCAATCCCTCGTGAAGATATAATGTATCCTAGAAGTTTGCCTCCTGTTACACCGAAACGCACTTCTCTGGGTTTAATGTGACACCATACTCAATTAGTCATGAGAGGATGATACGGAGCACTTCCGGATGATCACAACATTTCTTGGCCTTGGCCAACAAGTCATCCACATATGATTCCACAATTTTATGGATAAGATCATGGAATATATAAGTCATTGCCCGCTGATACGTAGTAGCCGGCATTCTTAAGACCAAATGGCATGACAACATAACAATAAGTTCCCCAGGGAGTTATAAATGTGGTTTTGGCTTGATCTTGTTCAGATATTTTAATCTGATTGTACCCTGAGAACCCATCCATGAGGGACAACAGTTCAAATCCAGTTGTTGCATCAACGATAACGTCAATGGATGGTAATGGGAAATCATCCTTGGGACAAGCTTTGTTAATATCCCAAAAGTCTATACAAATGCGTATCTTCCCATTCTTTTTTAGGATGGGAACGATATTAGACACCCATTGTGAATAGTCAACGGGCTTGATGAATCCTACTTGGAGAAGTTTTACTACTTCCTCTTTTACCATGAGAGCCACTTTTGGCTTCATTGGTCTTGACTTTTGTTTAATTGGCTTCGCATCTGGTTTAGTGACAAGATTATGTACCATAACTTGTGGTGTGATACCTGTCATTTCTTTATAATTAAATGCAAAATCCTTTTGATGTTTTTTGAGGATTTGGGTGTGTATTTCTATTTCTTCCAGAGTTAGCGAGGATCCCAACTTCAAAATTCTTGGTTCTTCCTCCGTTCCAATGTTTATGTCAATGGTTTCTTCTATCAAAGAAGTGTTACCTTCTTCAAATTCAGGTGGGGCTGGAGGTAGTTCCAAGCTTTCTCCATTTTCTATCTCGTAGATATCGAGATCCTTCTGTGGAGGAGACTCTACCATGGGATTTCCAAAGTAGGAAGAGGAGTGTGGTATTAGGGAAAGATCAACTATAGGGTGAGCAAGGTGTAGCTCTGCATAGGCATTTAGATATTCGAGAGTGACTTTATCACTATCAACATGATGTAAGATAGAAGATTCATTCTCAGCTGTATGTGTTAGAAGAGGGTTTTTGACATTTTCTTCACCAATGGTTCAGTACGAAGTGATACCTTGAAACTTGTATCTTCCAACTCATTACTTGGGGTAAAATGTGAAGCTGAGGTTGCTATTGAATATGCGAGAAGGTTTTGTTCTCGTGGGATTGCCTCAATGGATATGAAGTGAATCCTTTGCTTAGATCTAATACCGTTGTTTTATAGAGTTGTAAGTGCTCAGCTCTAGTCTCATATACTTCAGAGACTTGGTTTGCAACTAATTGTGAGTCTCCTAACACTCTGATGTCATTAACACCAATCCTTTTGGCTATGATGAGGCCAAGGAGGAGGGCTTCGTACTCAAACCGTTGTTTGTACATTCAAAGTTTAACTTAAAAGAAAAAGGTAGGATCTTTCCCTCAGGAGAAGTAAAGATCACACCTGCCCCGGCTCCATAGTGACATCTAGCTCCATCGAAGTGGAGAGTCCAATATTTACTAGGAAAATGGATGCTGGGACATTCTTTGCGTCTGTTTCTTCTGTTTTGGTTACTTCTACCATGCAAAGTTCCTCTGCTGGAAGAGAACCAACTCCTAGGGTACATCCCATACCTGTGGAATCAAATGGTAGGAAAATTGGTAGATCTTGTTCTAGTAACTCGACAATTTTTGTAGTAGTTCCTAATGACACTGTTTCTACAACGTTAGCTTCATCCTTGAGGGCTGGGATGCCCTTGACTAGGTTCGTAATTTCTAGTTCTGTTGTAGGTATTAATTTTTCTTCCGGTTTTGAGTCGATTGGTTTGTTAAGTTGGTTTGTTGGGAGTTCAAACTCAGAGTGAATGCCTGGTCTTTTCTTCAGGTCTGCTAGGTGTATGTCGAATGGTTTTGGGTCACCTTTTGCTATGAATATCTTTCCTAGGTGTAAGAATCTTATTTCCTGGAATAACGTAGAAGGGATTGCTTTCATGCGATGTATCCATGGTCGACCGAGGATCATATTATAGTTGGTTTCCCAATCTATGATATAAAACTTGGTGAGGATTGTCTTGGGTCCTAAGGTGACTGGTAGTATTATAGTCCCAATTGAAGTAGCTTTAAGGCTATCATAACCTCTTAGCATATTTCTTGTTGTGGAACAGTTTGTTTCTCCATATCCTAGCTTTTGAAGGAAAGAGAAGGGGACAATGTTAACTGCTGCCCCATCATCAACCATTGTGCATTTAATGTAATTATTGTAAACCCACACCTGTAAATGCAAGGCCGGATCGCCTCTGCGTGTAATTTCAACATCTGTTGGCATTTTGTTTATGTCAAATATAAACTCGGTATCCCTATCTGGCTGCCCTGGAGGGTGGATATCGAAGTCTATATGGTTTACTTGTGTTTTAGGAGGTGGAGTGATGTTAATTAAATGACCTAGACCTAGTGCTTCTAAAAGAGCAGCCCTATGGGCAGGAGAATTTTTCAATAAGTCCAAAAAGGAGATGTGAGAGAAGGTCTTTGTTAAGTCATTAATTAAATCATAAGCACCTATGGGTTTTACCAACATTTGTTGAATGTTATCTGGCTCTAGTGGATAGATTGGATTTGGTTGAGAAGAATATTCTCATGCTCTTGTTATGGCTTCTACGTGCAGCTCAGTATCTAACTCCACTAGACCAACTATCTTGGTTCGTGGCTGATTTCCTAATTGTGGTGTGACAGGTGGATTTAGTGAAGTTGAGGCTTCATGATCATTATTTCTTGTCATTACACCTTTGTTCATCCCATTTGGATTTAATTTATTATTGTTATTGTGATTTGGAAGTGGATCATTGAAGATCTTAAGAGGTGCATTTTGAGGGGAAACTGCCCCTGTGAAAGTATTTGGCATAGGTGTCACAGAATCTATTAAGAACATATCTATGAAGAGTTATCTTTGTTCTTCTGGCAAACGTTGCATGAAATTATTGTAATTGTGGCAAGTCCTAGTGTCATGGCCTTGAATTTTGTGGAAACCACAATACGAGTTAGGATTATAACTCCTAGGTTGTTGGTTTGGCATGTGTTGTGGTCCAAAACTCTGATTAAACTGTTGACTATTAGGATTAAAGTTTTGTGTTTGTTGTCTTTGGTTTTGGTTTTGATATCCAGTTGAGTTTTGACTTGGACCCTGTGTCTGGATCTGCCATTGTTGTTGTTGTTGTTGTCATGGGGATGATTAAAATCCACCGTGTTGATTGTTGGGGTAAAATTGTTGTTTCATTGATTGTTAACTGGTGGTGGAACATTTACAACATTTTTTTTTTTTTTTGGTCAGTCACTCCATCTATTGTCACTCCATAGTTTTTGTTAAGGATTTTAGGTCCTTGATTGGCATTTGTGGTAGTAGGATAAGTCGTAGTGTTTTGGTTGGGGATGATTAACCTCCCATTTGTTCCATATGTCTTGTGACCACTATCTATTGTAGCTTGATCTATTCGGAGAGTGCTCTGAGCACTTCATCATAAGTTCTTAGTGGGAACTTCTGGACTTCTTCCTTTATCTCTCTGCTAAGAGAATGAAGGAATAAATCACATAGTTCCATCTGATCCATGTTTGGAGAGCTTTCAAGAATAGAGGACTCGTACGCCATCTTTGGATGAAATGAGCAACATATTCATTGTGTTCTTGTTTAATATAAGAATTCCCGATTCTGTTCTCAACAATTTGTTCATGTCGAACCTTGATGAACTCAAATGAGTTGTTTAAATGAATGTATTGAGGCTTGTGTATTCTCAGTAATACCAATCGAGGGAGATACCCTCTAAAGTTTTGGGGAATATTTTAGCAACAACTCCATCCCAAGGGAGCAGTTCTTCGAATGGCTGTGGCATAGGCCTTAATATGTGCATTCGGGTCTCCCTCTCCTTTGTACTTGGGTAGATCAGGGAGAGGTCTTGGAAGCATGACACTTCATATAGTGAAGTCCAAAGGTTCTTTCAAATATTTTGAATAAGTCCCTATCGCATAGGTTTCGACCATTGATGGTGTTTGCTGAGGGGGTGGAGGTGGAATGGGTTGTTGATATGGCGTAGCATATGTATTTGTAGGGGCATAAGGAAATCCCTGTGGTTGAGAGAACATGCCGGGAGAAGAGAACATATCTCCCTGTGGTGATTTGGAATACATGTTTAAGTATGGAGGAGCATTGCTCAGGAATGGATTGTTTTGTACTAAACCGGGAGGTATTATATTTTCAACTGGAGTGGCATTAGAAAATGTAGTTCTAGTTGGCATTTGTTGTGAATACTGAGGAGGCATGCCCAACGTGCTGTTCCTGTGAGGAGGTCTACTTGGCTAGGATGATGTGGAGGATTGGAAGTTCCTGCCTGCATGAATTGTGAATTTTGACTTGCTTGAGCAAGTTCCAACCCTCTAACCTTCTCAACTAAGGCTGAGATGACCTCGTTTGGTGAAGACATGGTATTTTTCCTTAGTGGCGTTTGTTGTATATCTTGAGGTTGTATAGGCATATGGTATCCTGCTATGAATTGATCGGTGCCTTGCCAAGTCTCACCGAGGGAATTTCCTATAGGTGGAGGAATGGGGGTGTTTTCTTGGAACGAGACCTCGGGTTGTGTTTGCAAACCTCCTATAGATGGGTACATATTTTGAGAGCATTGTTCACTCCTAGCATAACGTGCTAAGTATTCATCATCTAAAAATAGATATGGATCTGACTGTCTACTAATTTGTGGTCTAAGAAACACCCGAGGAGATGAACCAAATTCTCTAGTGAGCGTCATATTGTTTGAGCTGAAGGCTTTGGTTGTTGCATTTGAGTGAGCTGATCCAACTCCTCTATTTGGAAAGAAGAACTATATCTAGTCCTTTGAGGTGGAGTTTGTGTTGAAAATTGGTTAGTTGAATAGTTGTCACCCCATGCTGAGAGTGAGGGTGATGGTTGTCTATTTAGTTGATCATAGTATGCTTCAAGACCTAGGAGAGGTCTGCCATATGCATCGTATCCCGACATATTCGGGGGGTATATGAATACCCGTAGAATAATGAAAGAATAATGGGAAAGAGTGAAGGTGGATGAAAGAAAAAACAGAAAGAGGAAAATTAGTTTGAGTCACGTCAGGTTCACCAATTTTGTTGGTGAAGCTGATGTGGAGGCTAAAGAGGTGGAAAAGACGAAAAGTAAACTAATTGGAAGAACAAGTAGAAATAAGACTCTAAACCAGAAGGTAGGAAGTTTCACATTGGGTTCACCAATTTTGTACGATGGAAAAGTGACATGCAAGCATGAGAATCTACAAGTGACTCTTCCTCGCACCCGACCTCCCGAGGTCATGCCGAGACAACCGGTGGGGATGGAATACACATGGGATGTAGATAAGCTAGTTAGGTAATCTTATGTATTCAACACAATAGTGGGATCTATGAATCTAAGGAAAAAAGGCCCTCCTAACCTGAACCGGTGTGATAGATTGTTTAGTGAGGATAGTTTCTCAAAGGCTCCAATCAATATCGAGCTCTGCCGTGATCCGATCTATGGGTTATGGAATACGTGGAAGATGACCTATGGGTGCTTTGTATATATCTCCGACAAGGTCATGAAAATGGAA
The DNA here is from genome assembly GCA_018340775.1 of Taxus wallichiana var. yunnanensis. Classification (NCBI taxonomy): domain Eukaryota; kingdom Viridiplantae; phylum Streptophyta; class Pinopsida; order Cupressales; family Taxaceae; genus Taxus; species Taxus wallichiana. Next base: position 337,288,293 of record CM031239.1, on the reverse strand, counting down.
TGGCTAAATGTGTAGTGGATCTTTTGGTGCTTTATGGACGATTCTCTGGTCTAGTCCAGAAATCTTTAGCTTGATTAGCTGCTACGTTTAATAATGATAGTTGTGTGATGATGTCTAGTGGAAGTGGAGAGGACCTAAACACTAATGTTCACAAACCAACATCAACGTTGGATTGATTTGTAGGCCCATTGGGTTGTGGGACCTGTGGATCGCAACCGTAAGTTCATGGTTGTTGTGGACCTCCTATGGTCATATGAAGAGTCAACCCCTGATTCCGAGTATCTAGTAGTTATATGCCTTTTTGCCTCTACGTTTAGAACTAGAAGTTGCATGATTTTCTCAGAGTACCTAATGTGTTTTGGAAACTTGGATATGTAAGCTAGTGTCTATATCAATGAGGAGGTCTCCTGCATCTAGCTATGGGACTAGTGGATCACAACCAAATGTTTTTCTCTTTCAGGTCCTTCTATAGTCATACGGATATCTATCAAGGTAGTCTATAATTTGGCTAATTTGACTAGAACGTGTGTGCTTTGTCGTCTTCTATGTTTAATACTCTTAGCTATGCACTGATTTCTTGTAGGTCTGCTGTTGTTCGGAAGACCTGAATTCTAAGATTTTGGTCTATGTCAGTTAATGCTACAACAAGATTGGGTTGAGGCACGATTGGCTCAAAAACGTATTCCCTGGGCTCCCTAGGTCCCGTGATTGTCATACAAGATCAATATAAGCCTAACTGAAATGAAATAAACTAATTATGCAAGATATATCTACAACATATATATATTCCTCTATTTTTGTATTTTTGATAGAATTTTGAATAGAATTGAAAGAGAAACTAATCTAATACATTTAGAAAATGAAAACTAATCTAATAACAAAATTAAAACAAGCAAGGTAGCCCAGTGTAGCTACTTGCCTGTGCAGTTGTGAGTTTATCCTAAATAACTAGATAGCTAATTAACTTAATTGAAAGATTCTCGATCCTACCTCATAAGTGAGGAATGAATCATAGTTTTTCAGAAACTATCAATCCCCACAAGCTTCCCGGTAATATTGAAAATGAAACTTAACTAAAATGAAATATTTCACTACTCTATTTGATATGTTTTAACTAGAACTTTGACAGATAAAACCTGGAATTTGTAGAACAATGGCGAATCCAATAGTGTATGATTTTGTCCCCTCAGAATGATCTCCTCGTTCCTTCGTGTTCACGTGAGTCTCAGAAGAGCGTGTATATGCTAGCATCAACAGAAAAAGGTATTTTGAACAATGAAAGCTTTGGATATAGACCGAATATAATGCGAGTAGGAGAGGGACAACGCAAGTGACAGAGCTTGGCATATGCAATTCCTAGCGGGATTTATTATGGGAATACAACACAAGTGTACCGAGAGATTCTAGAATCTACCTTCTGTGAAGAACACAACCTACAACTCTAATGGATTCAATCTACAAATGACACTACTCTACTCTAAACTAATTTTTATGAACAACAATGAACAAGACTGAAGCAAGAAGATCGAATGGCTTCCAATAACAAAGGAAAACTAGCATGGATGCAAACATTAAAACAAAATGAGCTCTAAATAAGAAATTGAAAGACTAAACAATGGGAATGAGAAGTTGAGGGGCCATTTGCTTGAAAACAATGGGCTATTTATAGATTTCACATTCACCCAAAGGTAATTCCCATTAGAAATCTTTTACCATTAAACAATGAAGAAACACTATTCCAAGGAACATAAAACATTAATACGAGCTAAGGCTTGAGAAAAGCTAGTGAAAGTTGAAAAATTATGTAAGTTGCGATCAAAGGAGCGTGTTGGAAAACACGTGAAGGACCGCTGCCCTAGTAGGGTTCACGAGACCGCCGCCCTAGGAGTCACTAAAGGTTTCAGATGATTCACAAGGAAATCGAATAAAAGGTAACATATCTTCGTGAGCTTCTCTAGATCTTGAACACCTTGCGAGGTTATCATCATTATGTGTAACAATCATTTTGGTGGTACGGAACGTACACTTACCCTTTCCTTTTACTTGTTCTTTCGAACCTTTTCCTTCGATTGCTTGTTCTTTTGTTTAAAAGAAGTTCTTTTGTTTAAAAGAAGTTCTTTTGTTTAAAAGAAGAGGAAGAGGAATCCTTTGTCATTTCCCCTTGTGCTTCCAAATGGGTTGCTTGAACACACACTATATCAAGATTAGTAGGACCTAAAATAAGAATCATATGCCTTAGGTAACTATGCAATCCACCAATATATTTAAGCAGTGTTTCTTCTGTGTTTAGGGAAATTCCCATAATTAGAGCCCTTTTATAAATTCTGTGTAGTCTTGAATACTTTGTCCATTAGCTTGTCTTAATGTTTTCCAATCCATCATATCTTGTTGCTTATAACCAAGAGGATAAAATTGTTTCATAAGATTTGAAACAAATTTAGACCAAGAAGTGATTGTTATACCTTTGGTTTCTTCCACTTCCTAAAGCTTACTCTCCCGAAAATGAGTGTTGTACCACCCATTCGAAGAGTTGCTAAATGAATCTTTGCTTCATCATCCCCAATTCTCTGAACCCTGCAATATACTTCTATCTGCTTGATCTAGTTATCCAACTTCTTTGCATTTAGCTCTCCAGTATACATTGGCAATTCAAACTTGATATCTAACTTTAATGAAGGAAAATCAGATTTTAAAGGTTCACCTTTAGGAATATCAGAACTAGAGATTTCTTCTTTCTTACCTCCTCTAGTTCCCTTTTCTCTTTTTCTATCTTGGTACATTTCCTCCAACATTTCCTTCATCTGTAGGAATGATTGACGAAAGTCTTCTTCCTCTTGATCTGCCATTGTAGGAATTCGAGATTGTCTTGTACCAATTTTGGGATCCCCTTCTACTAGCTCTCCTTCACCCTTCTTAGATCGAGACCTTGTTAACATCCAACACACAACTTGCAATCCAAAACCATTAATTTGAACCAAAAGTAATTCAAAACCAGCTCTAATACCAATGATCTGAAAGTCAATTTTAACTAGCAATTGTTCACAATTTTTTTTTGCTTTGTATTGAATTTCGATTAAATATTTGACTATTATAAACTTTTTGTATTTTTAATAAAGGAAATAAAACTGAAAGTACTGTGTAAAATCAGAAAATACAAAGATGATTCATCAATAAATTGACATAGGGATTGATAATGATTTCGGCTCTTGTGGCCTATGTCTCTGGGTCGGGTTGAATGGGACAAATATATTAAAATCTTGAAAATAAATTGATACAAAAATTTATACAAGAATCTAATATTTTCATCACGTTCCTCTGCCAAAAATAACAAGAGTCACTTTTTACATCACCTCAAAATTCCTTCTCTAGCTCAAGTTATGAGCAAAACAATATCACAGATCACTTAAAAATATCACTTCATATAGAAAAAAACCCACTTTTGTAATGTTTCTCACCTCCAGGCACAATGGTTGGGCACTTACCTTTACAAAATAGGTGTTGGGTTCAAATCCCATATAAAGCACCTTATATTTCTGTATTGGGAGTTAATCCCACATTTATAGGGAGTTGGCATGGAAAACTATTTAAATACCATTTGAAAATGACTATTAAGTGGCTTAAAGCCATGTGAATCCCTCCATGTTGGGCGGTGGGCCTAATTTTAGGTGTTTTGACTATTAAAGTGGCTATGTTTGGCACATTCAATAAATGACATGGGTTGTTTGCATTACTAAGAATATGTTTGGTGCATTTAATAAATGACATGTGTTGGCGCATTACTAAGAATGTGGGGGATGAGGTTGTTTAATAATGTGGAGATAAGATTAGATTATTATGTGTGGAATTTAATATAATGTATAATGCATGGAAGTTGCAATTTAGGCTTTCTAACAAATTAGTCTCACATGCATCATATGGTGGACATATAAGGTAAATATATACAATGGATTTGCTAGCATAATGTGAAGTAAAGGAGGCCAAGACACCCTCCATAATCTGAGCATTAAATGAAATGGGTTGTTTTCATTACTAATAATATGTTTGGCGCATTTAATAAATGACATGGGTTGTTTGCATTACTAAGAATATGTTTGGCACATTTAATAAATTACATGGGTTCTTTGCATTACTAAGAATATGTTTAACACATTTAATAAATGACATGGGTTGTTTGCATTACTAAAAATATGTTTGGTGCATTTAATAAATGACATGGGTTGTTTGAATTACTAAGAATGTGGGGAGATAAGGTTGTTTAATAATGTGGAGATAAGATTAGATTATTATGCGTGGCATTTAATATAATATATAATGTGTGGAAGCTGCAACTTAGGGTTTCTAACATATTAGTCTCACATGCATCATATGGTGGACATATAAGGTAAATATATATAATGGATTTGCTAGCATAATGTGAAGTAAAGGAGGCCAAGACACCCCTCCATAACCGAGCATTAAAATTCAGTCGAATGACGTGCATATTGAATTGGTGGGTGATGCCCGGAAGTAGCGCATTGTGAAGGCATACGGACAGTTTGCACCAAATGACATGGGTTGTTTGCATTACTACGAATATTTTTGGCACATTTAATAAATGACATGGGTTTTTGCATTACTAAGAATGTGGTGGAGATAAGGTTGTTAATAATGTGGAGATAAGATTAGATTATTATGCATGGTATTTAATATAATGTATAATGCGTGGAAGTTGAAATTTAGGCTTTATAGCAAATTAGTCTCACATGCATCATACGGTGGACATATAAGGTAAATATATACAACAGATTTGCGAGAATAATGTGAAGTAAAGGATGCCAAGAAACCCCTCCATAATCGAGCATTAAAATTCAATTGACGTGCAACAATGAAATGGTGGATGAATGCCTGGAAGTAGCGCGATCGTGAAGGCATACGGTAGTTTGCACCTTCCATCCCTCATAGAAAATTGTGCGATGCGTAGTGTTGGTACACCATGAATTGTACTTCCTTACCCACCATTGACGATAATTCCTTAGGAATGTGCCAATCCTCTTCAAATGTTGCGTGGAGCTTGTCATACGACATCTCTGCCCTCTATTTGAATGGCCCACTCATTGACCCTTCACATGAATACTTTGTAATCTCATAGGCATGTTCAACTAGATTGTTATAAATATCGACGCAAGTTTAACACTAATTAAAGAAGAAATGAAACAAAAGCATAGGAAGTGCTTCACATAATCTCTTAGATGAGTTTCATATGACCTCGAGAGGAAAGCATGGCTTGATTATGGTTGTGAGCGTGTTATAAGATTTAAGGTCTTATATAATATTCCTACACCTCCCCCTCCATTGCGATAGATGAAGCAATCACCACGCCAATGAACTTCCACAAGCGCGGAAAATCAAACCTCGAGAATAATATCCAAGCCAATATGGGCCTCGACAGTACTCGAGTCCCCACAAAATATCATCTAGCTACTTGCATCTGCCTCTCCATATCCTCCAAAGGTTCGGGGTGCATTCTATTTGAAGCTTTGAAGAAATCTTGCGGTAGAAAGTTGGAAGGAAGGTTGGAAATCTCGAAAGGGATTTTTGAGAGCACTATTAGGCATGATAGGTTCTAACTCATTATAATACTTGCTTTGTTTAACTACTTCATGAAAAGAAATCTTCTCTTCATTTAAAATGTGTTATATCGACCTCAATCTTCTCCCCAGAATCCACCTCACCCTGTGCCTATTGTGAGGTCACCTATTAAGGCGCTCACCTCTTTAAAGCCTAGTTCATCACCCTTAGCATTCGATTGTATCAACAATGTTTTCCAACCGCTTGTTGAGGTCATCCAACACATCCATCTTTCGGGTGATCTAAGGATATAATCTCTTTAGATGGTTTTTGAAAAGTGTTACTGCGGAATGCATGAAGTTTATGCGGTCTCGTCAAATGTGGGAATCACAAGTTCACGTAAAAGATATGGTTTCCCCTTTTTAGTTGCACTAAATTTTGCTTCATCATTTCCAGTTTTTATTTAAATTAAATGTTGAATGATAGAGAATGTAATCCCAATAATTGAAAAAATATTACCTTGACGTGAATTGTTAAAAAAAAAAAAGATCTCAAAAGTCATGCATATTGAGTGTCGCACCCAAATGTACCACAAAATTGAAACTCTTTGCATGACTTTGGTAACATGGAACACCTTAGGGAACCTTAACCGAGTTGTTTGAAATTATTTAATACTCTTGAAATTCATATTCCTAAACCCTCTTAGCTTATCAGTCACTTATGGTGACATGGTCGTTTTAATAAAACACGATCGATTCGGCTTATGGTTTTCTCTTAGCTCAAGTGAAATTAAAAACCACTACCTCATACCTCTAGCTTTCCAGCAATAGAATCATAACCCATCTCGCATTAAAATGAAAATTCATTCAGAGACTAGTTTTATGAGTGGGTTTTGGGGCCCACTTATCAATGAGTGACAAGAGTTGTCGTAATTATGAAAACCCGACCCCAAAGCTTCTCTTATAACTTGAGCTCCGCTCTTTGTAATTAACATCATCACAAACAAGATGAATTTAAACTATATGGTATTCCAACGTGATGAATAGTATTATAATGAAATTCAAATTCTTCTTAAAATCATTTACCATAATTCTACCTTTAGAAAAGGAGTTTTAATTATTTAATATCTATATTTAATTACGAAAAGGTATCGGTGACAAGGGAGTAGGATAATTTTAATTTTCATTTAAAGTGTAAGTGTGGGAGGAAAATGTCCGTAGTGATTTCAGGTCCCTTCTTTCGAGATACGCAAGGATGGCGGAAAATGTGTGGAAGTTTCAATTTAGGATTTTTAACAAATTAGTCTCACATGCATCATACGGTGGACATATCGTAAATATATACAATGGATTTGCTAGCATAATGTGAATCAAAGGAGGCCAAGACACCCCTCCATAATGTGTTGCCCACACTTTTATAGCTCGTTACTTGTTGCTCATTACTCAAAGACATGTTTTGACAAAGATTTGTTATATTTTAGACATTACATTAGTGGATTTGATCGATTAGACATGTATGGAAATTTAGGTGTATAGCGCTGTGATTTAGCTTGATTACTATGTTGTTTGAATTATCTTATGATGTCATGGATACTAATTGATATGATGTTGTTTGAATGTAGTTATATTAATGGATACTCAGTTTGTTGCATCTTGGGATTCTATGGGTACATGTCATTTTATCATTGTGACTAACTTATGGATAATTATGTATAGTTATGCATGTTGTCACACTTTTGATTCCAGTAAAGATGAAATGTTAGTATAGAATTCATTGATATCTTATTTAGTAGTTGGTTTATATTTTATCGATAGGTGCATTTAATGTGCGCAAAGAGTGTGCAGTGACAAGTCATAGGAGAACGTGGGACTCAGGCCAGCTACGCAACTTTGCACAAGCAGCCCACGAGCTAAGCCCTAGCCATGTTTATTTCTTGAGGCCTTAGCGTTAGAATTATTGTTTTGGGCACCATGGGTGACCCTCATTTGTAATGTAATATGTCTTGTAATTATTAATTTTGCTTAGGGTGTTTAGTTTGTGTTGTAAACTTGTTTTGGGGAATTAATGACCCCACTTGCATTAAGTTTTGAATTAGATTAATGATGTACTTAATCTAGAGGGTTTAGGGTCACATGTGAACCCTTGGGTGGTCCCCACACCCTCTACCATTGTGCCAATTTTTCCAAACCCGAAATTGGGTTATTTTGGGCATTTTTAGGGACCCTTTTTAGTTTGGGGGTTCCCTTAACATAAAAATGAGCCCTTGGACCCTACCTAATAGGTAGGGGGCTTATTTCCAAGGCTAGAGGGAGTTTTCCCTCCCTTTTTGCCTCTTGTTTGGTCACATCTATGTAAGAGGTATGGATTAGTGTGCTTGTTAAAAGTTGCACAAAGATTGTTTTGTTATCAATTTAGGTAATTTGGGAGAAGAGGGCTAAAAGACATTTTACCCTTTCTCTCTTTTGTTTTGGCATCTTTGACCTTGAAGGAAGAGAGGGGTGACACATGTCACCCCCTCATTTGTGAGGATTTTTGCTTGCTCCTCTTCAAATTCCCCCTCATGGGAAAAGAAGAGAACTTTTTTTTTTGAGCTTTTGCTTGGATGCTTGTGGATTTGGAGCTAGAGTTTGCTTGAGTCAAGAAGTGGAAAATATTGAAGTTGGAAAGCTTTTTGGAGAGCTTTCTTTGAGGTAGGTCTCTTAAGCCTTATGGTATGTGTTGTATTCATGCTAGTTGTTAGATTTGTTTACTTGGAAATGTGGTTGTTGCATGTGGATTTTTATTTATTGTTACTTGTATTTGCTCCCTCCATCATATGACATGATGGAGTTTTGGGGGAAGAGAGGGATTTTTCCCTCTCAATCCTCATAGGCTTGATGGGCAAGCCTTGTAGGATTTAGTTATTCCCCTCAAATTGGTTGAGGTGGGGAAGTTGGTTCATTTGGCTTGAACCTCCTTCCCCATTCTTGGTAAGGAAACCCCTTTGGGGTTTGAAAATCCTTCCAAGAAGGATTTGGTGAAAGGGAGGAGAAATAAGGAGGGCATGGAGATCTTTTTTTAATGCAACTATTGTTGGTTACAAATTTGGAGAACTTCTCTCCTCTCTTCCCCATTTGTTTTAGAGGTAGAATTTGGGTTCTCCTCTTTTCATCTTGTAAAATTTGGAGTCTTGTTTATACTTGTCTTGTGCTTCATGTGGATGTATCATTGTTTGTTCACCCTCATTCTTGTGCAAGTTGTGGTTAGTTGTCCTCTTTCCCATGGGCTTGGGGGAGGCTAGCATGCATCCCAACCTTGGGAAAGGCATGTAATGATGCCTATGGTTGGGTGGCAAAACAAGCTTCTTCTCCTTGTTTGGACTCCTTGAAGGCATTTGAAGTTGGAAGTTTGGTGGTAGTTGGAGTTTGTGACTTCTTGATCTCCCTTGTAACTCTAAGGATATGGCCTTGTGGAAACTAGTATTTCTTGTAAACCTCTTATTTTGTAAATTGCATTCTTGTAAACTTGAGTCATTATTGATTTGGCAATCTCCTTATCATCTTGAAAGAGGCTTGTAACTCATTTAATGAGTAGTTATGTATTTTGTGAAAAACATATTGAACATTGAATTTGAGTCCATTGTAAATAAAATTTGGGATAACTCTTCTTTTTGAAATGTGAAGTTGATTTTTTGAAAGCATGTTCCTTCAAAAGAAAATATCATAATTTTGGATATCTTGCTTGTGTGTGCAAATCTGAAAACTTTTAATTAGTATGGCATTTGATAAGAAAATAAATCTAATATGGAGATTTTGGATTTATTGTATGGAAATGTCATTCTTCTTGCAATATGTCTTATTCTTGTAAATTTATTAGTAGTATTATGGAATATAATGAACTTAGTTTTGCTTCCTTTCTTTGTGAAAGCTTAAGAATTTCATTGTATTAGGAAATCCACTATGAACGTGTATTCTTCCTCTCTAAGCTTTAAGTTTATTCAAAAATTCCTCTCTTCTCATTTGGAAGTACTTGTGCTTTCCTTACCACAAAGTAGATAATTCATTAGTTTGAAGAGTTGGAAATTTTAAGTTTTCTCTTTGCTTCAAAAATAATAAAATTAAAATCTGTTATTTCATTATTATCTATCATTGTGTACAAAAAAATCATATTCCAAATTCATTTAAGTTAGTGTTATTTACCAAATGTAACTACGGTATAGTTAAGGAAAGTTCTAATTAGTTGTTATATGAGTATAGTATTTATAGTATATATATATATATATATATATATATATATATATAAGATTTGTATTCCATATATATATATATATATATATATATATATAACATTATATAGTAATATATATAATATACATATAGTCATTTATATTTAAAAAAAGACAAAAAGGTATTAAATATTACATAAAATTTATGTTAAAAATGTTTTTATTAAACAAAAAAAAGAAATGAAACTTGGGGGAGGTGACCCTCCCCCACCCATATGTGGCCACACTAGGCCTTGTGGCTGCTCCCCGACCTCCGCGGCACCCCTGTCCCACTACCGCCCTCACACACCCGCAGATTGTCCCCCAACTGCGCTCCTCTTGCACTGTGTAGTCCCCACGACCCCGACCTCCCTTCACTACTACGGCTGTCCTCCCTCCGCTGTCCCTTCTCCTGTGCGGCCCAATCCAAACCCCCCTCTCCACTGCGGCCTCAACCTTGTCCTCAAACACACCCACACAGTTCCCCTTCCTCTTGAGATCCGCACCCTCTGCAAAAATAAAATAAAATAAATCAATATATGTTTTAAAAAAAAAAGAGAAGAAAGGAAATTTAATCACATGAATAAGTAAGGGAGCAATGTGGACCTTATGCAAAACCCCATGGAAGAGAACTTCCATAGCTCCTCCTCCACCTGCAAGGAGAACCAAAACAAAATGAGAGGAAATAACATGGAAAAGAAATGAAAGAAAGAGATAAGGAAATTTAGGGCAAATTTTAGGGTGAGATGAAATCAAGGGATAGGATTGGATTGATCCTAAGGTCCTCATTCAATCCTGCACTTTTTGAGTTAAAATATTTTAATGGGATTATTAGAATAACAAATGTGGGGGTGTGCATGACTATTAAATAGAAATGAATTTGTGGGATAAAACCAAAGGAGGGAAAGTGATGTAGTAAAGTAAATTTTAAGATAGTGCTTTTAGATAAATAATCAAATAAGGGATTTGGGTAGGAGGATCAATAAATAAAATCAATTGAGGGTAATGAATTAGAAAATAGGTAAAATCAATTCAGATTAAAATATTTTAATGGTTGGGATAGTGTTAATTTTAAGTTCGGGTAAATTAAATTAACTATGATTTAAATTATTTTTAATGGGAAATGGTTAAGTGAAAACATTAGTTACCTTAAAAAAAAATTACCGATTTTTACCAACTTATTGGTCTGTTTTCCGGTGTCCCGAGGTGGGGCACTACACATAACTGATTGTGTCGAACCTAGTGAGGGCCCCCATCCAATAAATAGCGAGGCCCACCTATCTGTCACCGAGTGTCGAAGACTGGCATTTCAAAACAAATTTTGCTCCATCACACACATTGTCCATGTGTCATAATCCCATTGGTCCACTTGAGCGTGTACACATCCAACAGACACAGTCCCAAATTTTGCAAGTTACTTGAAAATTTTAGCGGGCCATAACTTTTACAAACGAGCTCCGTTTCCTACAAACAATATATCGTCAAAATTGTCTAATTTTTCTCCACACCATGGAACTCGATCGCAAATGATTTTGAGAATATCATAGATCATTTTTTCTCTATGAGGATCCCTGGATCAGTCATGATCTATATTTACCTTGAATTAATAACCCAATGGTCTCAATTATTTGACTACATGAAGAATAACCATTATTTCCTTTTCATAAGTTGGTCTTGATGGGTTCTTACCTTTGATTTGATGACTCTCAAATGTAATGGGGAAGTGTAGTTATGAAATCACACACATTTTACTTACATCAACACCTCTAGGTACATCGTTATATGCATGATTCCTAAGAAAGAAGACTAGACATTAACAACACTTGTTTTACTCTTTCATTGCTTTTATCTTTCCCACGGTCTTATTATTTGCTTTTTGGAATGATCACTTTATTTTTGGACACTATACGACATGTGACACAACTCTGTAATGACTATTATATCTTCCAAGCATCTTAGGCACAACCTCCCATTAGGGACAGAACACCCCAAGCGCTATTGTCCCCTTTGGGAGCTTTTATCCCTTTCCCTCATTTTCTTGATTTTGAATTACCACATCATTTGGTATCTTTTCTAGAGTCTCTTTTATCACTTTTGATCATCTTTTTAGTTGTTAATGATGAAATTCAAACAAGATAATTGTATATATACATGACATACTACTATTATGTGTTGGACAATCGGGGCTAATACTTACTATCTACTATTTGGGAAAAGAGCAACATTCAAAGACTGTATTTGGGTTACATCATTCACTACATAGGAAGGGAAATTTTTGAATTCCATCTCACACATTCATCTTGGGGAAAATTATTTGTATCTCGTTATCTTGGTGTGATTGACACAAGGGAAAACTAGCTTCAAGGGACATGATTCCAATCACATACACACAAGAATTACATAGAGTCTAAAATGTAGTGTAACGCTAAATGACAATCACATTGGGGTAACCGTTGAGGTCGATTGACTCTAACATATGCATTATTTATTTCAGCTAATGTTTTTCTGAGCTTTGTGCATGTAACTAGGGTTTTTTTGGGAGGTACATATGTGATACAAGAACCCTATAATGAAGTGGATACGATAAACAAAAAAGGAAGGAAATAGGTTCAAACCCTAAAAATATCATAAGCAACGTTGTTGTAGGGACATTAACACACATATTAGACACTAACACCCAGGGAGGTCTTGTCTTACTACAGGTGCCCCTATCCAAAGAACTCCTAGATCTCAATTTTCTAGACAAAGCTCACACAGGCTAGATCAAGTTTGTTCTAGTCAATTTCCACCACAGATCAACCCGGATCTCCCAATACATGATAAGTCACTCTTATCTCCTATCTTGCATACTTGGTACTTTTCATTTTAGATCTTGTTTGTTATTGCTATATTCATTTGATCTCATTCCTCTACTAAAGATTTAAAATTTCTTTAAATCATTTAGTGAACTTGATCTTGATGTGCCCATTATTAGATCTTTTTATCTTCTACCATGGCTAACAACTCTTAGTTTATCACTTAAAATATTAATGACTTGAATTCATACCTTGTTGATCATCCTTAAAAAACTTGATCTCTTTCTCTTTGCTACTCACCAAGAATCCTAGTGGATATTTTCCTCTACTCCTGTAAATATCACCATTATCCCTACTATGGATTCCACATTTTCTATTCCACTTTCCTCCCCTCTTATTAATTTGAGGGATTCCACTAGCCATATTCCTATCTTTACACATAACACTCATATTTCCTCTCCTCTCATTTCTCACATCCAACCTAGCACTTCTTCCGCCACCCTTTCCTTAGAGTCATTATATCATGATTTATAAGCTCAAATTTGTCAATTCGCAACAAGCCTCGTCATCTTCTTCTCCATCACTTGATTTTTTTCTTCTTTTTGATAGTCCTCTTGTGCCCAAGGTTTCTTCTTAGCCACTTCCTCCAAATTTTTCCTCACCTAAGTTTCCTCTATTTGATGGCCATGGAGACCTCCAAGAGAAACTTCACTCATTTCAAGTTACATGCTTGGATTATGCTTGTGATGATGCACTCTTGACCAAGTTGATCCCTAGGAGCATGACTATGCCTTACATGATGGTTTTATGATTTTCCTTTGCATTCCATTCAATATTTTACTCCTCTTGAAAATATATTTCTAGTTCACTTTTCTATGAATATTGGCACAAAGATATCATATGTACAAATGGACAAAATAAGGAAAGGAACTAATGAGCATCTTAGTGACTATGTGTTGCGTTATAAGACTAATCTTTCTAAAATGAAAAATGTCTTGGTTGAATCTAAATTACAAGATATTTTCATCCAAATCCTATTACCTCCTTTACAAGAGTGTGTACTCTTTGATTCTTTTCACTCTTTTGATCAAATATGTCATACTTTGAAAATTAGAGAGATCAAGTTACTTTCTTTGGGAAAACTTAAATACAATGCTAATGTTTCTTATGCTTCTACTAACAAGTTCCCAAGAAAATCTACCTTCAAGGGCAAGCCTAGTGACTCTAAGCCTATTGTCAATGTTATATCTCAACCTACAAAGCTACAATTATGACCTACACGCTGCACTTTTACTCCATTTCCATACCCACCACATATGTTGTTACCTCAACTCCTTGAAAGCAATCTGATTTCTCTTCCACCTCCTCTTGAGCTAGATCCTAATAGGCCTCGTGGCAAAAAAATTGATGAACATGCACATTGTGATTATCATAGATGTAATGGCCATTCTATTGATAAGTGTTTCAAGCTTAGACATATCATTCAAGATCTGATTGACAATAATGACATTGATTTTCCGAATCTATTGTTTCTATTCCAAAATATACTAATGACAATGGCAATCTTAAAATATTCAATGATCCACTACCTAAGCATGAAAAATCAGCTCTTGAATCCTCCTCGAATCATGCTTATCATGTTTTTCCTCCTCCTTCATCTTCAGATCATCCTCTTGGATTTATTTTTGGTACTACTGATCTACCTTCACCTATCATTTCTTTCACTAATGTTGATTTTCACACTTCTTTTTCATCACACAGATTACACATTGACACTTCTATTGGTTCTCATGCTATCAACAATGTTATGGTGCATCCTACTTATAAGTGCAATGTATGTTCATTATCTTTCTTGCAAGCTATCAGTTTTCCATTATCTTAGATGACCCATAGGACCCCTACTTCTCATGGGAATTTCATTCTTCCCATCACTATTATGCCTCTCACTCTCTCTATGCCTTTTACTATTGGCTCTACCATTACACATTGTGACATGATCTTAGGACTCCCTTGGCTTAGGGTTGTCAAAGTTGTGCCATCCATAGTTCACTTATGCCTTAAGTTTGTACATGAGAGTCACCTTATCACTATTTGAGGCATCCCACCATGGACTCCTTTGTCTTTTCCTCCTCCTATTGCCACATTTTCAACTACTTCTATCACCAATGCTACTACTTCTATATATGATCATGATGGCCACATGGCTTTAGTATATACTCTTATGGAATCTAGAGCTCTTACAATTCCTACTGCTATTGTTATACATACACCTATATCTCCTATACATATACCTTATACCGCTCATTCATGACAGATACATCAATCTAATAGTCCACCTCATATAGACATGTCTCATCATAGGAGACATGTTACCCATGACACATATAGGTCCATTTCGTACTCTTTCTCCACGTGTATTCCCCCATGGCCATATAGTCTTTGATCATGATCACATGCATACTTCCTTCACACTAGCAAATAGAATGCCCTCACCCCATATCCTCATTGGATAGATCATCATGGCATACACACTTGGGGCATATTCTCCCCCCTTGCTACCTAATGATGCACTCTTGTTCTAAGTCCAAACACAAATTTGAGGGCACATTTAATTACATGGACCTCAATTTTTCACATACACACTGGGAAACCTTTCTCCCCTCCCGTAATTGTATTGTTTCTTATTCACATATTTCCAAAATATCAAACAATACTAGATTAAATATTGATGAGAGGTATCTGCGCTTGCTCATTATATTATATTTTGCACATTAGTCATTATGTTACTTGGATTCATAGTATGCTTTATCATTTTACTATACACACATGTGTGTTCATATGGTACTTTTGAGGTGAATGTAGATCACTTACAAGTTTCTACACAATGTATGATGTTTGGCACAATACCATACCAATCCCATTGAGGCTTCTAGGGGCATCTACCTTTCCTATTTTTCTATATTCAGTTCTATCATTGAAAAATATACTAATTTCATTCATATTTCTTGTTGCATACATTGTGGCATACTATCAAATTTTTGAACATGATAATGAGTGCTTCATGTGTAGCATTTGTATTATAGGCCTACTTCCAATCATGGTTCTTTGATTTTCTTATATCTTGTCTTCCTTGCTTGTGTCTTGATTTCCATTATTTGTAGGTTATGCCCTATGTTATTTGCTTATTTGTGTGTATCACCTTGAAGGATTTTATTTTCTTGTGACATCCTTAATGGTGTTCCATGTATTCAACTAGATACTCTTTGTGTCTTTTATAATGTTCTTGTGTGTTGTGACTTGTTTCTATTACATCATGTATACTTGTTTTTGACTAACACTTTGGATAGCCTTTTTCCCATTATTTGCATACACCATGGTTGTTACCATGTGTATTCCCTATTCCCCATGTAGGAGTTCTATTTCAGATGTGCACATTAGTTTCAACTTTCCTCATTTGGGCCATGCTCGCCTTTGTCCATCTCATACACCCCAAACAAGTGGGGGCAATAACCAAGTGATTATTTCAACCTTTAAGTAATTCACGGACCAAATACATAATGGTACAAAAAAAAATCAGGTACAAGGATGCTAAAAAAATAGGTTCAAAGACATCAGAATTGGGCATAAAATCAATCCAGGATAGAAGCGCCCAACATAGAAAGGACCGGTGGGCACTAGTGTCCCACCTAGGTGTTCTGTCATGGGCATATAAACAATTACAATACATAATCACTAGGTTCTCAATGACAATATTTTCCAATTTATAGCAACACATGATCGGTTACAAGTTACTATCAAGAACAATAAGAACAATACTAGTGACCCATTACACACTTTGCATAATAAAACTAATTACTTCATATGGCTCGGTGACTAGTTTCTATTGGGTTTGTGACCATCTGTAGTGGCACTTATCCATGGGGAAGCATTAAGGGTTAGAGAGAAAAGTTGACCACTCTCCCAATACTCTTCCCTTGGCAAAAAGATGCCCAAATCTGAAGTTCAGCAACAATACGCTCAAATCCAAAGTTTAGTGACAAGACGCTCAAATCTAAATTTTAGCGATAGGACTCCCAAATCCTTAGTACTATTCCAACCATCTCCAAGGAAACAAAGATACATGAACAATTCTATTTGTTCTCTCATGACACATAGGTGTATTCTACCCTTGATTCACTTGTTTTCAATATGAATTTCTATTTTGACATGTACTAAGTTAAAGTTAAATTTCATTTATCATAAGCATTGACTACACTTATTTTATTTTGCATGTATGACCTTACTCCAAAAAAAGTGCATCACACAAATGGAACAAGGAACAATATTGCACACAACGATGCTCTGAAAAAGACAATATCCAAGGAACAAATGCATACATTGCTTTTGTTATACACGCAAGGTCACACCTATGATCCTTATCCTCTTCTAGATTCCACTATGCAGATTTCAAAATATTCATTCGATACGATATCAAGCATATTTCTCATTCAACACGCTATCGATTACAACTTCCTTCGACTCTCCACAAGGTACGATCTTCTTCTTATCTACTTTACGCTACTGAATATTCATTCACTATCATAAATTGGGGGAAAATTTAGTCATGAAATCATGCACTTTTTACTTACATCAACGCCTATAAGTACGTCATTCTATGCATGATTCCTATATAAGAAGACTAGACCTTAACAACACTTATTTTACTCTTTCATTGCTTTTATCTTTCCCACACTCTTATTATTTACTTTTCTAGAATGATCACTTTACTTCTAGACACCGGATGACATATCACCCATATTTATATTCATCGTTATATGTAATGTTCCCAAATGGAAAAAGTGTGACCCTAAATGAGAACAATAGTAAATATGATGCAAAATAACAATTATTAGAAGATATACAAAAAAATACTACATATTTGAATTGTGTAAGGAAAATGTGACTTGCCTTAGTGATGGAATGCACTCACAATGAAGAAAATTCATCCAATTTCTTTATCAAACAAATTAAAAAAATTATAAGGAAAAATACATTAGAAAAACACCATAATGTTGATCAATAGTAGGCTAGAATTTATTTATAAAATTTGCAGATACACAAGTTCAGACTTAGCTGAAAATGGAGCTTCCCAATTCCAAAAATTATGCCAACCAACTAAATTCGGTCTTTAAAATTTTCATAATTAAGAAACAAATCAGATCTAATCCCAATGTGCCTTAGAGTGTTCAGAACACACCTAGAAGTGGGTCAGTCCAATAGAAACAATTTGGAAATGTAAGGTAAAAATCAACAATTCTCTTTCACCTACAAACCCTCGCTAGAAACAAAAATATCTACAATTTCCCCCTCAAATATTGTTAGATTTTTGAAGTAGAACATTGAAAAATAGTGGAAACCCTTGAGTAGAGCTTCCTCTCAAAAAGGGAGAAGATTTTTCGTTCTTCTTCCTAGCTTAAAGAGAAATTTCGTCCTCTCAAGAAAAATTAAAAAGGATTTTTGTCCTTTGGAGTAAAAATGGAAAGCATGCAAGCTTAGACCAAATATTAGAAAATATAAGATGTCAAAAGATGTCCCTCTTCATGTATGGTGACTTACTTTTATAAGTTGTCTTGGCCTATTAGCTACCCAAAACAACCAATCAATTCACTTTACCTCATTTAATGTTTTCCCCTTTCTTTATTTCACCTCCACATGGGTCAAAATTTTCCTATAGGGAAAATAAAAAATAAAGTAACTTTCCCTTTTCATTTTTTATTTTTTCATTAATAAATTAATTAAAGTGCTTATGATAAAATTTTATTATGCTCTTTAAAATTAATTGATTAGGACTTAGTTTCTTTGTTTCTCGTTTCCTCAGCTATCAGGAAACAAAATTAGGCTAAGGATCTTCAAAAAATTTCTTTCAAGAAGGGTATATTATAATCCTCCCTTCCCTAAATTGTTTTCCCTCAATTAATTGTAAATGATATACCCAAGTGCCATGTGCAAGTGACAAAACATATTATAGTGCTCCAAGATTCTAGATCTTGTACTTGTTAAATGAGAAAGGTCTTTCCAAAATACATAGCTCTCATGATGCTCATAAACATGAATTTGGATCAAGGATTCCACATATTCCATTTTGCAAATTTGATTAGGTTTAAATTATCATGTAGCTAATGTGGAAAATTAATATAAAGATGCAGTAATAAATATGACATATGATCATTCCTTTCATACATTGGTGTATCCTTGAGATCTTCATTTCCTTTTTACTTGATGACATATTGGCTTTGTTGCATCAAATTATTAGCATCATTATCCGAATGGGTTGCATATCCTCATGATAAACTGCTGCAATAAAAATAAGATTTACCTCTTACCACACCATCCACATCTCGTGCAATCGCTTAATTTTGAAAGAACCTTCCATGCTATTGGTTGTCACAACTTGAGGAGTACTGATGAATCCCTTTTTCCATGTTTTATCCTATGTGAAACCATGTGTTATCGTGATAACATTTTGCACTATGTATAATATTGACGTTTTATAATTAATAATTTACTTTGTTTTAGAAGGAAACATTATGCATATTCTTGTTATTGCTTCTTCAAATATGGCTTTAATGAACCTTTATGAGTATTAAAAATGTATTTGGAAAAGCATATCTTAAGTCATCATAAGAGTTAAGCGTAGAATAGCGCATGAATCACTTATGCACTAGTGCAGGACTTGCCTTATAGCACAGAATTACCTTTGCATTAGCGCATGACTCAACATGGAGTGCAGGACTCATCCACATCACTAATTCGGACTCACTTGAAATGATGAACTAGTGTAAAAGAGGTAAATGGATCAGATGGTTGAATGATGAGTTGATGTAGCTGACACACCAATGGACATAATGATAGGAGCATGAAACCTATACTACCACCTCAAAAATCATGTGGATCATGAGGTCCTTGCAATCCCAACTTAACTCCAGTTGCTTGAAGATGTGAAATAGACAAAAACTCATGGACTTATAATCATCATGATTATAGGGAATCAATTCAAGATCTGCAATATCTTCTAGGTGCTGATTAAATGTCTCAAAAGATTCAATTACGGGCCTCATCTATAGTTAACATGATGAATTCAATCCAAACACGACATAGATTAATCCTTCCATGATTGTAACTTCTTAAACAATTATTTTTGTTATAGGTATCTTCTAGTTAAGTAGTTGTCATTTATTTCAAATAACTAGTCCTATTTCAAGGAGACTATGTTTGCTATGAATATAAAAAAACAAGTCTTGTAGGATTAAAGAGTAGTTTGATTAATCACTATAAAAGAATTTTCTTTCAATCAATAAAGTGCAGATTCAGGGGAAAATTCTACTTGTGTGACTTGACCCTTTAAACTGGATCAATAAGAATGAGCAAGGGCTGCTCCTCCCCAATGTGAAGGAATAATTTCTTGTTGATTTTCCTTTTGCTATTTTGCATTAATTTGATTTATGAGCATCGTGTTGTTTTCGGTACTTTTAATTCCACATTTTGTAATATTTTGTTATCAATCAATTTTATTTCTTTATGGCACTTATGATCTATAAAATCTTTAACTTTGGAATTATTCACAAAATCACAAATTAATCGTTGTTGTTTACTTTCTATTAGAAAATAACAGAGATAGCTAGTGAATGAATTACTATTGTGCTTAGAATCAACAATTGTAGTAAAGGAAAGAATATAAGCTCATAACACCAACAATTTTATCTTGGAAAACCTCCAATGGAGGAAAAACCAGTTGGGAAGGGAAATTGCTCTTTCTTCCCACTTCTATTGGCCAATTCAAATCAACAGGTACATAATTTACAATAAGTAAGAAAGAGAAGTAGATAATATCTCAACACTTCCTTTCAGTTACTTGCTTTGCTCTATCCAACACTCCTTTCTTCTACAAAAATACAATTTCCAGCACCAAGACTTCTTGCTCACTTGCTCCCATGCTTCAATGATCTTCTACACTTTTACAATCACATATTTATAGCCTTTCTCATGTCCTCCTGTGCATTAGAGAATGGGAAAGGTCATGAAGGAGAAGAGAAATGAACACCCTTTCAAATTCAGAGGCTATTCGTTTTGATTTTATTTTTTTGTCCATAATGGCTGTGAACGCGCCTGTGCAGATCGGGCGCTTCGGGAGCGCCACCCTAGTTGGGTGGAAGTTCTGTAACTGCCACCTTGTGTAGGGCAGTGGTCATGTTACTCAAAATATAGAACCTCCATTTCAATATTTTCCTTCAGGCCTTGATCGATTTCGATGAAGTAGAGTTATTTAAGATCCCTATGGATCACACCTCCTGTCTTAGGAGGATTTTGGTGCCAAAAAATCTTAGTGGGGGAGTAGATGAGGAAAAACTCCCTCACTTACTCCTTCGAGTACCACCGGGCCTGCCTTGGTGTCTTTCCTTTTAGTCCAATCTGCTAAGACTCCTGCGGACCTCTTCTAGTCTCTCTAACCTTCTACTGTAGCACTACATCCTCCTCCAATTTGCCTCGTGATTCCAAGACGCAATCCTCAATGGAAGGTAGCAACTGTAGTTCTTCATCTTCATCCAGCATGGATGGCTCATATAGGTGCAAGTTCTCACAATTTACTACAGAGTACATCCTCATGAATGATGGCAAATCAAGTTGAAAAGAATTTTCCCCAACCTGCTCCAATATGGTGAAGGGTCCATATCATAGTGGCTTGAGCTTCGTGCTTGACCTTGTAGTCTCTCCTTGCTCAAGTAAAGCCAAAATTTGTCTCCAACATGAAGCTTGTGTTCCCTCCTATGCTGGTCGTGCCTAGCTTTGTACTTTGCTTGAGATTTTTCAAGTGTTATTTGACCTTGAGATGGATTTTCTAGATCCTCTCAATTTTTTTTTGGCTCTAGTCACCTCTGTGTCTTGTGTATCCTCCTCATCTTGCTATCAAATTGCTATTTCCAACGGATTTATAGGTAGATATCCCAAGCATGTTTCAAATGGTGACTTCATAGTGGATGTGTGTACTACCTGGTTATAGGAGTGTCTTGAATGTAGACTAAGGACTCGTCCTAAGTCCTTGGGTACTTATGTTATACCCTCCGATCAACTCTACCAAAGTCCTCTTTACCACCTCTCTTTTCCATCCGTCTCGTGGATGGAAAGTTGTGCTCCTCTCAGAACTCCTTTGTATCCATCTTGTCCCACAAAGTAGTCCAAAACTTCCCCAAGAACCTAGAATCCCTATCAGAGACAATAGACTTTGGTAAACCAAAATGCACCCATACATTAGCAAAGAAAATATCTTCTACCTCATGTGCTTTTACTATATTTTTACATGCCATAAGAATACACATTTTACTAAATCTATCCACAACAACATAGAGATAGTCATGCCATGTTTAGACATAGGTAATCCTCCTACAAAATCCATAGAAATGTCCTCCCACGGATGAGTAGGTACTGG